>ML791501.1:362977-376955 GCA_009831015.1 Picea engelmannii | reverse complement strand
TAGAACGACAAGGGGGCTTTGAAATGGAACCTCAGACACAAATCTGGGCGCATAGATCTCGGTCGTCCAGATCGGTGTGCTCATTAAAATAATGCGCTCACTTCTAAAACCTTGGGATAAATGGATTTTTAACCCATTTTTTGACCTTCTTCTTGCCGTAGGGGACATTTCTTCCAGGAAAATACCCCATACTTGATTATGTGCTAACATTAGTCTCCATGGGGGACGACACACCCCCTGGGGGCTGTCAAGAACTCTTTTGCAACTTCAGTGCCTTGTTGTTGGGCTATGGAGTCATTATTAAAACTTAAAGATAAAAAGAAAAATAATATTTACAAATATAGAGGAGACATGCGTGGCTCAAAAGAAACATTTCTTCAGAAAATTCCCATTCACAGGGCCATTGAACACTTCCTCACCCTCCAAATCCTACAACCTGTAGGTATTATTTGAAAATACTTCAGTGACTTTGAAGGGCCTGATCCATAGGGCTTCAAACTTGCCATGTTTTCCCATGTCCTGCTTGGGAGCATCCCATTTCATCACCAGTTCACCTAACTGGAAATCTTCCTTTTTGACCTTTCTGTCAAAGGCCTGCTTGATCTTTTGTTGATGGTCCTAAGTTCTGATCACCACCTGCTCTCTGGTCTGTTGGACTTCTACTAGCTGATGAATTCTTCTGATCATGTCATCAGGCTCTCCTTGATAATCCTGAAAGAATTTTTCCATGGGCACAGCCAGTTGAGAAGGAAAAACAGCTTATGTTCCATAGACTAGTTGGAAAGGGGAGATGCCTATGGATCTTTTTGTTGTCACTCGATCAGCCCACGGAGCGAATTTCATCTTTGAATCCCAGGCCCTCTTGTTATCCTCCAGCAGCCTTTTGATGATCCTTATTAGGTTTTTGTTAGAGGACTCTACCAAACCATTGCCTTGGGGATAGTATGGGGTAGAATGAATCAATTTGATCCCAAACTACTCACAGAATTTGACCAATGGTTCGGCTCTGAAAGATGTTGCACTATCAGTGACAATCTTGCTTGAGTAGCCGAATCTTATGATGAGGTCCTCCAAGAATCCAATGATTACCTTATGGGAAGTACTCCTAGTGGGGATAGCTTCTATCCACTTGGTGAAGAAATATGTGGCAGTCAGGATCCATCTATGTTGTCCACTGGAGGCGGGATGGATCTCCCCAATAAAGTCTAGGCCCCACTGCTGGAAAGGTCCTGAAACAACCACAGGCTTTAATGACAGAGATTTAAGTTGTTGCTTTCCTGAGAACCTTTCGCATTTGCTGCAGGCTCTGACCTCTCTGCAGACATCAGTGAATAAGGTGGGCCAGTAGTACCCAGCCCTCAGAATTTTGTAGGCTGTGGTCTTCCATAAGTGGTTACCTCCACATAGGTTGTCATGAAAATAAACAATGATAATTTGGGCCTCTTGTGGGTTCAGACATTTTAAAAGTACCCCCAGGGGGTCTTTCCAATATAACACTTGATCAAAAAGGAAGTATTTGACTTCTTTGAGCTTTAAATCTCTTTCCATCTTCTTTTGCAGGCCATCAGGAGGCCGCAACTCTTGCAGAAAATATATGACATCCTTGTACCAAGGACATCGTGCCAATGGGGGTTCTGCTTGAGGATCTGCATCAGCCAGCTGATCCTGCTGATTTCCTAAGCATTCATTAATGAAACTTACCCCCAAGGCTTTGCAATTTGCTTCAGCCAATAGCTTGGATAAACCATGACCTCTGATCAAATTGGTGGGCTTTATCTCAAGATCAAACTCAAGGATATTGGTGATCCATTTACTCCTTCTCCCGTTTATGTCAGGCTGAGTAAGAATGTCCTTCACGGACGCTGACGGGACATAGGAAATGACTTTTGACTACAGGATATAGACTCTAAAAGATTTGAGAGCTTTCACCAGGGCATAGGCCTGCTTCTCCATGATGTCGTACCTTACCTCAGCATCCCTTAATGCTCTGCTAAAAAAGGCAATAGGTTGCTCCAACTCAGCATCGTTTTTTTGTAGTAAAACAACAGCCAATGTGTCAGATGAAGCAAAGGAGAAAATAAGGAAATTATTTGAGTAGTTGGGACTGATAAGGACAAGAGCTTCAGTCAAGAAGTTCTTATTTTTCTCAAAGAAATTTTGAGACTCAGAAATCCACCTAACTTCATTTCCTTTCCTCAACATAGTTGTTATAAACTTTACCATCTCAGCAAAGTTAGAAACAAACCTCCTTAGAAAAATAATTTTACCAAGGAAAGACTGGACTTCTTTCCCAGATCTTGGGATTGACAAAGCTTGGATTGCTTCAACTCTGTTGGGATCAATCTTGACTCCTACTGTTGATATTATGTGGCCCAACAACTTTCCCTCCTTCATGGAAAACAAAGACTTCTTGGGATTTAATGAAAGGCCAAACCTCTTGCATTTCAGAAAAACCTTCCTTATATGACAGCAATGTTCTTTATCAGATTTGGAAAAGACTGTGATGTCATCCAGATATATGACCACAAACTTATGCTTTTCCCCAATGAAAGCTATGTCCATGGCTCGCTGAAACTTTGCCCCTGCATTCATCAATCCAAAGGGCATTTTGGCATACATGAATGTGCCCCACGGAGTGGTAAACATTGTCTTTTATCTGTCCTCAAGCAAAACAAAGATTTGATTGTAGCCAGAGAAGCCATCAATCATGGAAATCTTGGATGCTCCTATTACCCACTGCAATATATGTTCCATCTTTGGCAGGGGGTAATTGTCCTTCTTTGAGCTCATGTTCAGGTTCCTAAAATCAACACAGAGTCGGATTTCCCCATTCTTCTTCCTCACTAGTAACAAGTTGGCCACCCACTTTGAATATCTCAAAGGCATGATGATCTGGGCATTTAGCAGCTTCTTTACCTCTCTCTCCATGATAGGCAACAACATAGGATTAACCGGTCTTAGCTTCTGCCTAAATGGCTTGGCCTCCTCTTTCAATGGGATCTTGTGTTCAATGAAAGTAGTGTCATATGTCTTGAGGTCTTCATATGTCCAGGCGAACACATCAGCAAATTGCTTCAAAATATCAGTATACTCAGTCCTCTACTCCTTTGAGAGGATGCTTGACAATTTGACGAACTTTGGTTCCTTCTCTGTGCTAATGTTGCACTCAGTTGCATCAGCACTATCATCTGAGATTTTCCCCTTTATTGCCACATCATTTCTATCAAAAATTCTTTCCAAAGGAGCTAGTCCCTTTGGAATATGATTGCTTGGCAGTTGCACAATGTCACGCTCTGCAATCTTACTCAGAAAATCACCAACATCAAGCTTTTCTTCGGAAATAGGGTCTTGATCAATATGCAACATTGAAAATTCTTCAACAGTCTCCAAGAATCTTTTGATCTCAAGATCATCCTCAAACACCTTCCAATGTTTGACATTGTCAAGTATGGAAGCCCTGTATTTTACTTCTATATCATATTTGAGTTTGGGTGGCAGGGGCACCTTGAAATTGCTTGCTAATGTAGCCAGAGAATCAGCCACTGTGTTCTTTTCTCTTGGAACAAATGAAATGTTGAATGCTGAGAAGAAACTGTCGATTAGGTCCCATACCTCATTTCTGTAACTCCTGAGCCGAGGATGCTTGGCCTGATAAGCATTTTTGATCTACTGGACTATCAATTCTGCATCTCCGAACACTGCCACCTCTTCAATTCCCATTTCCTTTGCAGCCCTTAAACCTAAAACAAGAGCTTCATATTCTGCCACATTGTTGGTTGTTTCAAACTCTAGCTTGTATGACAGAAATATAGTTTCCTAAGAAGGTGACACAAAAACCACTCTGACACCAGCGCCTTCCCTAGAAGAGGCTCCATCAAAGAACATTTTCCAGACAGAGGTGGTGGGGGAGGAATTTTCATGAGAAGTAGTGGGATGTTATCTGAGTTTTAGAGGAAGCTCGGGAGCATCAGTGAGCTGCAGTAAACTGGAACCCAAATCAATGTCAAGAGAAAAGATAGGATGGTTAGTAGGATTGGTTTCGTCACTGATTATGTAGGCCAGTTGGGCTTCTCTGTACAGTCTCCTATGTTCCCCCCCAAACACTGGAATAGTAGCATAGGTGAGGTCCATTTGCAGGGTTCCTCCAAGTCTTTTTATCCAGGATCTTGATAACAACATACCAAACTTGGGGGGAACATCAGCCACCACAATGTCCATGACCACACTTTTCATGGGCAGCTGAAACAGGGTCACAACCAGATCTTTAATGACTCTTAGACATTGAACTTTCTTGGATTCAAAGGAATAGAGGTCATGATAGGCTCTGGTGAATTCTAGTCCTAATTTTTCCATGACAGTTTTGGTCATGAGGTTGTGGGAAGCCCCTGAATCCATCAGACAGTTGTGCAGCACCTTGTCATGTATGTTCAAGGGTGTAGAAGGGAGGGGATGAATCATTTATGTCTTCTACCATAGGACCTAGTATGACTGCAGGATTTTCATCTTGCAAATTGATTGAGTCTGTGGGATGGCATGAGAGTTCAGACTGTAATAGCTTGGAGAGGTGTTTTTTGAACACTTCATGCTTGAACAGTTCAGAGAGGGGTACAGGGATTCTGATTTTTTGAATTTCATGCTCAAAGTTAAAAGAGGATGCAAGCTTTGGGATTTCCCTTACTTCAGGAACATAAATATGGACCATTGGAGAGAGGGGTTGGGCCTTCTTACCTTTGTTGTTATCTGCTACTTCATTAGCAGGTTTCTCTACTCTAGAAAGTTGTTCAGGAACGTCAGGTGCTCTTGTATTCTTCTTGGATCTTAGGTTATACCTTCTTTGGTTGTTGCTAGCCTTGTCTCCCTTTCTCATCTCATTCAGCTGATTGTCCATGAGAGACTCCTCGTGTGCTAATTGAGTGAGATGAGGAAAAGAAGAAGTATCTCCAAAGCAGTGGATTTCAGGATCAAGCCCGTCTATTTCCCCTTCTTCATCATTAGTTACAATATTATTTTGAAGAGGAGCCTGAATCCTCTTATCTTCTCTGTCTCTTCCCCTCTTGTCCCTTTGCATCATTTGGGGAGCATTATTATTCGGCCTTCTGAAATTTCCTTTGTTTTCGGCATTTTGAGGATTTTTGTATGTTTTCTTCCCCTCCACCTTCATTTTATCCATCTCTATAGACAAAGACTTCACTATCTTCGTCAATTCATCTACTTAAGGGTGAGGCACGGAGGGGCCAGAAGTTGAGGCTTCAGATCTTCTTTTTCTCCTATATGTATCAGTCTTATTTCCGAGTCTGTCAACTACCAATACATTAGATTCCACTTCTATGGCCGCATATTGCATTTGAGATAGGGAGGTAGCTCTTCTTTCTCTCAACAAAAGGTAGAAGTCAGGGTCAAATGCATTAGCATAAGAGATTTTAGTAGAGGCTTCTGTGGGTTTTATCTCAGCAGGGATCTTATTATACATCTTATTGAATCTTTTGGAGAAGTCAGAGACAAATTCTCCTTTATTTTTCTTCAAGGACCCAAACTCTGTCATGTAATACATGAAATATTTTTTATCTCCCCACTGTCTTAGGAAAGCATCATCTAGAGCTTCAATCCCAGCAATAGATCCAGGGGCCAATCCCCTAAACCATTTCATCACCTCACCATCAAGGCTCTGGACGAAGACTCTCATCTAGACATCTTCATTTTCAATGTTCAGGTTGTCTGCATAACTGTAGAAGGCAGCAAGGTGCTCTTCAGCAGTTATGTCCTCTTCTCCGATGAATTTAGGCATATATTTCAAGTAATCTCCAGTAGGGAGATGATTCATGGGATGAGGTAGAATTAAGGGGGCATATCTGGCATCCATTCTGTTTACAGGGGGATTAGCACCCACCATAGGTACAATAGGTGTAGGAGAACCAAGAAGAGAGGAGGTTCGAACCGGAAAGACAAGAACTGAGCTTACAGGAAGGAATGGGAACAGCAGGGAATTTGGAGAACAAGCTTGAGGGTTAAAAGGAAAAGAAGTTTCCCTTTCTTCGGCAGCAGTAGTAATAGGAGAAGGGGTGGTAAAACCCGGGGTAGGAAAATCTTCTAAGGTGTTGGGCCTGAACCAGGGTACCACCTCGGGGGAGAAGAGAGTGACAAGAGTTTCTCCTTCCAATTCAAGACCAGGAGGAGAAAACTCAGCAGGAACACTCTCAAAATTTAAACTACGGGAAACTCCAACAGAAGGTAACAAAACAGAATGAGATGCAGGCATTGGAGCTTCTATAGAATCATGAAAATCATCAAAAAAACTTGGTTTAGCAGTAGAAGTACCTCCTCCAAATGCCTTTCCCTTTCTGGTAATCTTCTCTGGGTCAGCTTTAGGTGGCGCTAAAGGTAGCTGAGGAGTAGACCTTGTATGTCTACCTCTAGAAGCCACGACATAAACAATGGAGTCGCCTGTGGGTTCTCATCAGTGGAGTCTCCCCAGTGGAGTCACCAGGTGCACAATAGCAATCTCAATAGTTATGATATCTGATGCACCTTCAGAATCAGTTAATCGTTGTCGTTCAATCCCGGGGAAAATATTCAACTTCGTCCCCAACAATGGCGCCAGAAATGTTAGTGTCAGAAGTCACTCCCGGATTGCGGCAGGAGAAGAGCCCAACGCCCATCAGTTTTATGTCACGAATAATTTAATGGGGGTGGTAGAATGGATAGAGACCCAGGAAGATATTGCTTTAACTTAGAAAACCAAGCCTGGCATGCAAGAACAGGTGAGGTCTTGATCTAACTTTTGTCAATAGGTTGAGTATAAAATGAGCAGAGGGAAGACTTGGCAGGAGAAGTGAACAAGACTTATTTGGGCATCAAACCTTCTAGCAACTTGAGAAAGAAAAACTCAGAAGACAAGATCCTCTTGGTTCAGAGTTTTAGGGAACTGAAAGGTGACTTGACTGGATCCTTCAATTCCAAGTCATTCAGCGTTGACAAAATACAAGAGCTGATTAAAAACAATGTGACTATCACAGTGATCAAACATACATCATCTTATAACAGTGCAACTCGACTGGATCCTCCAATTCCGAGTTGTTCTAACACAGTGTTAATAGAGAGATGGAAAGAGGCTGACATTCATTAGACAAGAAGTCTCAAGTGCCAATACATAACTAGAGCAACCAGTGCTTCATCAAAACTTTACAATCGAGAGCCTAGCTCAACCATCCACCTTACAAAAATGGAAAAATTGCCTACATATACTCAAAGCAAACAATCAACAGCAAGATCGAGTCACTGCATATAAAAAAAAAGGGTACGTCTGCATGTCTGTTGGCAGACTACACATGCAATATATGGACTGTGGTGCGCTTATGTCAAACGCAATCAGACTCCTGGTAGCTCTACAGATGAATCAACAAGCCTTTAATCCTTTGCTGGATTTTCCATTTATGGTGGAGACGATGTCTAACCACCACCAACAACCTTAATAACTACTTCCTTGGGATTGGTAATGGCCCTAGTAAACTCTATACCTTTGGTACGTGGAGGCCTCTTCATGCTACCACCTGGATCTATAAACGGCTTCATGGCAAGACGTGGAGGTGGACGCGAGGACTAAGGCATCAGATGGGAAGCGGTGAATGAACGGTGACCAAGTAGGGATGATTTGGCATGCACGGTGCGGAAGTAAGAAGAGGATAGGTTAGGTGGACGGAGTTGGCATGCATACTGCACAAGCACAGACCAGCGATGAGGTGGCACGAGGTGAGGGGAAACAGCGACTGTGGAGGTGACAGGGGCGAGACACATGACAGGGGGCAGAAAGGTGATAGGTGAAGGGAGGAAAAATGGTGGGATGTGATTGGTCGAGGGAGAGGATGTGTCGTTATGACGGGGACGACATTGAAGGGAGAGGAAAAGGTGTCGAAAGATAAAAGGGGGTGAAAGGGAACGGGATATGCCACGAGGGTGAGTGGAAGACAGATGGCAGGAGGAGAGGGAGGCGGTAAGTGGTTTGGAAGTGGTGGGGTTCGTCACAAGGAGGATGCGTCACGATAGCAGGGGGGCCCGCACTAGAAATCCGCCCATATCGGACCCCCCCCCCCTTGTTAAAGGTCGAAGGGCCAAGGGGGTCCAGAATCGATTGTGCATCGTAGATCTAAGCGCCCCAATCCTGACCGTTGAGAGATGTGCACCCCATTCCGGACCCCCTCCCTCTTATTAAAGGTCGAAGGGCCAAAGGGGTCCAGAATCGATTGTGTGTCATAGATATAGGTGCCCCAATCCTGACCATTGAGAGATGTGTGCCCCATTCCGGACCCCCCCCCCCTCCTGTTAAAGGTATAACGACAAGGGGGCTCCGAAATGGAACCTCAGCCACAGATCTGGGCGCGTAAATCTCGACCGTCCAGATCTATGTGCTCATTAAAATAATGCATCCACTTCTAAAACCTTGGGATAAATGGATTTTTAGCCCATTTTTTACCTTCTTCTTGCCGCATGGGACATTTCTTCCAGGAAAATACCCCATACTTGATTATGTGCTAACACACTCAATATGGCAGAACCGGTCATGACATAATAAAGACCTGGTGGGGAAATCAAACCAATTTTAAATCCAATGCTCATGGTATATATTCCACAACATATTTAGATTCTCACATTGTATACATTTCCATGATGCTCTGTCGGTTATTTGGAAGGAAAAACCCTGCACATTTCACAGTTGAATGGGTGTCTATAATCAATGAAGTGGTTGAAGGATATACTTTCAACTGGGCAAAAATGTTGTCGGATAACCTAGATAAGGAGGTTGTCGTGTACAAATCATTGAAATCAAGAGGGAAACATGCTCCTTTTTACATGTCCTCCTACATCATGGATGCCATTTGCTTCATCACTCCATTTCCCCTTATGAACTGGAGTTGGACCTCGGCTAGTTCCGAGCCTATACATTTCTACCATTCTGAACTATGGGAAGAAAATGGTAAATATTTATTTTATGAGATCGGTCACAATGTAGTGGTACCCATTCATATATCTATCTATGGTCACCCTTCGCCTAGGATTTCAGAGCACATTATGGGGAACTTAGGCACAATTTCAGATTGGTACGTTGAAGAGAAATTCTCTTACATCAGAGTGTTTGGCTGCTTCATTTCTCCCCATGCCCTTCCAAAATTATTTCCTGATAGGCTGGTCTACAGAGAAGTGGCATACCAAACAGTGGCAGGAGGAATCACCAAAGACTTGAAAGTGGCTCAGGAAAATGTATGACCAACTTTTCCCATTCAGGTTGGCATGTTTACATTGTTAGATTTTGGTCATTTAAAATTCAAGGCTATAGCCTTGGAAGATGTCAAATTAGTTGACATTGAATTCAAAAGACATGATCCTCATAGAATGGTAGAGAATCATTTGGCCCAGTTCATCATGAAAATATATATAAACGAAGACTCCCCTTATGACAATGTTTTCCGAGGAGCTAGATCCTATGAAGAAGTCCAAAATAGATTTTAGACTCTACCTCCAGACCAACAAGTTGGCTTCCTCATATTTCAAAAGCACAGAAGGAACATCTTGTCTAATATTTTGTAAGGAGAGTCAAATCCCATTCCATCTTCACATGAAACTAGATCCATGGAACCCCAACCAAGTAACTCCACTGAGGACAAAACTGAAGAAGTATTGAACAATACAGATGCATTATTTAAATAGATAAAAGCATCAATGTCAGGCCTAAATGATCAACAGTTATTAGCTTCCCTTGAAGCCTTCATGAAACATGGTCATTCTTTTCACCCTTCATCACCAGTTACTACCATTGCTACTCCCAGTGTTACTAGTCCAGAAAAGTATACTGCACTTATTTCCCCTATTCCCTTAGTAACTCATTTATCAACCAGTTTTTAGGTTCCCAATTCCGAAGTCATCCATCTAGATGAACTCACTCACATCTTGCCTGAAGAGATGCCTCCATCAAGTTTCTTTTTCAATAAGAAAAGAAAAGATATCATTAGAAAAAAATCTCACCAGAAGGAAGGAGTGACCACCAAGAGACACATAATAGTATATGATGGACATGAACAAAATGACCCTGAATTTGCCAAAGAGGTTGTGGATTCACTAGGAGCCTTTGCCACTACCAACCGATGGTCAGTGGGAAATATTACAAAGCAATTGCAAGAAAAAAATCTCTTGGTTGAACGGTTGCAAAATGAAATGAAAAGCACAGAACAGATTATCAGGAGTAGAATGAATTATGACATGGATCAAATCAGGTTGGCTTATCAACAACAGATGAAGCAGCTACAAGAAAAACTGGAGATGAGTGTCCATAATTTACAAATTAGTAATTCCATGATTACTCATCGAGACAGTTCAATACAACAGTTGCAAACCAGAATAGCTTCACTGGAAAAGACAAAGACAGATAATGTTGCATTCCAAAAACAAGCATATGAAATTAATGAAAAGATGGAAGTTGTCCAGCAGGATCTATATCAAAAAATGAATACTATTCATAAATACTATAAGGCAATAAATGATTCTCTGGAAAGTATTTATGAGAAATAAAACAATGCTTGTATGGCCAAATCCAAATTTTAGGAATGCATTGTATGCATGCAGAAAACCAATATTCTTGGTCTCGCCCCTTTTTCACAATATGAACAGGTGAAAGGTGAAATGGCCTTGAAAGTTTGGGAGATGAACCTAGAAGAAAGCAAGAAGCTTGCTAGGGAGGCAAAGGAGGCTTGTCTGAATACCCTATATGTTGTAGAGACAGAATTGGTTAAATTCAAAGGTAATGATATCTCTGAGACACTCGAGCAAATCGACATAGAAATTAATAAAGAAAGCTCCCAAAAGAATAATGAAAGTATACAATCTATCATCCAATAGATGAACCAGATTGATTTTCTCAAGATCAACGAGCTATTGGTAAAACCTAGTTTGCAACACCAAATTACATCACAGACAGTAATGAAGATCCAAGAGAAGCTACCACTAGTGCACAAGAAGGTATATGCCTTCGAATTGAACGAGAACATTGAACCTTCTACATTTGTCATAACATTGATGGAAATGTGTACCTAGTTCAATGAACAAAAGAAAGCAAGCACATCTTGGAGAAAATATAGGATCTTATGAAGCGCCATCACATCAATCCATAACTCAGCAAAATCTACGTTATGTTTTTCAATTTGGATTGTATTCTATATTTAGAGCAGATATTGTGGAAAGTCTAACTACTTCTAGTTAAGACAATTTTTGTATAAATACATAGATATTACATCTTTTCTAGGCTTCTTCTAGTTGAATGTAAAACAGAGAACTTATTGAAAATTAATACAAGAGAAGATAGAGATTCTAAGTCTCCTTTAATTTGAGTTATGTGTTTTCCCTGTGTTTCCATTTCCTCTTCATATTAGCTTCGTTCTGTACTTCTTCAAGATTGAATAATTACACTTTAGTAATACATCTATCCCGATCTTAATACATCAGAAGTCCATTCAGTTACGGTTTTTTACTTTGTTCTTACTATGAGTAAAAACAAGACCTTTGATCTGTGTAAATTGTTGCATTCTTAATCATCTATCAAGGGCACATCTTCATTTTTTCTACTACTGCAAATGAGTGTAATTCATACCTTGCTTTATTTTAATAGTTTTGTCAATCATTTCTACATCACTTAAAATTAAATTTATGACTCAGCTAACGAGATATTACCTTTGTATTATCTTATCATAAATTTCACTTAAAGTTACATCTTAGAAGAACTATAAAAACGCAGACATCGCACAAGACTTTGCCATTGAATTGGCCAGTCCACGCCATGCCAATGCAAAATAACTGGGCAGTCATTAAAGCCATTAAAACCCACCTCATCAACCCTGCCATTTCAGCACTTTCAGATAGAATTGGAAGTTGAAACTACGATATTGTAGAGCAACCCCCATTATTGACGCAACCCGTGCCCTCGATGACACGGTCGCTCTCACCAGGACCTTCAACAACATGGCCCGAAGAGTTAACAACTCTTCTGACTCCCTCGGGAGTCTTCTACCCACAGTACTCTTCTCGGTCGATCTCCCTTTCGCCAATCGGGAAATCGGGTTTCGCGGATTCGCGAACCTTAGGTGCACTTCCCGTGCAATGTGAAACTCCGAGCCCCGATCCCCGATGTCAACGGTCAACCCTACTATGTATCGGGGATTTCCTTATCGGGAAATCGGCAGATGAAAGGTGGTGATTAACTTACCTCTCGAAACCCCGAACGCCGATGCGCGACGCCACGTGTTGTCCTCTCCTCCGTCTCTGTGGGACCCTTCGCGGCTCGGAACTTCGTTGTTTCTTCGTGCTCCCTTCGACTTCGAAAACGCTGAAGCGCCGAGTCCCGACTCCTCGGGATCTCGTGCCACTTGTCCCTTCGACGATCGATGGCTCCGATCAGATCGGGAAATCACAACTCGCGATATCGACGTGCATGCAACTCTTTCACTCGCCAACCCCGATATGCAGATGTGCGATAGCAGCCAGGTTCTACTTGCGCTTTGCAGGTTAACTCTTTCCCAGGAGTTCGAGTCGTCGATTCTCTTCCTCTTGAGAATACTCCGGCTCTCAAGCTTTCCCTCGGTTCAAATCTTCCCCAGGCATGTTCCTACACATGAATACGGAACTATCTCTCCTGAGCTGAATTCCCTCCTACTCTCTCTCAGAGACCTTGAGCACGATGCCTGCGCTCCACCTTCAACAACTTTCAAAGTGTTGAAGTCTTCCAGGTTCTGCACCTTCACAGTCACAGCAACCCCAGCCTTTCTTTTCTCAGACTTGCTACTGAGACTTCAATCCGACCTGCACTCCACCTGCACGGCTCGAATATCCCAACTCAATCCTAGTCGACGAGAATAAGAGCTTCACGGCTGAACCTCCTCAAGGCACTCTATGCGGAGGAATTCGACTGCACTCTATGCAGGAATATCCTGGTTCAAACAGTGAAACACTTGGAACTTATTCTCTCATTCTCTCAGGTTTCGAACCTGATATGCAATCACATATGCAGCATATAAAAGATAAGCATAAAAAGAAGCAAGTATGCAACAGCATAATACCAACAACACAAAGAGACTAAACACATCCATGGAATTGAATCAAAGCTTTCCTATTAATTCAATGTCTGTACATGGAGGTTCTTCACAAGCTCTCTGCTCTGTTCTCCCTTGCTCCTGTGCAAATGCTGAATAATAATCTGAATCAATCATGCAATGATACAAGGGAGGGTGTCTATACTCCGTTTTCCCTCTCGAAAGCAAAACTGTCTAATCTACAGTTAATTCCTATCTAACAGCATTAAAACTATTAAATGCCTTCCTATCTATAACATAATACAAGTGCGCTCAGCTTTGAATGCCTACAGTTGAATGGCGGCGCAACAATCTTTCCAAAGTATTTCAAAAATATATGTGCTGGCACTGTCCAGCTGTATGTTCTTTTCTCCGCGCGCTGGCTCGCTTGATGACGTCGTAGATGCTCCTGCATCAATTATTAAGAACCCCTTAAATTAAATGTTGAGGAATATGTCATTTCATTTTGCATATGCTGACAGAAATTTGATAAAACCGACAAAGGAAATCCCAATCAAATAATATATCAACTCACCTCATGTCAAATCTCCTGCACTGTCGAATCGGTAAATTTCGGGTATGCTATGGGGATCTACGGTTCCCACTTTCTTTCAAAATCAATGGCTCACGGTTACTTCAGGCCTCCATACCTCTACATTTATTCCCAATTCAACCCGACAGGGACTACGCTGCCATGCAACACTTGTTTCTGTATGATCCAAAATAAATGTAACTAAATGGAATCAGTCTAATTCTTAAATATTGGAAGAGTTGTATAGAATATTGTGTATTTGCTTACAGTATATATATATATATATATATATATATATATATATATATATATATATATATATATATATATATATATATAT
>ML791501.1:346453-362842 GCA_009831015.1 Picea engelmannii | reverse complement strand
TATAGATTAAACTATACTTTCCTTCCATCAATTTATTTTCAATTTGTGCATTTCACTTTATCTTTCTTCTTTTTTTACCATTTTTTTAATTTAATTTTATATTTTTTTTCCTTTTTTACCCTCTTTTTTTTTTTAATTTAATTTTATATTTTTTATATAAAAATTAAATAAAATTATATATTATAAAACAAAATAAATAAAACTTAAAATAAAAATGAATTACATGACATCTTGAAGTATTTTTTATATTTATTAATTAAAATATTTAATAATATATAAAAATAAATTAAAAACAAAAAATATAAATAATGAAGAGAATCTTGATATAAATCAAAATAATAATCATGTTCCTAACTAATAACCATTTATAGTACTATTCATGATGAAATATGCAAGATTCTAAGTGACCTAAGGTATTATATTAGTAGATTCTAAGTGACCTAGAGTATTAGTAGATTACAAGATTTTAAGTGACCGAGCATATTTGTTCTTTCTTTGAGTAGATCAAGTTATATCTATACTAGATCCAATATTCCTATTGCTTGAAGAGGCTTGAGATTGGTGTTTGTTTTCATATTGTGTGTAAGAAGCAAATTGTAGTAGTTGGAGCTGGATCTTTGGAGTTGCATCAGCTAGGGATACGCAAGGACAACTGCCGAGAAATCAAGCTTGAGCCAATGTATATTCTTCTCATAAAATGAATAGGATTAAATCTAGTATATCTAGTGGAACATTTTTTGTTTTCTATCCTACAGTTTGTCTCGGATCACGGGTAGATTTGAGTTAGTGCTCACCTATCCATAGGTGGTATTTCTCCTTAATAGAACTAGCAACTCCACTATGGAGGACCTTTGATTCTTCCTTAGTTTGGAATTTCCCTTCTCTTTTCCATGTTTGAAAGTTGTCTGTAGATATCTACCTTCCTCATCACACACTAGGTGATCAGATCCCTCATATCCATCAGATCTAGGAAAGATCTGTTTTTTTCTCAATTTCCCTGCAGGGTCATGCCTAATATTTGAAAACTAGAGTGATTGATCACTTATTGCTACACTAGTAGATCGCAACCAACCCCCTACTAGTTGTGTCTTGCACTATTTTTAGGTCGTGACCCCGTCCTTTAGGTGTTTTGGGGATTTTTTGAGTTGTTTCCTCTCAAATCTGTGTTTGGGATAGGTTTGTGGGTCTGTCAGTGATCTGTTAGCATTGATTTAATTCATGGTTAAGCCTCTTATTTGTTGTTTAAGTTGTCAAGTGAATTTGAGGTGTTGATTGCTTTGTTTTCATTTTGCTTGCTTTGTGAGTTTGTTTCCTGGCAATCAGTGACCTGGGCAACACCTGCAACAGGGATTTTCAGGTCTGGTAGTGTGCTTTAGATCCTTAATTTTACATTCAGTTTGTGTGCGATTGGAAACTTTGCATTGCTATATCTTTGTCCAAGTTTTGGGTTTTGTTTCTCGTATAGACATTGGGGTGTGCTTGTTTACATCATTACCAATATTATACAACCCTTAACTTTTTGTTTTATTGGTTTGAGTTGCATTTCACTTTCTTTATTAGACTAAGAAGATTTTTTCATCTCAGAAGTGTGATAGGGTAGAGTTTTTTAGTGTCTTGTCTGAACATTGCGTTGGTATGTTTAGTTTTTGAATATTTTGTTCAATCGCTTTGGTTGTATTGAATGGTTAATGAGAGAGTGTGAGGTTGTTGTTTTGATATAAAAAAAATTGAAAGTGAAAAAGAGCTCTTCCCTTCCTTTAGATTGAGTTCTTCAAAAGAAAAATCATGTTCTTTGCATACATGGTTTATCTTCTTTTGGATTGGAAAGTGTCATGAAAACACCACTAAGAGTTTCATTCTGCTACCCCTGAGTAATAAACAATCTAAAAAGAAAAGTGTTTCATTTGAAATTCATTAGACTCTTTTATTTATAACAAACCAATATTATTCTAGGATTTAGGGACTTGGTATAGGGTTGGAGAGTAAATTTCCCAAGGCCATAAAATTGAAACTAGGAATCACTAATGAGTGTTAAAATCCATTAGTATCAAAGAGCATTCACCGGGAAATATCCTCTAACATCGGGGTCAAGAATGAGGTTGCACTAGAGAAAGTGGGGTGATATCCCCTTTGTTGGAGATATTACACACCCACCTAGTATTTATTTTCCTAGGTGTACTAGTCTATGTTGAGGGTGCCCCTGGTCAGAGATATTCTCCCCTAGATAAGGGTGCCACATTCACTTCAGTCTTGATTTAGTTACACTTCAATTAGACTAGTGGAGTAGAGTCATTCATTGAAACCTCATTATTACCTCTAAGTGTTGCATGCATACCTTTGGATCATCACTAAGAGGGTGCACTTACCTTGGGATCATCACCAGGAAGGCACCACACATGTGCATGCATGATTATCTCCTCACTCCACTAGTGATTAACCAAATAAATAATGATTGCATGGACAGTTAACTAGGACTAGGTGGAAGTTCACTCCAATTTAATTCAATTAGTGGGTGTTCACATCTCTCTAGATCACTATGATGGAGCATGTGTATTTTTACCATTCTCTCATTTGGTTAATACAATTCTCTCTCTCTCTCTCTCTCTCTCAATTTGCAAGCTTTGTATGAATTATTGCTAGCTATATTCACTATGAAGGTTTATCACCAATTCTACATGGTATCAGATCCAATAGGTTTCTAGGAGCAAGGCGCACATGAATTCATTTGCAGGTACTAAATATTGAAGAAGTTAGAAAGAATGGAGATTTCACCGGCAATTCTTCTCACACCACACAATTATTTCGAGTGGAAGCTAAAAAATATACTTCATCTCAATGGTAGAGGCGTGTACTGAATGACAATGGCTACAGACACAAAACCCACATTGGTGATTGAAAAATCCAAATACTTCAACCGCATGGATGAGGCCTTCGATCTTATTTGAATGTCAATTTATCCCAAGCTATTGTTTCATGTTGAATCCTGCACTACTTTGAAGGCAAATGGGGATTCCCATGTATTTGAAGGATGTCCAATTTTCCACTCTAGAGTTAGTGTTACACACATATATGTGACTTTTCTACCTATTTATCTTGCCTCCCGAGGCCTTCATAAATTCAGTGAGGATTTCCTTGAATCTCTTAGCAATTATTGTAGACACTCCTCCCATTAAAAGAGTATCATCAACAAACTGAGAATGATTCACTCTTTTTTCTCCTTGTGTAATTTTGATACCTAGGATGCTTTTGGGTAAACGAAATTTTTCCAGTTGTCTACTCTATGCTTATGCCATGAGAATGTATAGGAGCGATGAAAGGGGACATCATTGGTGGAGACCTTTGGAAATCCAGAATAATTCAGCAGGCCTACCATTAATCAGAGGAGAGATCCAAGGGTATTGAATGTAGTTCAATATCCATGCTAATAAATTAGTTCCAAATCCAAACCTTGTCAACACAACAAACATAAAGTTGTGCCTCACCCTGTCAAAAGCATTTGCCATATCCAATTTTATGACCATCCCTTTCTCTCCTAGACCTTTGTTGGAATGGATTGCTTCTTGAACTAGCAATATATTATCAATCATTTGCCTTTTTTCCACAAACCCCCCTTGATTTGGACATATCGGTTTGTGAAGATGGGGTTTGATTATGTTTGCAATAATTTTAGAGATAATATTATAGGAGATGTTACAAAGTGAAATAGGATGGAAACGAGTGAAATAAGAAGGATTAGTCTATTTAGGGATGAGTGCAAGAAATGAAGAATTGGTGATACCTCCCATTCTTGCAAAGTTTTGGATGTATTGGATCATGCGAACCAAATATTTTTTTATTATAGACCAACAACAAAGGTAGAAGTGTGTTGAGAAGCCATTTGACCTGGGTGCCTTATCCAGATTCATAAGTTGAAGAAGCCCATAAAATTCCTCGTATGTCACCTACTGTATTAGTTTTGCATTATCCCCCAGACTAATAATCTCAGGGATGTTACTAAGGAAGTTTTCATGTGCCTCTCTATCTCCCTTCCCATCTTCCATGTACAAATTTTCATAATGTGACCTTGTTGCATGTTTAAGTTGGGTTTGCCCTGAAATGGTGCAACCATCCTCACCCTTAAGCTCTAAAAAAAAAATTTTCAACAATCGAGATTTAACTTGGTAGTGGAAGAACTTAGTATTGAGATCTCCAACCTATAGTTGTGTAGGTTGCAGGACTTCAGACACTAGTCTTCCTCCTTTGCTTTTAATATTTTATGATATTCCTGGAAATTGCTCTGCTCCTCAAGTAAAATATAAGGGGTGATAGGAGTCGATTCCATCCCCATGCACGTGTCTTCCATTTTTTTTACCAAGTCCTACACAATCCTTTTCTCAGTTTTCGTTTTGAGTTAACCATGTCCCGTTCTTGAATCCAATATTTGATGAAATAAAAAATTGTTTATTTTCTTTTAACTCAACATGTTTTGAACATGTCTATAAATAGTTTTATGTGGAAGCATACACCTAGTCAATGGAAGGCTTACAACTGGATGAGGGTACAAGGTTATGGAGGGAAATCAAGGATGATCATTTGCTATAAGAACTCCATTTATTAATCTTCGAAGGAGAACACATAGGACAACCAATCCGTGTATGACTTGTTAACCTAAAGTGAAGTCTCATAAAAAAAAAAACACAGAACTATATATTCAAGAATGTGTTTTCTTTAGTAGTTTTTTCGATGAAGTTTATGTTCTTTTTTTATATACTTTTTAAACGGTTTACGAGTAGATACAACCCTTGAGGATCAACAAATTGTAAAAGCAATAAATGCTTGCGAATATATGACAATCATATTTTTTTTTATCTTATAAGGAGGACACACATGATAACCAATTTGAAGATGATATGTCAAACCCCCAAAGTGAAGTCTTATTCCCATATAGAGGACATAGGAATATATTCAAAATTTGTTTTCTTCAACAATTTTTTGGACGAAATTTTATGATATTTTTAAACAATTTATAAACATATACAACCCCTGTAGACAAACAGTAAAAGTAATAATGTTTGTAAATATATGGCATGGTTTTTTTATCTTAGAAAATTTGAAATGAAAATACTCAAAACATATATTTGCATGAAATGTATATATATATATATATATACTGGGGAATACAAGAAGAAACCATCATGTTGAATATCGATAATATTACAAGTATTATCACTTCTAAATTTAAGGAGAATATGTGGTGTGATAAAGAATTAGAGGATAAAAGGAAACTAAAACACTACAAGGAGGTGGCCAACCCTAATTTATAAGATCAAAAGTACCTCTCAATTTTGAGAAATGCAAAGAAGAAAATCAACATTGCTAAAATAAGAACTTTCATGAGCTACATAGTGAAACTGGACATTGGACAATTCCCATAACACTGTGGGATGAAAGAATCTGCTATCTTTGTGACACTAGGAGGGTTGAAGATGAAAAACACTTCCTCTTAGATTGCCTTGGCTATTCCCAAATTAGATCCCAATTTAAAAATATTTTCCACAATAGAGTCCTTCCTAACCTCCTAAGTCATCAAAACTATGGTAATCTTGGAATGCTTCTCTCAATGTTTTTTTAGCACAAAAATACAATTTTAAAAAAATCAAAATAATCTCTTACCTTCTTAAGATCCAATAAACCAATTGATATCAATATATGTTAATGATTATATATATATATATATATATATATATATATATAATAAACTTACAATATAATTATTTACAACTAATATTATAATATTATGATTATTATTGTAATATAAAGGGCATACCCCGGATGGGGTGCCACACAGAGCAGGATGGGCATGTGGAGAAGCACCAGGAGGGGCCATTAATGGTGGCCAACCGCCCTCATATCCTCGCTAGTTATGAGGGGCATCACTGCAGTCGGCCTCCACCTTTTGACGGGGCCTCTCACTCGCGCGAACAGGCCGGCCAGCCAGAGCATTAAGCCCTCGGCCTTAATGGCTACCGCCACCATTTATGCCCTTATCAACCCTCTCGACAGCCTTAGAATGCATTTGCAGCTCACAGAGCCGAGCAAGAATAGACGCACAGGGGAAGTTCTGGCTCTTGTCCTCATTCTCATCATGCTGCGAGCTAGAGGAAGACCCCGCAGAGGAGCAGGGTGGTACGCGGCCGACTCTCGATGGAAAAGACACAAACGATTCGAGCGAGCTCTGGTTCTTGCTAAGAGGAAGAGACCCAGGGAGGCCACAATAGTATATTCTCCCCCTAGAACTTATGTCGAGGAAATTTCGTCGATGGAACTCCCCCACGACTTCTCGGAAAGTCGCATGTTTACGGTCCCAAACAATTGGAACCCCCCGGCGTGCATTGGAGCAAAAGCACCACCTACTCGCCCGCGAGAAGAACATGGTTCCAACGACGCTCCCACTGAGGAATTCACCACCTGTTTGGTTGAGGAAGAGCTACCGAAAGGCAACAATGAATTGCAGCCACAGAGAATGCAGCATGCACAACAGGAGACGGACGTTGAGCACAAGTCGCCACCCCCGCCACCACTTCTTCACCCAGAGCACCTGAACTTGATCTTCGAGGTCCGCAGCATGGTGGACGACCAAATCTTCAGGGTTGTTCGTGTTAGCCAACACCTGGATATGTTGTACGCAGCTTACTCCAGTGTCACCCCATGACGACAATGCCCCACCTGCGCTCAGCTCTATACCATTCCTGTCAGAAGCGGCAAGGAAACGAACAGTCGCGAGGACACCGGTTAATAGGTTCTCCTGTTCAGCTTTTTCTAAAACTCTCTCTCTTTTTGATGCTTATTAGAGTTGTAGCTCTTCTAGTTCATAGCCATGTTAGTGTTAGAATAGACATTATCAAACTGCTGCTAAAACGGGTCATGCACCCCGGTTTCCTTCGGGCAGGGTGGCAAAACGAGAGTTTGAACTTGCATGCTATTTTGGACAGGCCAGCTGTCTCGGTTTCCTTCACAGGCGGGACAGCTGGCACCTCCATATCATGGTGTAATTTTAAAGCATTAATATAACATGATCTGTGTTTTTTTACTTATATATATATATATATATATATATATATGGCATACAACCCAAGCCAAGCTATGCCATCACTCTTATATGATGTTTTTAATATGTTACCATGTTCATAACAATGCCATGGTGGATGTTTAAGATGGTGTCCAATGAACCTTAAGTTATAAAAGAAACATGATTTTTTTACAATATCCAAATTTTTATGCTAATTTATATATTATTGTAGATGTTACTTTATATATTATTTATTTTGAGGTGAAATAAAAATATTAGAAAAGATATATAAATATTTTTATTTTATATTAATTATTTTAAAATAAAATAAAAAATACTAAAAAGTTTAATTATTTTTTATATTTTCTTAAAAACAATAATATTTGAATTAATATTTAAATTTTTTAAATAATTTAAATATTATTAAAAATGTTATTTTAAATATTAATTACTTCTAAATTAAAAATAAATAAATGTAGCACCTCATATTTTGGCTTTAGGCATTTAGAACATTGTTGTTTACTCATCTTAGTAATTCAATGCTTAACATTTGTTTGGAATCAATTAGACTGAGTTAGACATTGAGATGTGCACATCTATACCTACTTATTTGTTACATGATATATGCTCATGATAAAGATAGTTCTCTAATTGTTTAAACATGAAAATTAAAATGGGGAAGTTCGATACATGGATATCAGTTCAAGCTATGGTGTGAAGGTATAATAGATGCAACACATGATGTAAATAAACATACATTTCTTAATTAAACATCAATGCAAATTATGGATTCTTATATATTGTGATGTATCTGCATGGATATGAGTTATTGGTGAACTAACCTACAGGTTGATGAGATATGTGATAGCCAAATGAATATAGTGATGAGGTAACTTGGATGTTGTAAACATCGAGAATATAATACATGTTATAAGTTGTACTTATTGTTTAATTTATGATTCAAATATTGCTATGATCTGTGGTAAGTGTGGTTTTGACAGGACACACGACTTTCCCGAAGTGGTTGTTTGATGACGTGACTCTAAGAAATGTAGTTGCACAATAGGGCTTGATGTAGGGTGTTGACCCTAGTTCTATGAGGAGGGGTGGAGGTATTTCTCATCGTTTATCTTCTGAAACCTAGAGTCGTGGGAGGGTTGTGTGAAGTCACACTCCCCTAGACGTGTGATGACGAATGTTAGTTGCCTGTTGGGGAAGCTTGGTCGAGATGTATGACACTTCCGCTTATGGGTTCTATCTGGAGTTAGGTCAATATAGTTGACGCTCCATCTTAGTCCAACTGAGGAAAGGATAGGATGGAAAATGGAAGTAGGTTAGGAATGAAGGATGTTTCGATGTTAGTTGAGAATATTGCTTGGGGATTAGAGATGCCACTATTGTTTACTCACTTGGTTCCTACCATGTTTAAAACCCTCTTTGATTTCCTATTGATATTTTAAGTGTGACAGTGAGTTATTGATGAATTAGTGTAATTTAGTTCGTTAAGATTATTAAATGATGCATTACTTGATTTGTTGTCCTACATGTCTTAGTGATCATATAAGAACTATGCACTAGAGGTAATGATTATTTATCATTAGTACATACATGAGATATGTGTCCGCTAGCTACGCACACATACCCTACCCATGTACACTAGTATAAGTAATTAATGTATTAATTATTAAAGTAAATTATTAACTATTTAATTGAATGTTTATTTAATATGTAAATTATATTGCATACAAAATATCTAGAAGCATTAAATACATTCTTGACTTTGATAGATGGTGGGTATGATGAATTAAATGAGCATGGTGGGGTGTTATGTACATTTTGGGGGAAATTATCAAATGACATTTATTAACTAGCATGAGAAGAAAGACTTTTCATTTTATTTATTGTTGTTTAATGCAAGTCATTTATATTTAGTTTTATTTTAATATTTTCCCAAAATATCTAAATAAGGAAGGTTGATAGATAATAATGAGAGTGGTTGAGGAGACTTAGGGAAGTGTGTATGGAAACTTGATAAATAGGGAGAAGAAGTAGAGAGGAGGGGGAGGATGGAGAGGTTTGAGCATGATGAAAGGTTGTGAAATTCTTGGAAGATATAATTCTTGTGATAGATTTTTTTGAACATTTGTGCTTTGTTGTTCTTGGAGTCACAGGCATAGAGGGCCAAGAAACCTAAAGGTTTCTTGGAGCTAGGAAGTCGGCTAGGCTCCTATTTGGCCAGGAGGATTTCGTTGTTTCACTCTGGGAAAGCGGGAAAAGAATGCTTGGAAGCGCCCAGGACTACATTACAAATGATGAGCTTCAACGAGCTAAGGAGGAGGTATTTTTCAATGGTATTTGGTTATTGATATTTTGTATATACTTTTGTTTTAAGTTATAAATCATAGAATTAACATATTACTTATTTCATCATGTTATCTAGATTTATCATTGAGCAAATGTAGAAGAAATGTGTAAATGAGAATCAATGAAATTATGTTAAAACGAAGTTGTTATTGTGTATGTATTCAAGGAATGATTAATTTCCTAACATCCTAGATGGGTGTTACATATGGTATCAGAGCCTGGTTTCAAAACTGAAACCTGGGCTTGACCACCCACAACACTGGGATTTTGTCTTTTTCATGTGAAATCCAATTTGGGTTGTTACAAGAACAATACCAACCTATCTAGAAAGTCAACCACTAGAGTTATGTTATCAGTTCTTCTATGTAGCTTATCTTACTGTATTCCAAAGACAATCACCTTAGCAATTCATTAAGTATCAGAAAAGTCTTTTTGAAGTTTCTACTAGCCTTAAGTGAATGATCTCAGTAACAGTGTGCACTAGTTGTTTAACTCACTATTACATAAACTTATCTGAACATCATCAGTGTTGGAAACCACAATTAACTCTTGTTTAGACTCGTGATGCCATACCCTTGTTAATGATTATGCAAACCACCTTTATCTATGTTTCTTTCAGAAGAGGTTGAGTACTCTTCCATCCCGTGACAATGGCAATCTCATTTTGAAACCTCTAGGAACCACTCGGAAAAATGCAACAAACTCAGATTAATCTCTTAATTCGCCTTACTCTTGACATATTGAAGGCCAATGGGCCCTTTTCTGTTATATCTGTCTCCTAGTCATCTTCACCTACTATATCCCATGCTTTCAACATCAAGCAAGCTTCTCAAGCAGGTTATGTTTCATACCACTATCACGATCTTCAATTATATGTTTTCTAAACTATTGTACAGTCACATTCTAAACCTTCAGCTCCATTGCAACACAAAAAAAAAAGTAATTCTGGTATCTTTTGTACCCCTAAACGTTGGACAATAATGACACTTTTTTTATCTTCCAATATTGACATTCAATACTCTCCAAAGTACTTATGTATTTTTGTTTCCAGAATATACTTCAGATTCAAAAATTCGTCTTTAACTTGTTCACAATGTGTTCTTGAAGCCCTTTCCCACAAAAGTGGCCTCACCATCTAAGCTCTATACAAGGCACATGTTGTTACCATTACATTCTCTTTGGAGCAGCTTCTTGGGATGCAAACTCTGATTTATTCTCTAAACTTAATAGAAGTATCATTCGAATTTCTGCCATTTCTGCATGTGCTTGCTGTAAAACTAGATTCATCATTTCTTACATATTGAACAACCAATAAGCTTATGTCTTCATCTGTCCTCTCACAAGAAGGAACATTTCTCTCAAGAGCATATTTTTCATCTTCAATACAAAACAGGTTCAAATCGTTGCCCAAAGACTCATTTCTATTGGCATTACCTGTAGATGAAATGACATCCAATCTCTCTGGCCCATCCAAATTCAAGTACATATCAGTTCCAATAATGCCTGAAGCAGTTAAATTGCCATGAAATTTGTCTAGTCCACTGGAAAGTTCAATAATCTATTCAGAACTTCCAATATTCCTCATTTGTTGACCATGGGATGATGATACAGTCCCTTTGGTTTCACTAGAATCAATTTGCAAAGAAACGAAGTCCTGCCTTCCTTGAATTTCATCTGAATTGCAAGCCGACATGTTGCCATTTTCTAAACCCTTACAAGGCCTTAACCTATGCACTCTAGACATCTCATCAATCATACTTTGAGAAAGAACCTGAGATTCAAATTGAGTACCATCATTTATTTCATTATTGAGTTGCATATGGGAAAAAGCCTGAGCTCCACAATTGTTTTCTGTAATGTAGTATAAGGTGTTTTTCTCTTCTAGGATTAAATCCATCAGTCCCATGACAATCATTTGTAGATTGTTCTTGACCAAGGTTTCTATCTCTATATTGAGTTCCTCTGTTGCTGTCAAAATAAGCATGAGAATGATCGAACAGACTTTCAAAAATGACTATAGGACTATAACTTGGTTGGATTGATATGCTTAAAAATGGACAAATTACAGTTCTTCTACAATAAGAACCTCAAAGAGATACTTGACACACGAGACAGGTTGAGTGTTGTCGTAACCATACATCAACACAGTTGATGTGAAATGCATGGCCATAGGTAGGCAAGACCCGCAATATGTCCTTCTCTTCATATTCTCCCAGGCATATTGTACATATAGCATTTTTTCTAGAGACAAAAACTTCATTGTTATACTTTATGATTGGAAATGCAACCACCTCAACTGGTTCCATCCCATTTATTTCCCTCCTTTGTTACTTCAGGTTTTAGTTTTTTTCTCTACCTTTGTTGTTTCAGTTTTGGTAAATAGGATGTCACTTTAAGCCATGAGAATGTTTGTGATTCCCGGAGGCGAAGTAGATTTTTTTTAATTTGACGTGTGGTGCCCTTAACCGCAAATGACAAGCAGATCTGGATCTGAGATCGTAGATGTATCATTTTACGTTCCTTGCTTCACTTTCCGCTGAGAGTTTTCATGGCGATTACAGATTTTGCTTTCTTGTTGTTTGTATTTTTATTTTCGTATCAAAATAGAGACTAATGGCGACGGATATGCATTTTCTTGAAACATAACGAGAGCTATGCGTTTACGGACGGCCTCCACAGTTCGGAGTTTAAGGCTTGGACATGTGCTTTCTGAATTCTCAGGTGTTAACCAGTCGAACGGTTTTTAAAGCATAGTTTTTTTTACTTTGAGCTCTCTTGTCTTATTCTTCCTGCACCGACATGCTTTCCATTCTGAAAGATCTCAATCTTTCTGCTCCGATTCGAACCTGTGACCTGAACTGTATCATCATGTCAAGATTCATTTGAAATTTCACAGATTATAAAGGTGTATTATTTGAAATGCAAAAACCCTGTAAACTCGACAACGTTTTTATGCAAGGCCATGTTTATTTATTTGCATGAAAAGCGAAGAAATACCACGATTTGTCAGATTTCATTTCCAGTTTTCTCCCTGCAGTAGTCTTTATCTCAGAAATTTACTAATTTTATCTTTTATTTATATGAATAATCTATCTTAATTGTTTCAACCATCCCATTTACTTCTTGCTCCAACCCATTGAATTCCCTATGTAATATTGATGGTTGAAGTCTCCCTATTTTTAGGATCTCTGAGCTGCAGCCTGGCACAGAGAAGCCGTATGCAAATGAAAATAATGAACATCACGCTCACTGCAAACCCCAATACAGTCATGCTCAAATTAATGGCGGAACTTGTCATACCTTCTCGTACCTTGCACACCCTTGATATTTCAGCCCCTCAAGGTTCGAGTCGCGGTAGCAATAGTTCTACACGCTCAGAGCCTTTAGAAAGAAATTCGGCAAATCATACTTGGTAGTGGACACATGGTTGGGCCTATATGGCTTCTCTAGGTTCTTCTCTGGCTCATTGCAAAATACAACTCTGGAAAAACCAGGGCCTCCAATGGGCAAGGACTCCTTCGTCTGCAACGATGACCGACCCGCATGAAAATGTATAGAGCTTGCTAAAGTGGATCCTTCTCTTTCCCCTATGATCAGGTATCTTGTCTGAACTCCTTTACAAATGGATAGTGGCCATTTTCCCATACCCGGTCACCGTAGGGATGGTGTTGATGACGCCCCCCGAAAATCTAAAATCTCACCACCTGAAACAATAACTCCCGTCTACATGAAACAATAACTCCCGTCTACATATATTTAATGTTCATTTAATTACACAACAATATGTCCATTTCTGTCAAACCACCCCTCAACACGTCTCTCTATGTAAATCTTTAATTTCTATTAATATTAATGTTGTTTTCCTCCTTGAGTCAGAAATTGTTCTTCCCAATGCTACATTAAGACCTACATTAAGACCGATTTACTTACTGTCATGGCTATATATATATATATAGTAGTTGCTTGTTTGTGGAAAATCTGTGTAGAAGATCTTTTAGGATTCCCTCAATAAATTTCAATGAATGGTGAAATTTAAGATATACAATGTAGCTTCTATTGAATTCATCCATAAATGATCTAATTTGGGAAGATCTCTGTTTTGAATTTGTAAATAAATAAATAAATATTAGTAAGGGTGTGTTTGTTTATGGATGAGTGTTTGGGTCTAGTGGGAAATGTCAAATGTGTAACTAAGGGTGGGAAGTTCAATCCATCAATCACCTATCACCCTTGCTTACCAGTTTTACTCATTAAGAGGAACACATCACATGAGCTCATTGCCATGCAGCTTGGCCAGAGAGTAATAAATTTGTTCTCATCCACCCGCCAATCCATTTATCTATCGTCTTCTATATTCCTCCACCCAAGATGTCTATCATGTTAATAAAGACGCGGGCTGATGATCAACGAAGCCCCATTATCTTTCCATCGCATGTCCACACTTCCCCATTACTGTTGGTGATTTGACCATTATAAACCCCCCATTACCATTGTGAACATGGCATAGACAAGAAAGAGGGGCACGCAGGTTGAATGTAAAGGTTTATTGGTATTGAATGATTTGTTATTTTTGGGGGTTACCATTAAGATTCTACCAATAAGGTTCCATATCACTTTGTTAAACCTAATAGTCAAATTGCTATAGAACATCCTACATATGTTTGCAACTAACTAACTAACTATATATATATATATATATATATATATATATAAGAGGAAGTAAACCTAATTCCCTACAGCTATACGGAAAATCCAAATCACAAGTGGTTGGTTGGTTGATGGAAGGACTGACAATGTTGTCAAGAACGGTTTAATGATTTGTTTATAATGCAATCAAAGAGTATCTGTGCATGAGTGAAAGTTAACCATTATGTATCCTTCATGAAATTGGTTTGACAACACCGGTTATAATTATAGTTGTCACTTATCAATTAATGATTATGTCATTAAGTAGGATAGTGTTTTGTTTTAAACAATAAATAAACAATAAATTTGATTTAATCAATTGCTTAAATCATATCACAGAAGTGATTAAACTTTTAAAAGATCCAATAGATAAGACTAGAGTCATGACACAAGAGATTACATTTTTTTTAAATTTAAAAAAAAAAAAAAAAAAAAACATTATTATATTAACCAAACATATAGAACTTATGATACAATGATATTGGGTTACTCAAGGATGGGACAAAAATATTATTTATATTATTAAAAATATTGAGAAAATTTAAAGTTGAGGAGATTGATTTGTGATATAAAGTTCAAATAAATATATTTAAATGTTATATAAAAAAAAAATTGTTAGGATGGTTTGTTTAGTTATTGCCTAGATGAATAACAAAGGCAAGATTGTATGTACCACATGTGATACACACATTTCAAAGAGTATGGTAGACAACCCTTAATTTTGAGAAGCATGTTTTACATTCCATTGGCACTTATGGATAATCCACTTAGGCATTTTTAGAGTACCATCCTATGCTAGAGTATTCAATGAAAAGTGAATAACAATTTCTTTATTTATTATTTTTTTATTTTGAAATGGAATAGTAACAACAAATACTATGGAATAATAATTATAAATATTATTGGAGTAAAATATAAGGCTAAGAGTGTTGGAATACCTTTATGATCTTAGGACAAACATCAAAGTAGTGATAATTTGAGGTATAGGTTAGAATGGTTAGATAAACGAGTTGTCTTCATTATTTAAAGATTTATAGGATAGTGTGAAGAAATAAAATTATCGAATAAACTTGCTCAACAAAAAGACATTAAATTATGGTGGCTATTATACTAAAAATTTTACGATTTAAAGGTACATTGATGGCTCAAATAACTATAATGAGAGGGATTAATTAAAAGGTGCTTAAATATACTTGAAATTATTGATGTAGTTATGTTATTGTACAGGTGAGATGACTTGATAATTGTTATTCAAGTTGCTAAAATGCTAATGTAAGGTGAAGAACAATAGTATGCAAGATGTTAAAATAATGAAATAAATAAATAAAAGAGATAACACTAGGGAGATATAGATACCACACATTATGATTACCTTGCATTCTGACAATAACTTCGGGACGAAGTTTCGTGAAGGGTGGGTATATGTAGCACCCCATATTTTGGCCTTAGGCATTTAGAACATTGTTGTTTACTCATCTTAGTAATTCAACGCTTAGCATTTGTTTGGAATCAATTAGACTGAGTTAGACATTGGGATGTGCACATCTATACCTACTTATTTGTTACATGATATATGATCATGACAAAGATAGTTCTCTGATTGTTTAAACATGAAAATTAAAATGGGGAAGTTCGATACGTGGATATCAGTTCAAGCTATGGTGTGAAGGTATAATAAATGCAACACATGATGTAAATAAACATACATTTCTTAATTAAACATCAATGCAAATTATGGATTCTTATATATTGTGATGTATCTGCATGGATATGAGTTATTGGTGAACTAAACTATAGGTTGATGAGATATGTGATAGCCAAATGAATATAGTGATGAGGTAACTTGGATGTTGTAAACATCGATAATATAACGCATGTTATAAGTTGTGCTTATTGTTTAATTTATGATTTAAATATTGCTATGATCTATGGTAAGTGTGGTTTTGACAGGACACACGACTTTCCCGGAGTGGTTGTTTGATAACGTGACTCTAAGAACAGTAGTTTCACAATAGGGCTTGATGTAGGGTGTTGACCCTAGTTCTATGAGGAGGGGTGGAGGTATTTCCCACTGTTTATCCTCTGAAACCTAGAGTCGTGGGAGGGTTGTGTGAAGTGACACTCCCCTAGACGTGTGATGACGACTGTTAGTTGCCTGTTGGGGAAGCTTGGTCGAGATGTATGACACTTCCGCTTACGGGTTCTATCTGGAGTTAGGTCAATATAGTTGACGCTCCATCTTAGTCCAACAGAGGAAAGGATAGGATGGAAGATGGAAGTAGGTTAGGAAG
>ML791501.1:327635-341970 GCA_009831015.1 Picea engelmannii | reverse complement strand
ATTTTCAAAAACTATTTATGTAAATTTCAAATTTTAAATGAAGTTCAAATTTAGTATAACAACTTTATTTATCTAATCATATAAAAATATAATATTATTATTGATTAGGTAAAAATTAATTATGTGATATTAGATAGCTTTGATAATTTGTTGTTTAAAAGTCTAGAAGAGTACGATGTATTAGAATTCAATTATACTTTAGAGTGCAATGGATAGTTCTAATATATCACAAATTTTATTTATCAATTTATTTTAATAGTTTTTTCATGACTTCAATTTACACATATGACATTGTTAATAGTTATTAACATCAAGATCTTTCCAATTCTACTTCAAAAAGTGGAGTGACCATTTTCATTTATGTTTTTATATTATTAAAGTTTCAAGTATTTTATAATTATTTTAGCTTTTAGCTTTGGGCTACATACAACTACTACTTTAAAATATTTTAAGAGATAAATATAAACAACTTTGCTTCTAATTTCACTTGTATTGATATTAAATTACTTTATCATCTAGAAATGTATGCAATATTCTTAAATTTGAGCATCTTAGAGTGTGATTGATGCATTTTTATAAATAGTTTATACTCGAGACTTCAAGTTAACATTTAATATAGAATTCCACCACTTTACATTGGAAATTACATACTACATTACGTGATTTGTTTTGCATTAAACTGCATACAATTGTAGCAAAGCACAAAATATTCTTAAAATATTCTACGGAAGAAGGCCTCACTGACACTCCCACCAAACATTTTTCAATAAATCGCCTCATTTTTTAATTGGTAACATTTTCCACTAATGCAAGCCTTATACTAAAGCTCGCCTTCTTATAAATCTAAGCAACATTATGACACTCACTATAGGGAATATCCAAAGTAACCATCTCCAGTAAGAACATGCCAAACGAATAAACATCTACATGTTGATTATACTCCTCTTCATATAATTATGGAGTCATGCATTCCGGTGTACCAATTATAGAGTGTGCAGCATGATCATTTGCCACAATAGCAGTAAAACCTAGATCCCTGATCTTCAGAACACAAGTATTACCATTCACAAATATATTGTTGCAATTCAAATCTCTATGAATTATGCAAGGGTTATGATTATGAATATTTCCAATATCTAACATGCCCAATTCTTCACTCTCTTCATTGAGACATGTCGATGCTTCTGATGGTACTGCCTCAGGGTCCCCAAGGTGTAGACCTCAATAATAAAATCCACATGTCTCATGCTTGGACGGTCCCCTTTTATTGTGAACATAAACTTAATATCTACTACATACAATACATAAATCAATTAACCTTTTGGACATGGAGACCAAGTTAGGTATGCAGGGAATGTTGAAATTATAGGGTTTGTCTCTCATTGGTTCTTAAAGTGGCTTTAGTGAGTTTTATTACATATAAATACATTATTATTACTTAAATGTTAAGAAAATTGACAACTTTAGCAATAACATGGATAGTGTTTTAAAATGACTTCGAGTGAGAAATGTCCATTAAAATGCATAACTTCACCAATAATGTGGATGACCTATCCACAACTAATTAGTATACTAAGTAATGCTGAGAAAAATAACAACTTCATGAAGAACATGGATGTCTTTTAAAAATAATTAAGTTAATTATAATAAACCGCAACATGTGTTTAGAGACATGCACAAAGGGAAAATAGATGGTGCTTTAAGAGCTTTATGTAAGGTCTTTTCTTATGGATGGTAGTGGGAACATTGTTTAGGTGGGCATAAAGGGTTGAGGTAAAAGTTTGCATTGTCAAATGTTGTTTGTCCGCTCAATGGACAAAGTGGTGAACAATTCCATGTTTCCTTTATACAAGTTGAGACGTCTTGGGGCATTCAAACACAATATCTTTATAATCCGAATTAACAACACTAATATTAAACCTCCCGCTTAGGGAGTATGCTAGTATAATTGTTAACCCAAAGCTATACCCTCAAAAAGTAGTTTGACAAAAGCATCATTTACGCATCGACCCAGACCATCTCTATTTCATTGGTTATAGGAAACATTTCAAAAAGCATATAAAGGATACAGAATCAATCTCCAAATATTTTGGATATTTTGGATTACATGTTAATTTTTATATTGGAACATTAAGTAATTAATATTATATGGGGGTTTGCTACATTTTGCACATATACAAAATTAGAAAATGATTGACTATGAAAGAAAGTGGTCTAAATTATTCAAACTTCAAACATTGGAAAACATATATGTTTTGATAAGTTAACAAGGTTTCATGTGGTCTTTACACTTTTTATAACTATGTTAAGTAAGTCTTAAGTTAAAACAATTATTTTATAGACATGAGCATTATACAAATTAATCTTTTCTTTCTCATGTGTACCAAAGAATTAACAGATAAGAAACATGCCTTTTGCATTCTTAACTACTTCGAATATTTTGAAATCGTTGCAAATGAGTTAATTAGCTTCCGATAGGTCATCAACAATCTATCTTCAAAACTTAATAAGATTTGATCATGTGATTGCAAGCATTGATATAGGCCAATCGAAGGTTGTTTTCCAAGTTTAACAAAATCGAAACCAATCATTAAATTGGGTTGATTCCCTAATCTACAACACGATTAGGGAAATTATCAAGATAAGGATAACGATGCTACTCTTACCATCCTCATAGGAAGCACAAAATAACTTTGCATTTGTCCAAACAATGAAATTGTGATTCTGAGTTTTTTTAAAGAAGTTTCCTTTAAACGCAAGAGATGCATTACAATTGGCTTGGGTAGTTTGAGCATTGCAAATTGCTCACTTGTGGAGAAGAAACAATCATCAACGTGTGAACCATTTAACACAAGCACCTTCATTTCTTTAGGTTGCCTCGACATGGGGTACCATCCATCAAACTCACTTAGCACTTGCACCTAGCCCCAATCACTTATTCATGTCTCCAAAAGAATCAAAGGTGGGTGGCCTAACGTGTTACCATATTCCCCACTAAACCATGATCCCATCAACATGATTTGTAATTTAAAACTTTCTTGCAAACAACGAAATTAACAAAGTCTAAAGAATCTTTGATTCTTTTAACCATTAGTTTTTCTTTAAGGGTCTAACAATTCCCTAATATTCTATAATAGAAATTTAATGGGCATATCTTGGTGGTTAACTCTAGTGGTTGAGTGTTGTGAATTACAAGTGGGAGGTTGCGGGGTAAATTCCCTAAGTTGGCTACCTTTGTGAATATTGTGGGTCTCACTCAATGTACCTATGAGGTTGTGTTGCCAAAACTGTAACCGATCAATTTACCATGGGTGCCATCCTTGAAATGAGGGGAAGTACCCGGTGGATTTCCCTAAGATGTGCATTTCAATGGAAAATAAATAAATTTCATGGACATGAACCAAAAAGTGTTTCCACATTCATGTTTACTCTATCGATATTTTCTAAAACCTCATAATGGTTGGTGGTTTCTAAATTGCCAAATTTAATCATAAAATCTTGTATGTACAATAACCACTCAACATGCAGGTTGATGTGCTTCCTACTTGGATTTTTTCCCTTTGAAGTTCTGGTAAGGTGATGATGACCATGCAAGCTTCATATGAAACTCTTGCAAACTTATACTATGCAAGCTAGGGCATTCTTCATTAAAGGTCTTAATTGTCAACTTAAGTTCGTTCTTCTCAATAAGTAAGTCCCCTTGAGTTGTTGCAATTATATGTCATTAGGGTTGTAGTGACACCTTAGGTTGTGACTATTTTTTTACTATCATGGTCCCATGACATAATTAAACCTTTAAATAGTGAAAGAAGTTGGTTAACATCACCAATGTCCTTAACATAAAGTAAACAATCTCTTATTTTATAATTTAGACTCTAAAAATGAAAAATAAATATTCACAATATTTATTTATTAAGTTGATTGGAATTACTACTCACTTATCTCTCAACAAACTCCTCAAATTCCCTTGACATATCAAAACTAGAATTTTATAATTTAGACTCTAAAAATGAAAAATAAATATTCACAATATTTATTTATTAAGGACCTGCGAATTGGCGCACCTACGAACCTGCTACCATGGCGGACCTGCTTAATCCACTGCCCTCGACAGACCGGGACCTACCTCCACCAATGACCTTCCTCCCTTCCCAATAAACTATTGTCACACTAGAAAATTTGTCCTTCCCTATCCCCTTTTTCCATCCACCACCCACCTGTATTCGACCAGAATTTTGTCTCCTCCGAATATATCTCCTCGTTTCTTACGTAATGGAGGTCGAAGTCAATGCGTTGATGAGCACAGCTCATGAGGGTCTTTGGATGCGTGCGGGATTATTTAAAACAACTGATGAACTCTCCTCGCATCACAAAATTCTACCTCTGCAGCCTGGACTCCATCATTCCCCTCCCTGTCGGCTTACACAGACACTCCCTGCCTCCTCCCCAACTGCTTTCACTCCTGATCCCCAGACTACTCTAGATACGGACATCCATAACCTCATCCCTACCTCCCCCTTTCAGCCACATCCACAAACACATGCCCCTCATAGTTTATCCTCCCCTCCACATTGTTCTACCAACTCACCTCCTACTCGAACACCCACTGCTACTCATGGAGCATTCTCTGGATCCCGACGAGAGATAAGACCACACACACCCTGCGATAGACATCTAACCCTTAGGTCGTGGCGCTCCAAGAAATCGAAGAAGAAAATGGTGCTTGGGGCAGACATCGGTCTGGAGGACTCTATCACCTTGGCCCTTTGCACGCTTTTAGGCCATCTATCCTACAGACATCTCTGCAGAATTGATCTTTCATACTAGGTGAGATCTATCTGGATCCCTCTGCTGGGCTACGCTCCAGATATCTCCTACCTCCCGAGAGGTTGGTTTAGCTTCCATTTCAAATCGACAGAGGATGCCACACTCATTCTAAAGCGACTGTGGGTGATTGACAAAACCAGTCTCATGCTAAAACGTTGGTGAGTCAGTTTTGAACCCTCACAAGACTACTTCTGACACCGACATCTCTGGGTACTTCTTCCTTGATTGCCTCTACACCTCTAGAATGAAAAATCCCTAGAGGACATTGGAAACACTCTAGGATGTTTCATCAGTGTGGACAAAGAGGCCATTGTTGCCCCTGTCAAAAAGGTAGCTAAGGTTCTAGTGGAACTTAACATTCATGAGGGACTGTTGGAATCCATCAACATTGAATGGAGAGGGTATCACACCCGCCAAAAACTCGACTACCTTGGAATTCCCTTCAAATGCACCCTCTATAGACAAACTGGTCATCTAAGGAAACACTACATCGGTTTCATGGAAGAAGAGTTATCTGAAGACTCTTTGTTGGAACTCTCCACCCACACAGACTCTCCGGAGATGAATACTCATGCCAACTATCTAGATCTTTTAGAGGCTAAGGATTTAGAGGTATTGGACTCCATTTCAGGTAAACTCAAACTTGTCTGCCCCACTCTTTACCCTACACTGACTAGCTAGGAAAAAGATCTATTGGACACCCAACCCATACTCACCCATGTTTCTTCACCTCCCCTCCGGGAAACCTTTTCCCCACTTATGGCACCTATTTTTCCTCCTTCAACCTCCCTCAACACTCCTTCTCGTATAACCCAACCATACCTTCATCTTCCCCTCTCTGAGCCCCCTATCGAGCACTCCAGAGCTACTACCAATACTGAGCCTTCTCAAGCCCCGGACAACCCCATCTCACTCGCAAACTCTCGACCCTACCTCACTATCTCTCCACCCCCCATCTTAACTTCTGCAACCATGAACCCGACTCCACCTTCACACACAACCCTGGATGAAACCTGCAACCTACCTCCTTGTGATTCTGATGTAGGGATCAGCTCCCCAGGAGACGTCCTACACTCACTCCTTCCATCTTACAAGGAAGTTCTATCTCCCACCCCCCTCCCTATCTATAGAGGCAATGGCACCTTCAGACCTCTGGCCTCTGGCGAGGCTCGAGACCACCCTGCGGCCCCAAAATCTACATTGGATAATGATTTTACCTGGTCAAAGGGAAAAGGCTTCATGCACTCACTGATCAAAACCCAGAGTGACCGTAGAAAAGAAGGTCCTTCTTCTCACTCTGATAATGGGGCACTTAGAGGCGTTAAAGCCCTTGCTAAAGCCAAACCATGATCCTTCTCACACTCAATATAAGAGGGGTTGGGGGGTCCCTGAAAACCACCTCATTAAGAAGACTACTCTCCAAGACTTCGCCAAACATCATCTTCCTACAGGAAACCATGGTGAATGGCCAAAAATCCAGATCCTTCTTGAATCAGTTCCACTTGATTTGGCTTACCAGCTCAGAATATTCCATTGGCACCTCTGGTGGCCTAACTGTCTCATGGGATCCCTCTGTTTTTTATCTGACCCCACACCTTTGCAGTGGTGGTATCCTCCTCATGGGTATCTATCTCTGAAATAATCAACATATCTCCCTCCTCAACATCTATGGACCATGTATTGAGCGTAGATTTTTTTGGGACAAGGTGGCAAATCGGGGACTTCTCGACCTTGATAACCTCATCATTGCAGGAGACCTGAATCTCACCACTAGCGTGGGAGAATTCTGGGGATCCTCAGCATCCACGGATCCACTAGATTTCTTCTTCAATAACCTCTTCCAAGCACACGCCCTGGTAGACATATTACCGACTGCCATCGTCTCGACTTGACGTAATGGCCATGCAATCTTTGCAAAAATCAAAAAAAGACTTGACATGGCTCTTGTCTCAGAATCCCTGGCTACTCCGGACAGACGGATACGCTCCTAGGTGGAATACCCATTTCTTCCGGACCACTCCCCAGTCCTCCTTCAAATCGAGACCACGCTCTCTCTGATAGCTCGCCCCTTCAAGATGAACTCCAGCTGGCTCCAAGAGGATAAGTTCATTGATATTATCAAGGAAGTCTGGACAGACCCACTCTACAATACCGATCCTGAACCACAACATCGCCTGGTCTGAAAATTAAAATCACTCAAAGGCCACATGAAACAGTGGTGCCCGCAATCACAGACTTCACAACCAAGCGAGGTTGACAGATCTGGAACTCAAGATACAAAGCCTCCTCCTTGAGGATTGGTGTAGACCCCCGAACCTCGGGCCAAGATCCGCTCAGGATCGTTCTAAATTCTCCTTAAGACAAAGTGGCTTCTTTGGCTCCCTGCTGAAACCTTTAACAAATCCGATCCACGGGTCCTTGTGGAAACTTGCCTTGAGCAACTAACACCAAGGGTGAGCCTTACACTTCCATACGACCATGACCTGGTCCCTGCACAAGCACCTTTTGTAACTCACGTGTTCGCTGGTTGAAGACCCTCAACCTTTCCTTCACCTAATGCCAATACTCGAGACGCGATGGGATATGGCTCCTCCTTGTTAGCGCCCTCCACGCGTAACCACCGGCTAGGGCTAAGCACTAGTCTCACTCACAATTCACGAGTTCGCGAGTTGGAAGGTTGAACCTTCAGGCCCTTCTTTTACGAAACTCTGAGACGCGAAAGTCAGAGAAGGTTTGACTCCTTCAACGCTTCTCGGAACTCGCAACTTTGCGACTTGAATTGTTGAGCCTTTGTGCTCCTTTCTTACGAGAACCCGAAGCATGAGAAGTCAACAGGGTGTTGACTCCTTCCCAGGCGATGAGTATCCACCTGTCAACCACATAGTCCCCACTTGATGGACGCGCCACATGCTCGCCCGAGACCTCGGCCCTCGGCTCTTCACGACTCCTGCAGTCGAAACTGATTCCTCCCAACCTCCGAAACCCCGATACGCAATATAGCAAAGAGGTTATGATCCAATGGTTGTCCCTACTTCTCACTTATTCAGAAATTTGCACAACCAAAGGATTTGGTCTGTCCTCAGAACTAACGATATGCGATACCCCACGAAGATTCAAATCTGACAGTTCTCCCGTGGCTTGAATCCAACAGTCTGGATCTCTTCCTTCGCTTCTCGCAAGCTCGGGACTTCGCGACTCCAAGGGTTTGGTCTTCCACCTTCAAACTCACGAACCCTGAGTTCACGAAATGGTCCGACGGCCCAAACTGACCACGATCGACGGTCTTTGTTGATCCTTGACACCAACGTAATGGGTTCGTCCAACCCTTATCCACCCTGCAACTCCTCTGGATCCTACGGTCCTCACAACTTCCCGTGTTCTCCACGAAGAATTTTGATCGTTCGATTTCTTCCTCCAGAATCTCTGTGAAGCGAGCAAATGTTCTTCCCCCGAAACTTAACCTTCTGCGTGATGATTTCACTTCCTCATCTCCCTTTGAAGTATTTTGATCTCTGTCCTCCTTTGAAGTGTTCAAAGGTGTTATCCCTCCTGAGATTTAACTTGTAAACTTGAGTCTCTAAAAGGGTTCCTGCTCGCACTCCTTGCGGAAAACTTTCAAATACTCCAGGGTATTTGATCTTTCGACTCTGTGCACTTTCTGCAACAGCAGTCCTTCAACCTTTCAACCTTAGTTGATAAGTTCTAAGGCCTCGACTAGCCTGCGCACACCTTGCACGGTTTCTGTGCTTCACCTGCACTTCTGCTGGAATGAGAACAATGGTATCCCTCCTGAGCTTTCTGAGATAAAACTCAGAACCCTTGTTAACGCACACCTTGCAGACGTTTCACTGCACTCCTTGCAGGAACTCTCTCAGGATGAGAAACAATTGAAACTCATTCTCTTTCTCTCTCAGACTTCATACATTCAACATAGCATAGCATCATAACAAATGCATAACAGAGAGAATAAAACAACTGTAAGCATAGCACTCAGCATATGTAAACAGTATGCATCATAACACCATGAAAGTGAGTCAAAGCTTCATATATTAACTCAATTTATCCTATACATGGGTTCTTCTCTACAGCCCTCTGCTACAGCTCTTCAGCTTATTTTCTGTGCTAATGATACAACAACAACTACTATGATACAAAGGCGAGGGTGTCTATATTCTTTCTCCCTCCTATGCTCTAACTATCTAATCTATGAATTCAAATCTACCTACTTTCATTAACTGGGCTTAAATGCCTTTTACATTGACAGATGAGAGCAAATCGCTCAAGATCTGTTTACAACATGCAAGTATGTTTCCCTTAACTACTACATTAACATATGTTCATTAATTTTTCAAAAACATTTCAAAATGTGCAAAATGTGTGTTGCGCTCCTCTAGATGTCTTCTGCCTTCATGCTCGCTTGGCTGGCTGCTTACAATGCTCCTGCATCATACTCCCTCGCTTGACAATTTTCATGAAGTCATGTTCATGAGCTCTTGCACAGTATGTCCATGCTTATGGATTTATGTTTCATCTTCCCAACTATCATCTTCAACTGGGTGTCCTTTCCACTTGACCAAGTATTCAAAATACTCTTTTCTCCTGGTCTTTTTGCTGACCCTCTTGTCAATTATACTTTCCATCTGTGGCTTTTCAGCTACAGGCATTTGTTTGGTCCACTGAACTTCTTTCTGTTCATTTTCTGCTCCTGCTTCTTCAGTTCTGTAAGGGTACAAATCCGCGACATTGAATATCGGTGAGATTCTGATCCCATCGGGTAATTCAATATCATATGCATTTGCCCCAAAATTTTTTATGACTCTGCACAGTCCAATCTTTTTCATCTTCAGTTTATTATATGTTCCCCTTGGGAACCTTTCCTTCCTTAGATGTGAAAGAATCAAATCACCAACTTCAAATTGAAGTTCTCGCCTGTGTTGATCTGCTCTCCACTTGTATTCTTGACTTGAATTCTGCAATCGCTCCTTAATTCGGCTATGAAGCTCCTTCATTGCTTCTGCAAAGTCCTCTGCACTAGCACTTCTGAATTCAGTTTGTTCCACATCTTTCAATTCAAAAACTCCCCTTGGCTGCATTCCATATAAAATCTGGAATGGACTATGTCCTGTGCTTCTATTGAGTGAGTCATTGTAAGCAAATTCCACCTGTGGCAGAATGTGATCCCACTGACTGTGGTGTTCAGTCACTAAGCTACTCAACAAATCTCCCAAGCTTCTGTTCACAATTTTTGTCTGCCCATCCGTTTGAGGATGATATGCTGAGCTAAAAGACAAATTTGTCCCCAACTTCTTCCACAAAGTTCTCCAGAAATGTCCAATGAACTTGGTATCCCGATCAGAAACGATACTCCTTGGCAAGCCATGAAGTCTGATGACTTCCTTGAAAAACAGGTTCGCAATATGAGTTGCGTCACTGGTTTTCTGGCATGGTATGAAATGTGCCATCTTTGAAAATCTGTAGACTACCACAAAGATTGAATCACATCATCTTTGTGTTTTTGGCAGTCCTGATATGAAATCCATGCTCACTGCGTCCCACGGCCTTTCTGGTATGTGTAATGGTTGATATAACCCCGTGTTTTGTCTTTTCCCTTTTGTGTGCTGACAAATCTTGCATCTGTCCACAAATTTCTTAACATATGTCCTCATCCCTGGCCAAAAATATGAGCCATTCAACTTTGAGAACGTCTTATCATGACCGAAATGTCTAGCCAATCCTCCACTATGTTTTTCCTTCAACAAATTCTCCCTCATGGAGCATTTTGGAATACATAGTTCATTGCCCCGGAATAATAACCCATCCTGGATCATATACTCGGTCCATTGGCTTCTGTTCCTGAGAACTGGATTCTCAAATGCCTCATATGCCTCCTTAAAATCTGGGTCATCCCTATACATTTCTTTGAGGTTATCAAAACCCAAAGTCTTGACTCTGAATTTCTGCATAAGCAAATATTTCTTGCTCAAAGCATCAACAACTTTGTTAGCAGTTCTAGAAATATGCTTAATCACAAAAGTAAAATTCTGCATGAATTCAACCCATTTAGCATGCTTTTGGTTCAACTTCTCCTGTCGAGTCATGAATTGTAAAGCGTGATTATCACTATACAAAACAAACTCCTTGGGAACCAAATAGTGTCTCCATTTCTTCAGTGCTTGTATGACCGCGTAGAATTCTTTATCATATGTGGAGTAATTGATCTTCGCTTCATTCATTTTTTCACTGAAGTATGTGATCATCCTGTCGTCTTGGCTCAAGACCGCTCCAACTGCAAATCCGCTCATGTCACACTTGACTTGGAATGTCTTGCTAAAATCCAGAAAAACCAAAATTGGTTGTTCCGTGATCCTCTTCTTCAGCAGATTGAAGCTCTTCTCTGTTTCTTATGTCCAGTGAAAATATTTGTGTCTTTTCTTCACCGTATCCATCATTGGTGCGCTAATTCCACTAAATTTTCAGATGAATTTCCTGTAGAAACTTGCCAAACCATGGAAGCTTCGAACTTCAAACACGCTCTTCGGTGATGGCCAATTCTTAATTGCATCTACCTTTTCCGGATCCATCTTCAACTCATTCGCAGAGATAACAAAACCCAAATAAATGAGTTTTGTCCTCATAAATGATGATTTCTTCATGTTAATCAACAATTTCTCTTGCTATAATCTCCTCATCACTGCAGCTAAATGCTTCAAGTGTTCTGCTTCTATCTTGCTGAAAATTAATATATCATCAAGATATACAATGACGAATTTCCCTATGAAATCCTTCAGGACTTCGTTCATCAGTCTCGTGAAAGTACTAGGTGCATTCGTTAAGCCAAATGGCATGACAAGCCATTCGTATAGCCCTTCATTTGTCTTGAATGTTGTCTTCCATTCATCACCTTCTCTCATTCTAATTTGATGATACCTACTTTTCAAATCAACCTTTGAAAAAAATCTTGCTCCACTCAAGCAATCCATCAAGTCATCCATCCTTGGCAATGGAAATCTATATCTGATGGTAATCTTATTGATTGCCCTTGAGTCTGTACACATTCTCCAGCCTCTATCTTTCTTTGGGTTGAGCACTGTTGGAACATCGCATGGACTCAAGCTTTCTCTAATCAATCCTTTGTCCATTAAGTCCTGGACCTGCCTCTTGACTTCCTCATTTTCCTGCGACGTTAACCTATACGCAACTTTGTTTGGTAAACTGGCTCTAGGTATAAGATCGATGTGATGGCTTATACTCCTAATAGGTGGCAACGAACAAGGTAGTTCGTCCACTACTATATCAGCGAACTCTTCCAGTAACTTATGGATTTCTTCTGGTAAATCATCTATCCTTGTACTGGTTAAAACAATTTTAGGCTTCCTGGCCACAATAAATTGTATGTCCTCCTTCTTCCTAACCTCCTTAAGAAGTTCCTTCCCACTCATGAGAAGTATAGTGTTGCTCATCTCTGTTTTCACCTCTTGGTTTTTATTCGACAGCAACATGTGCGTCCTCCCATTCTTCTCCAGGGTGTACGTGTTCTTTCTCCCATCATGAATCACGTTCCTGTCATATTGCCACGGTCTACCCAGCAATATATGACAAACATCCATGGGAATGACATCACATAATATTTCATCCTTATATCCCCCTATTTTAAATTCAACTAAACATTGTTTAGTGACATTTACCTGATGTCCTTTTTGTAGCCACGAAACTCTGTATGGGCTTGGATGTACAACAGTCTCCAGCTCTAGCTTTTCTACCATCTCTGTAGATACGATATTGTCTATGCTACCGCTATCCACCATGACTTTGCATACTCTGTCTTTAGTTTTGCAAGCAGTCTGAAACAAATTGTTTCTTTGGGCTGGGTTCTCTGGCTTCAAGAGAACTTTCATCATCATTAAAGATCTTCTACCCTCAGCATATTCTGCCTCAACATTCCGTCCTTGAGCTTCGGCAATGTGAGTTTCACCACCATCTTTTTTTCTATCTGGACACTCGTAGGATTTATGTCGTAGGATTTATGTCTGATCTTTCCACAGACAAAACATTTTACTTCACTACCTCTACCTCTTCCTCTTCTTCTGGCTCGAGGAAAAGTATTTCTATCAGCATACTGCCCTCTCTGTGACCTTCCTCCTCTCTCATGTTGAGTTTGAGGTTTCTTCCCCTCTTCTTTAGGTCTCTGAGTTTTGTCTTGGGCAATTGTTTTGCCTCTGGACTGACTTTTGCTTCGGCCTCTTTGACCTTGCTTTCGGCTCAGCTTCTCTTCAGCTTTCAGAGCCATCTGATAAGCATATTCCACATTTCGCATGGTCATCATGCTCATCTCATCATGCCTTTTACATTGACAGACGAGAGCAAATCGCTCAAGATTTGTTTACAACATGCAAGTACGTTTCCCTTAACTACTACATTAACATCTGTTCATTAATTTTTCAAAAACATTTCAAAATGTGCAAAATGTGTGTTGCGCTCCTCCAGTTGTATTCTGCCTTCATGCTCGCTTGGATGGCTACTTACGATGCTCCTGCATCAAGGATACACCAATTGAGGGACTTCGTGACATGACCCTCATACTGCAACACCTGGAATCTGAAAGAAACAAACTACTCCTAGCGGATGAAGCTCGGCGGCGTCAGCACAACAGAGCTACTTGGATCAAAGATGGCGACCTCAACATGAAATTTTTTCACTAGTTCGCAAGCTCCAGATAGAACAAGAAGTACATCTGGGAAATCTAAGATGACTCAGGCATCACTCACAGAGGACAACCAGCTCTTAAGACGACGACCACAACTCATTACAAAAAATCTTATGCAACACCCACACATATCCATATACATGACTCAGTTTATGTCTCCAGTGTCTTCCCACATTTTGTCACAACAGAAGATTCTAACTCTCTAAACAGTCCTTGCACGCTCCAAGAGGTGCATGAGGCTCTAATCTCCTTCAATAAAGACAAAAGACCAGGCCCAGATGGCTGGACTGTAGAATTCTTTATAATTGTTTTTGATTTGGTTGGATCCAACCTGCTAGAGCTTGTTGAAGACTCCAGACTTCGAGGCAGAATCATAGTCGCACTCCATTAAAATTTCTTAACACTCATCCCCCAAAAAAACAACCCTTCTACCTTTGGGGACTACAGGGAGATTGCTTTATGCAACCTTTGTTACAAACTGATCACAAAAATTATTGCTAACCAGATCAAGCCTTTCCTCTCGAGAACACTCTCTGGCAAACAACTCAGGTTTTTAAAAGGAAGATAGATCTTAGACACCATAGGCACAACACATGAGTGCCTACACAACATCAAGGTGAAAAAATCAAAGGCTCTAATACTAAAGCTAGACCTGAAAAATTGTTAAGAACCAAATATCAATATAGCATAGAAAAACCTCAGAAAAAGTACGCAACGCCTTGAAAAAGAGATAATTTCAGATAATAAGCCTCTTCGAGGGGGCAACCTCCTTTTACCCCACTTAAATGTTCAAGTACAAGATGA
>ML791501.1:316715-326747 GCA_009831015.1 Picea engelmannii | reverse complement strand
ATGAGCCAATTGAGTACCCAAACAAGAAAATAATTATGTCCAAAAATGTCCAGTGAAGATGGGATCTTTGTCACTTACAATAATCTTTGGGCTTCCATGTAGCTTTTGAACTGTCTCCATGAATGCAGTGGCAACTATACTAGCTTTGAAGGGATGAGAGAGTGCACAAAAGTGTGTGTACTTGGTTAGTCTATCAACAATCACCATGATTACACTCTTTCCTTCAGACTTTGGTAACCTTGTGATGAAATCCATGGAAACCTCCTCCCAGCGCTGACTTGGGATGGATAATGGTTATAAAATACCCGGGGTCTTAATTGTTTCCACCTTATTTTGTTGGCAAACCAAACATTCTGCCACAAACCTTTGAACATCAGTTTTAAGGACTGTTAGCGATATTTCTTGTTAGCAATATCATCTAGCGCCATCCGCGAAAGCTCCGCAGGAGGGCTTCATCGGGAATCGGGATATCAGAGATCCCGGGAGCGAGGGTTTTGTGCATTGCAGGATCGCGATACGTGATTTCCCGATCGGCGGGAACAACTGTCGATCATGGAGGACAAGTGGCAGGCTTTCGCGACAGGGAACGGATCGTTGACGGGTCAAAAGCCATGAGCCATCGGGTTTCGGGGAATCGCGAGTCTGGAGGATGCGTGCTCGTTGACATCGCAAGCCGCGAAACCCCGATGGAGAGTATGGTCAAGGGCATATGGTAGCGGTCACTTGGAACAGGGCCTAGTTGGAGGGCTAGCACGGAAGGTGCATCAGCAATCGGAGAATCGCGAGTCCCGGGGACTTGGGTATCGAGACATCGAAAACGATGAAACCCCGAAACCCGATACAGAGTTGGGAAAGGGTCACGGTGAAGTTCAGGAGATCGTGAGGAAAGAAGAAGAGACTTGTGGACTGGGTTGGGTTTGCATCAGGGATTCCACTTGGGAATCCAAGGAGCCACTTCGTCTCAGCAGAAAAGGAGAAAGAGGGTGGGTGAAGCCTCGCGTCACCCATTTATTGCAGAGTATGGAGGTCCCGACTGAAATTTACCCAGGAGGGTCCCTTATACCGGTTCTCTTCAGGAAGGCCACGCCGAGTCTTCAACTCACCAGAGGAACCTGCACACACCAGTCCAATATTCAAAAGGCTCAGCTACCCCCTGGCGTGAGCCATGTTGAATTAAAGAGGCGTATGACAGGGGAGCAGAGGACATATTTGATTGAGGCAGACTAACAGCCCATCCTGATAGAGAAGCTCCTCAATGTCAAGCATTGAATTCATGATATAATCGCGCCTTCAGCGTCTGAGTCAGTTCAAAGTATATGTAGGCATTTCTGCCATTTTTGTGGGTATCGATGGTTGAGCAGAGCTCCCGGTTGTAAAGTTTTAACAAAGCACTGTAAATCTGATAATGTATGGGCTTTTGAGACTTCTTGCCTTATGAATGCCAGTTTCTTTCATGTCTTTGTTTACACTGTGTTAGAGCAGCTCGGAATTGGAGGATCCAGTCGAGCTGTAGCTATTATAGGATGATGTTGTCATGGATCACTGTAATAGTTGCGCCGTCTCTAATCAGTTCTTGTGATTTTCCCAGCGCTGAGTGACTTGGAATTGGAGGATCCAGTCAAGTCCCCTTTCAGTTTCTCGAAGCCTTGAACCAGGAGGATCCTGCGTTTAGAGTTTTTCCCCTACAAACTGTCGTAAGCCTGTGGCCCAGAGCTGTTTGTTCGCCTTTCTTACCAAGTCTTCCACCTATTCATCTTCTGATCAACCCACTGGCTGAAGTTAGGATTCCAGACCTCCTTTGTTATTTACGTACCAGATCCAGTCCCCGAGTTAGAGTGATGTTTCCTCGAGCTTCCCTCCATTCGATCATCTATTAAACAAACCGTGACATTAAACTGATGGGTGTCGGGCTCTGCTCCTGCAAGCAATCCAGGAGTGACTTCCGATGCTAACATTTCTGGCGCCGTTGCCGGGGACGAAGTTGAATATTTTCCCTGGGATTGAACGACAACAATTAACTGATTCTAAAGGTGCATCAGCTATCAGAGTTATCCAGATTGTTGTTGTGCACCTGACGACTCCATTGTGACGACTCCACTGGAGCGAACCCGTTGTTTTAACTGTGGCTTCCAGAGGCAAACACACTCGGTCTCATCCACAGCTGCCTCTAGCTACACCTGAATCTGATCTGGAAGCGGTGCTCAGGAAAGGAAAGGCCCCCGAAGAAGAATTTTCCATCGCCGAACCAGGTAATCCGCCATCTCCTTTCGTAAGAACTATGTTTTCTCCTCCTCATATTCTTGACCGGCCTCCTTCCGAGGTTTCCCGTTTCCTAAACTTCGGGAGTGTTCCTGCTGAATTTTCCCCTCCTGGTCTGGTACCGGAGGGATGAGACCTTGTCACTCCCCTCTCCCCTGAAACTGTACCTTGGCGTTGGGCCAGGACCGCAGAAGATCTCCCCGCTCCTATCTTTACTACTCTTGTGCAGAGAGAAGCACCTGCTAACTTGAGCTCGTTAGATTTCTCCTTAGATCCCCTTTTGTTTCCCACTCCACTCCAAAACTCATTCCCAGTAGCCCCTTCGCGAACTCCTTCTCCTCCTAGTTCTCCTCCACCTAATATTCCTATGGCTGGCACTAACCCCCCCCTGAATAGAATGGATGCCATAGTCACTGCCAGATGTGCTCCCTTAATCCTACCCCATCCTATGAATCCTCTCCCTGCTGGAGACTACTTGAAGTATATGCCCAAGTTCACTGGGGAAGGAGACATAACTGCCGAAGAGCACCTGGCTGCTTTCTACAGCTATGCAGACAACCTCAACATAGAAAATGAAGATGTTTGGATGAGAGTCTTCATCCAGAGCCTGGATGGCGAGGTGAGGAAATGGTTTAGAGGATTGGCTCCAGGATCTGTTGCTGGGATTGAAGCTCTAGATAGTGCTTTCCTGAGGCAGTGGGGAGATAGGAAGGATTTCATGTACTACATGACAGAGTTCGGGTCTTTAAAAAAGATGGATGGAGAGTTTGTCTCTGACTTCTCCAAAAGATTTAATAAGATGTATAACAAAATCCCTGCCGAGATAAAGCCTTCAAAAGCCTCAGCTAAGATTTTGTATGCTAGTGCATTCGGCCTCGATTTCTGCCTTTTGTTGAGAGAAAGAAGAGCCACCACTTTAGCTCAAATGCAAGATGCATCCATAGAGGTGGAATCTAATGTGTTAGCAGCTGACAGACTGAGGAACAAGGCCGACGCAGACAGGAGAAAAGGAAGATCGGAAGCCTCGATTTCTAACCCATCGATGCCCCACCCTCAGGTGGATGGACTGACCAGGATGGTGAAATCTCTGTCTGCGGAGATGGAAAGAATGAAGGTGGAAGGGAGGCAAGCATACAAGGGCCCTCTGAATGCCGAAAACAAGGGAGGTTTTAGGAGGCCAAACAATTTTACTCCCGCGAATGTGCAAAGAGAGAGGGGAAGAGACAGAGAAGACCAGAAAATTCAGGCCCCTTTCCAAAACAATTTTGTGGCCGAGGAGGAACAAGAAGGAACAGGTGAGCTTGATCCTGAAATCCACTGCTTAGAGGACACCCCTCCTTTTCTGCATCTCACTCAAGTAGCGTATGAGGAGTCTCTCATGGATAGTCAACTGAATGAATTGAGCAAAGGAGATAAGGCTAGCGGTGGCCGAGGCAGGTACAACCTGAGGTCCGATAAAAGGACAACAACACCTGATATTCCTGAGCAGTCCACTGGAACAGAGAAACCTGCTAACGAAGTAGCAGATGGTCACAGAGGTAAGAAGGCTCAACCTCTCTCTCCCATTGTCCACAATCATGCCCCTGAAATAAGAGAAATTCCAAAGCCTACATCTTCTTTTAATTTCGAGCATGAGATTCAAAAGATCAGGATCCCTGTGCCCCTCACTGAGCTAATTAAACATGGAGAATTTAAAAAACGCTTCTCTAAACTTTTACAGTCCGAAGCCTCATGCCTTCCCACAGACTCCATAAACCTCCAAGACGAAAAGCCAACAGTTGTCCTAGGACCCATGGTAGAAGACAGAGATTATTCATCCCCTCCCTTCTACACTTCCCTGAACATACATGATAAAGTGTTGCATAATTGCCTTATGGATTCAGGGGCTTCTCACAACCTCATGCCCAAAACTATCATGGAGGAGTTAGGACTAGAAGTCACCCGAGCCTATCATGACCTCTATTCTTTTGACTCCAGAAGAGTTCAATGCCTCGGAGTTATTAAAGACCTGGTTGTGACCTTGTTTCAACTGCCCATGAAAAGCCTGGTCATGGATATTGTAGTGGCCGATGTTCCTCCCAAGTTCGGTATGTTGTTGTCAAGATCTTGGATAAAAATATCGGGGGGAACCTTGCAGATGGACCTCACGTATGCTACCATCCCAATGTTCGGAGGGAGCATAGAAGATTGTACAGGGAAGCCCAACTTGCCTACATAATCAGTGATGAAGCCAACCCTACCAATCATCCCATCTTTGCCTTGAACACTGATTTAGGCTCCAATTTACTACAGCTCACCCATGCTCCCGAGCCTCCTCTCAAACTCAGAAAAAATTCCACCATTTCCCCTAAGCCTCCTCCCTCTGTCACCCCCGTTTGGAAAATGTTCTTTGATGGAGCCTCCTCCAGAGAGGGTGCTGGAGCTGGAGTGGTTTTCGTGTCACCTGCTCAGGAGACCACATCTCTGTCATACAAATTAGAATTCGAAGCTACCAATAATGTGGCAGAGTATGAAGCTCTTATTCTGGGATTAAGAGCCGCAAGGGAAATGGGAATTCCAGAGTTAGCAGTGTTCAGAGATGCCGAGTTGGTAGTCCAGCAGATCAGAAGCGCTTATCAGGCCAAGCATCCTCGACTCAGGAGTTACAGGAATGAGGTATGGGATCTAATTGACAGTTTCTTCTCGGCATTTAACATTTCTTTCATCCCGAGAGAAGAGAACACAGTGGCAGATTCCTTGGCTACATCTGCAAGCCTTTTCAAAGTGCCCTTGCCGCCCAAACTGAGGTATGATGTAGAAGTAAAATACAGGCCCTCCATACCTGACAATGTCAAACATTGGAAGGTATTCAAGGATGATCTCGAAATCAAGAAGTTCTTGGAGACTGTCGAAGAATTTTCAGAGATGCATATCGACCAAGACTCTCTCTCTGAAGAAAAGCTTGATGGGGGTAATTTTCTGAATAAGATTGCAGAGCGTGATATTGTACAGCTGCCCAACAATCATATCCCAAGGGGACTGGTTCCTTTGGAAAGGCTCTTTGATAGAAATGATGTATCATTAAAAGGAGAAATCTCGGAGGATGACACTGGTACTATTCAGTGCAACATTGGGACCGAGAATGAGCCCAAGTTTGTCAAATTGTCAAGAAGTCTAATAGAGGAGCAGAGGTCCGAATACATCGGACTTTTGAGGGAATTCGTTGATGTGTTTGCCTGGACCTACGAAGACCTAAAAACGTACGACATTTCTGTCATTGAGCATAAAATTCCATTAAAGGAGGAGGCAAAGACATTCAGGCAGAAGCTGAGACAGATCAATCCCATGATGTTGCCTATCATGGAGAGGGAAGTGAAGAAGTTGCTTCAAGCTCAGATCATAGTACCACTGAGATATTCAGAGTGGGTGGCCAACTTGGTGCCAGTAAGGAAAAAGAATGGAGAGATCCGGCTCTGTGTGGACTTCATAAACCTGAACAGGAGCTCGCGAAAAGATAACTACCCCTTGCTAAAGATGGAACATATACTGCAGAGGGTAACATGAGCTTCCAAGATGTCCATGATAGATGGATTCTCTGGCTACAATGAAGTCTATGTTCTGCCTGAGGACAGGGAAAAGACAACGTTCACCACTCCATGGGGCACATTCATGTACGCCAAGATGTTGTTTGGATTAATGAATGCAGGGGTGACATTCCAGTGCGCCATGGATATAGCTTTCATTGGGGAGAAGGATAAATTCGTGGTCATTTATCTGGATGACATCACAGTGTTTTCAAAATCTGATAAAGAGCAGTGTTGTCATCTCAGGGAAGCTTTCCTAAAATGCAGAAAGTTTGGCATTTCATTAAACCCCAAGAAATCTCTGTTCGCCATGCAGGAGGGAAAGTTACTAGGCCACATGGTATCGACAAAAGGGGTCAGAATTGATCCCAGAAGAGTTGAGGCGATACAAGCCTTATCGATCCCGAGGTCCAATCTTTCCTTGGTAAAATTAATTTTCTGAGGAGGTTTGTGCCTAACTTTGCTGAGGAGGTAAAGCTTATAACAGCCATGTTGAAGAAAGAGAATGAAGTAAGGTGGACCCCTCAATTGCGACATTCCTTTGAACAAATCAAGAAGGCCCTGACTGAAGCTCCTGTGCTTATCAGTCCCGACTACTCAAAGGATTTCCTGATTTTTTCCTTTGCCTCACCTGACACAGTGGCTGATGTTCTATTACAGACAAATGACAGTGGGCTAGAGCAGCCTATTGCTTATTTCAGCCGAGCATTAAGGGATGCCGAAGTCAGGTATGACACTATGGAGAAGCAAGCTTATGCTCTAATAAAAGCTCTCAAATCTTTTAGAACCTACATCCTGCAGTCAAAGATCTTCGCCTATGTCCCCTCGGCTGCTATTAAAGACATTCTTATTCAGCCCGACATAGACGAGAGAAGGAGTAAATGGATAGCCAAAATCCTGGAATTTGACCTGGAAATAAGGCCCACCAAATTGATCAAAGGTCAAGGTTTAGCCAAGCTGTTGGCTGAGGCAAATTGCCAAGCTTTGGGGATAGGTTTCATCAACGAATGCTCAGGTATTCAGCAGGATCGACTGCCTGACGTAGACCATCAAAGGGAGCCCCCATTGGCTCGATGTCCTTTGTATAAGGATGTAATATACTTTCTGCAAGAGCTGCGACCTCCAGATGGTTTGTAAAGAAGCAAAGCAAGAGCTCTCAAGCTCAAAGCAGTCAAATACTGCTTGACCGATCAAGTGTTATATCGGAAGGACCCCTGGGGGTGCTTTTAAAATGCGTCAGTCCACAAGAGGCCGAAATGATCGTGGCTGAATTTCATAGTGGCCTGTGTGGAGGGCATCATTTCTGGAAACCCACAGCCCACAAAATCCTCAGGGCTGGATACTACTGGCCTACTGTGTTCACCGATGTCTGCAAAAGGGTCAGAGCCTATATCAAATGTCAAAAATTTGCAGGAAAGCAACAGCTCAGGTCTCTGTCGTTAAATCCGGTGGTGATTTCAGGGCCTTTCCAGCAGTGGGGCCTAGATTTCATTGGAGAAATTCACCCTGCCTCCAGTGGGCAGCACAGGTGGATCCTGACTGCTACAGATTTCTTTACCAAGTGGATTGAATCTATCCCCACCAGGAGTGCTTCTCACAAGGTAATCATTAGATTCTTGGAGGACCTCATCACAAGGTTCGACTGCCCGAATAAGATTGTCATTGATAATGCAGCTGCTTTCGGGTCTGAACCACTAGCCAAGTTCTGTGAACAGTTCGGGATCAAATTGATTCACTCCACCCCATATTATCCACAGGGCAACGGTCTAGCGGAATACTCCAACAAAAGCCTAATAAGGATCATCAAAAGGTTGTTGGAAGACAACAAAAGGGCTTGGAATTCAAAGTTGAAATTCTCCCTATGGGCTGATCGGGTGACTACAAAGAGATCTATAGGTCTCTCCCCTTTCCAGTAAGTCTACGGAGCCGAAGCCGTCTTCCCTTCTCAGCTGGCCATTCCCGTAGCTAAATTCTTCCAGGATTATCAAGAAGAGCCCAATGACATGATCAGAAGGATTCATCAGCTAGTAGAGGTCTAACAGGCTAGGGAGCAGACAGTGGACAAAATCTAGGACCATCAGCAAAAGATCAAGCAAATCTTCGATAGGAAGGCCAAGAAGGAGCGGTTCCAGATAGGAGACCTGGTGCTGAAATGGGATGCTCCTAAGCAAGATAAGGGCAAACACAACAAATTTGAAGCTCTGTGGATTGGGCCTTTTAGAATCTCCGAGACTTTCTCAAATAATACATACAGGTTGCGAGATTTGGAAGGTGAAGAAGTTTTCAGTAGCCCAGTGAATGGGCATTTCCTGAAGAAATGTTTTGTTTGAGTCTCAGATGGCTCCTTTGTTTGTAAATATTGTCCTTTTTGTTTCTTAGTTCATTTTTGTTTTTATTTTTGTGGCCTAATAATGACTCCATAGCCCAACAGCGAGGCACTGGAACTGCAAAATGAGTCCTTAGAGCATCACAGGGACGACTCTATCCCCCATGGAGCCTAATGTTAGCGATATTTCTTGTCAGCAATATCATCTAGCGCCATCCGCGAAAGCTCCGCAGGAGGGCTTCATCGGGAATCGGGATATCGGAGATCCCGGGAGTGAGGGTTTTGTGCATCGCAGGATCGCGATACGCGATTTCCCGATCGGTGGGAACAACTGTCGATCATGGAGGACAAGTGGCAGGCTTTCGCAACAAGGAACAAATCGTTGACGGGTCAAAAGCCATGAGCCATCGGGTTTCGGGGAATCGCACGTCCGGAGGATGCGTGCTCGTTGACATCGCAAGCCGTGAAACCCCGATGGAGAGTATGGTCGAGGGCATATGGTAGCGGTCACTTGGACCAGGGCCTAGTTGGAGGGCTAGCACGGAAGGCGCATCGGTAGTCGAAGAATCGCGAGTCCCGGGAACTTGGGTATCAAGACATCGAAAACGACGAAACCCCGAAACCCAATACAGAGTCGGGAAAGGGTCACGGTGAAGTTCAGGAGACCGTGAGGAAAGAAGAAGAGACCTGTGGACTGGGTTGGGTTTTCATCAAGGATTCCACTCGGGAATCCAAGGAGCCACTTCGACTTAGTAGAAAAGGAGAAAGAGGGTGGGTGAAGCCTCACGTCACCCATTTATTGCAGAGTATGGAGGTCCTGGCTGAAATTTACCCAGGAGGGTCCCTTATACCGGTTCTCTTCAGGAAGGCCACGCCGAGTCTCCAACTCACCAGAGGAACCTGCACACGCCAGTCCAATATTCAAAAGGCTCAGCTACCCCCTGGCGCGAGCCATGCTGAATTAAAGAGGCGTATGACAGGGGGGCAAAGGACAGATTTGATTGAGGCAGATTGAGAGCCCATCCTGATAGAGAAGCTCCTCAATGTCAAGCATTGAATTCATGATATGATCGCGCCTTCAGCGTCTGAGTCAGTTCTAAGTATATGTAGGCATTTCTGCCATTTTTGTGGGTATCAATGGTTGAGCAGAGCTCCCGGTTGTAAAGTTTTAACAAAGCACTGTAAATCTGATAATGTATGGGCTTTTGAGACTTCTTGCCTTATGAATGCCAGTTTCTTTCATGTCTTTGTTTACACTGTGTTAGAGCAGCTCGGAATTGGAGGATCCAGTCGAGTTGTAGCTATTATAGGATGATGTTGTCATGGATCATTGTAATAGTTGCGCCGTCTCTAATCAGTTCTTGTGATTTTCCCAGCGCCGAGTGACTTGGAATTGGAGGATCCAGTCAAGTCCCCTTTCAGTTTCTCGAAGCCTTGAACCAGGAGGATCCTGCGTTTAGAGTTTTTCCCCTAGAAACTATCGTAAGCCTGTGGCCCAGAGCTGTTTATTCACCTTTCTTACCAAGTCTTCCACCTATTCATCTTCTGATCAACCCACTGGTTGAAGTTAGGATTCCAGACCTCCTTTGTTCTTTACGTACCAGATGCAGTCCCCGAGTTAGAGTGATGTTTCCTCGAGCTTCCCTCCATTCGATCATCTATTAAACAAACCGTGACATTAAACTGATGGGTGTCGGGCTCTGCTCCTGCAAGCAATCCAGGAGTGACTTCCGATGCTAACAAGGCCATCCCAAAAAAAATCCTTCTTGACTCTATGGTAGGTTTTCAAAAATCCCGAGTGCCCTCCAACTGGAGAGGTGTGCAATTCCAATAGTACCTTTTGTTTGAGTTGGGAGTTCTTACATAAATATAAGCGATCTTTGT
>ML791501.1:282223-296672 GCA_009831015.1 Picea engelmannii | reverse complement strand
TTGTGTATGTATTCAAGGAATGATTAATTTCCTAACATCCTAGATGGGTGTTACAATAAATATACAGTTTTCATTGTATGGAACTGGAATACCAAGTAATTATGTCGAAGGCATATCTTAGGGACAGGTTTTGTAGAAAACCAGTCAACAAGTTGACATGGTTTGAGAAACCACCATTACTATCCACCTATGTCATCATTAAAAAATTCCTTTCCAATTTTAGACCTATAGCCTCTTGCCACATCGTCTTTCTTATTGACTTCTTTACCCCAGGTTGTTTGAGATATAACTATACATTCAGCATAATCCTTTCGTGTCTTCGATTTCATGGATGAGTGTTTGGTTTGTCAATTTCATAGATGAGTGTTTGGTTTGTCAGGTAGATGGTGATAGTGCGGAGTAGCTCCAAGATTATCCCAGTTCTGGTTAAGGTCAAGATGTTTTTTTGGCATATTTTTATGAGAATTTTATAAAGCGGCGAAGTAAAGTAGGATATGTCACCTCTCTAAAGTTGAGATTTAAAAAATAAAAAAATAAATATGAGATATGATAATAAATTAGATTAATATATATATATATATTTTTAAATATTAATAGATTTAATTTTTTTAATATTAAAATAAATTTATATTGATATGTTCTTTAGAATAAATCATAAGTAGAATTACCGATAAAATCATAATATCTTCTTCATTTATTATTTAAAAAAATATTTTAATTAATTTTTAATCATTACTATCCACCCATGTCATCATTGAAAATTCCCCTTCCAATTTTAGACCTATAGTCTCTTGTCACATCGTCTTTCTTATTGACTTCTTAACCCCAGGATCTTTGAGATATCAATTATGGTCATATATTATCTCACTGGTTAAATCGCATTTTCTCTGTCCCCATCATAAATAACTAGTTTTATGTTGGGCAAATTAAACATCGTTGACTAAAAAGGTCATGCACAAAACATAATAAGAGGATTTTTTTTAAATCATCCGTCCAGTCCTATATCTTTGAACCCATTTTTTAGGTAAATCCCCTCATACCCTCTCATACCAGCCAGCCAAACAAATATCTTTTTTTCTTTTCTTAAATATTATATCGAAAATTAGAAAATACTTATTCTATTTCTTTAAAAATATTTTAAAATTTTGTATTTAAAATATTTTAACATTTTTGTATTTTTTTTTTAATTTTAATTTGAAATTGAAAATTTGTTTTTCTTTATTCAATATTTTTTCCATATTTTGACACTTAAGACGAAGCCTTAATTATTAAATATATATATTTTTTTTCTTAAATATTATATCTTCAAAATTAGAAAGTATTTATTCCATTTCTTATTCACATTTCTGTTAAATTTTAATTTAAAATTAATTTTGTATTTATATTTCACTTTTTTAATAAAATGTAATTTATAATAATAATAATAATTTATTTTTAAGATCATAATCAAACTAAATACTAAATTAGTAAATAAAATCCCCTTATTTATTTATTTATATTAATGACAGTAGCCAAATTTTAAAGATGAAGATTTTCATTCTTTAATATTTAAAAGTTTAATTGTATAATAAAACGATTTATTAAACAAGAAAATGCATGAAAAACATTATAATTTGATATGCATTACTTATTTTTTATGCCATTCTAATATCGTTAATATGCTTTGCTCCACTTTTATATAGTAGCTTACAAACTTTTTTTTTTTAAATTTAGTGAGAATAAATTATTTTTAATAATAATTATATATAATAAATAATATTAATTATAATTATCTATTATAATGACGATAGTTAATACATTAAATTTGATTTATAAGATTTTATATAGGGTATTCTAAGAAAAAATGTTTTTCATCTTCAATTATTATTGTGTCATAAACACGCCAATTTCTTAGACTCATAATGTTTTAGGAATTGTTTAATCCTCCTTTCATTCATTATTGTGAGGATTTGTTCTTATTTTAGCAATGTGAATAAATATGTAAATAGTGAGATATATAAAAGATCAAACTTAAAAAAGATTGAGAGCTCATTATATTGTCAATAATATTTTTCCACAATATTTATGGTTAAAAGTTCATTTATGTTGTTAATATAAGATCTTTCAAAAAAAATCTTCTCTAACTACTTCAATGAGGACTTCACAATGTAAATAACATAAACTCTTTCATGCTTCATTTTACAGTTCCTTTTCCCAATCACTTTGGCATTGCCATTTGTCCATTAAAAAGATATGGAGTAGATGCGAGTGACTAGATTAAACATGCAAACTTGACATTGCCCAAATCTAAGTTAAACCTCCATATTTTATCTCCATGACTATGCTAAATCCCTTAAGTGTGTTTACACTATGTAAGAAATATAGTGGCATTTATTTCATTCCCCACAAGAAAACTGCTTCTCCAAATAGAGACTGGATGGAATGTCATTGATGTGATCTTCTTGTCTTTATTTTTTTTAATATGTTTTGGGGTTCTTTTAACCATAACAATGAGTTATTCTTGAGATTTATCCAAGTCATAAGAATCCAATTATATATTTTGAGCCAATGAAAATTAAGTGGGCAAGCACGGTTTAGAAAACTCACGTATATAAAAGATTTTATTAAAATTTGAAAGTAGTTTGAATATTATATTATACAGCCTGAGTGGGCCTAATGGTTAAGAACATTTGTTTCCTCTTAAGAGGTCACGGGTTCAAATCCAGAGGGGGGTAGGGTATGTATACCTTCGTAGACTTTACCAGTCAAATCGTTGGGCGGAGGGGGTCCCTTGTGACCTTAAAAATAGATTATTATTATTATTATTATGAAAAACACATTTCAATAAAATTATAAAGGAAATTATTTATTTTTATTATTGAATTAGAAAATATTATGGAAAATTCTAATTGTTAAGTAATTTTTTCTCAATTATTTTTTTAAGTAATTTAAATTCAATTTGGATAAATTTTGTCGTATCTTTTTAATAAACATGAATAAAATTAATATAATAAAATTATTAAAAAATAATTTTAAGATCAATTCAAAAAGATATCTATAAGGAAATTAAGATACTACAAGGAGGTGATAACCCTAATTTAGAAAATCAAAATTACCTCTTTGTTTTGAAAAGTGCAAAGAAGAAAATCAAAGTTGCAAAAATAAGAAGATGAAAAATAAGAATATGTCACATATACCCATATTAGATCCCAATTTAAAAATATTTTCCACATTCCCTACATTCCTAACCTCCTAAGTCATCAAAACTATAGTGATATTGGAACGCTTCTCTCCATGCTTTTTGAGCATGATTTGCCCTAATTCAATTAAGATATGACTAAATTATTGTAGTGGTGGTTATAGATAGTAATATATGGAATTTGTAATATATCAAAAATGTATTAACATTTTTTAATATATCAATATATTTTATAATACTAATACTTTTAATACTTTAATATTAATGTATTAAACCAACATAGATTCATCTTAACCCCTAATCTATCAAGCATGGAGAGGGATTAATATAGGTGTGATTAAGAGTTCTCTCAATTGTAATCTTATAATAGACTATTCTCTCATTATTTCTCAATATTACAATTGAGTGACTTAGGAAATTAGAGTTCTTATTTGATGAAGATTTTGAAGATTTGGATCAATTTGGAATTGGACAAAATAGGTAAGGACATCCTTCCACCATACACTAAACTTGGATCATTGCAAAACTTTACTCATACCTAAAGGTTATCAATAAAAGTCTCAAGAAACTTATCATTATTAAATATAATGTAATGTAAATGCTACATATAAGGGTATGAAAATTATATATTATTTTCAAAAACTATTTATGTAAATTTCAAATTTTAAATGAAGTTCAAATTTAGTATAACAACTTTATTTATCTAATCATATAAAAATATAATATTATTATTGATTAGGTAAAAATTAATTATGTGATATTAGATAGCTTTGACAATTTTTTGTTTAAAAGTCTAGAAGAGTACGATGTATCAGAATTCAATTATACTTTAGAGTGCAATGGATAGTTCTAATATATCACAAATTTTATTTATCAATTTATTTTAATAGTTTTTTCATGACTTCAATTTACACATATGACATTGTTAATAGTTATTAACATCAAGACATTTTCATTTATGTTTATTTATTATTAAAGTTTCAAGTATTTTATAATTATTTTAGCTTTTAGCTTTGGGCTACATACAACTACTACTTTAAAATATTTTAAGAGATAAATATAAGCAACTTTGCTTATAATTTTACTTGTATTGATATTAAATTACTTTATCATCTAGAAATGTATGCAATATTCTTAAATTTGAGCATCTTAGAGTGTGATTGATGCATTTTTATAAATAGTTTATACTCGAGACTTCAAGTTAACATTTAATACAGAATTCCACCACTTTACATTGGAAATTGTATACTACATTACGTGATTTGTTTTGCATTAAACTGCATACAATTGTAACAAAGCACAAAATATTCTTAAAATATTCTATGGAAGAAGGCCTCACTGACACTCCCACCAAACATTTTCCAATAAATTGCCTCATTTTTTAATTGGTAACCTTTTCCACTAATGCAAGCCTTATACTAAAGCTCACCTTCTTATAAATCTAAACAACATTATGACACTCACTATAGGGAATATCCAAAGTAACCATCTCCAATAAGAACATGCCAAACGAATAAACATCTACATGTTGATTATACTCCTCTTCATATAATCATGGAGTCATGCATTCTGGTGTACCAATTATAGAGTGCGCATCATGATCATTTGCCACAATAGCAGTAAAACCTAGATCCCTGATCTTCAGAACACAAGTATTACCATTCACAAATATATTGTTGCAATTCAAATCTCTATGAATTATGCAAGGGTTATGATTATGAAGATTTCCAAATTCTAACATGCCTAATTCTTCACTCTCTTCATTGAGACATGTCAATGCTTCTGATGGTACTGCCTCAGGGTCCCCAAAGTGCAGACCTCAATAATAAAATTCACATGTCTCATGCTTGGACGGTCCCCTTTTATTGCAAACGTAAACTTAATATCTACTACATACAATACATAAATCAATTAACCTTTTAGACATGGAGACCAAGTTAGGTATGCAGGGAATGTTGAAATTATAGGGGTTTGTCTCTCATTGGTTCTTAAAGTGGCTTTAGTGAGTTTTATTACATATAAATACATTATTATTACTTAAATGTTAAGAAAATTGACAACTTTAGCAATAACATGGATAGTGTTTTAAAATGACTTTGAGTGAGCAATGTCCATTAAAATGCATAACTTCACCAATAATGTGGATGACCTATCCACAACTAATTAGTATACTAAGTAATGTTGAGAAAAATAACAACTTCATGAAGACATTGGATGTCTTTTAAAAATAATTAAGTTAATTCTAATAAACCGCAACATGTGTTTAGAGACATGCACAAAGGGAAAATAGATGGTGCTTTAAGAGCTTTATGTAAGGTCTTTTCTTATGGATGGTAGTGGGAACATTGTTTAGGTGGGCATAAAGGGTTGAGGTAAAAGTTTGCAATGTCAAATGTTGTTTGTCTGCTCAATGGACAAAGTGGTGAACAATTCCATGTTTCCTTTATATAAGTTGAGACGTCTTGGGGCATTCAAACACAATATCTTTATAATCCAAATTAACAACACTAATATTAAACCTCCCTCTAATTACTTTGACATTCCCATTCTCCCGCTTAGGGAGTATGCTAGTATAATTGTTAACCCAAAGCTATACCCTCAAAAAGTAGTTTGACAAAAGCATCGTTTACGCATCGACCCAGATCATCTCTATTTCATTGGTTATAGGAAACATTTCAAAAAGAATATAAAGGATACATAATCAATCTCCAAATATTTTGGATTACATGATAATTTTTATATTGGAACATTAAGTAATTAATATGATATGGGGGTTTGCTACATTTTGCACATATACAAAATTAGAAAATGATTGACTATGAAAGAAAGTGGTCTAAATTATTCAAACTTCAAACATTGGAAAACATATATGTTTTGATAAGTTAACAAGGTTTCATGTGGTCTTTACACTTTTTATAACTATGTTAAGTAAGTCCTAAGTTAAAACAATTATTTTATAGACATGAGCATTATACAAATTAATCTTTTCTTTCTCATGTGTACCAAAGAATTGACAGATAAGAAACATGCCTTTTGCATTCTTAACTACTTTGAATATTTTGAAATCATTGCAAATGAGTTAATTAGCTTCCAATAGGTCACCAACAATCTATCTTCAAAACTTAACAAGATTTGATCATGTGATTGGAAGCATTGATATTGGCCAATCGAAGGTTGTTTTCCAAGTTTAACAAAATCGAAACCAATCATTAAATTGTGTTGATTCCCTAATCTACAACACAATTAAAAAAATTATCATGATAAGGATGACGATGCTACTCTTACCATCCTCATAGGAAGCACAAAATAAATTTGCATTTGTCCAAACAATGAAATTGTGATTCTGAGTTTTTTTAAAGAAGTTTCCTTTAAACACAAGAGATGCGTTACAATTGGCCTGGGCAGTTTGAGCATTGCAAATTGCTCACTTGTGGAGAAGAAACAATCATCAATGTGTGAACCATTGAACACAAGCACCTTCATTTCTTTAGGTTGCCTCGACATGGGGTACTCTTCCATCAAACTCACTTAGCACTTGCACCTAGCCCCAATCACTTATTCATGTCTCTGAAAGAATCAAAGGTGTGTGGCCTAACGTGTTACCATATTCCCCACTAAACCATGATCCCATCGACATGATTTGTAATTTAAAACTTTCTTGCGAACAACGAAAATCAACAAAGTCTAAAGAATCTTTGATTCTCTTAACCATTAGTTTTTCTTTAAGGTTCTAACAATTCCCTAATATTCTATAATAGAAATTTCATGGGCATATCTTGGTGGTTAACTCTAGTGGTTGAGTGTTGTGAATTACAAGTGGGAGGTTGCAGGGTAAATTCCCTAAGTTGGCAACCTTTGTGAATATTGTGGGTCTCACTCAATGTACCTATGAGATTGTGTTGCCAAAACTGTAACTGATCAATTTACCATGGGTGCCATCATTGAAATGAGGGAAAGTACCCGGTGGATTTCCCCAAGATGTGCATTTCAATGGAAAATAAATAAATTTCATGGACATGAACCAAAAAGTGTTTCCACAATCATGTTTACTCTGTCGATATTTTCTAAAACCTCATAATGGTTGGTGGTTTCTAAATTGCCAAATTTAATCATAAAATCTTGTATGTACAATAACCACTCAACATGTAGGTTGATGTGCTTCCTACTTGGATTTTTTCCCTTTGAAGTTCTGGTAAGGTGATGATGACCATGCAAGCTTCATATGAAACTCTTGCAAACTTATATTGTGCAAGCTAGGTCATTCTTCATTAAAGGTCTTAATTGTCAACTTAAGTTTGTTCTTCTCAATAATAAGTCCCCTTGAGTTGTTGCAATTATGTGTCATTAGGGTTGTAGTGACACCTTAGGTTGTGACTATTTTTTTACTATCATGGTACCATGACATAATTAAACCTTTAAATAGTGAAAGAAGATGGTTAACATCACCAATGTTCTTAACATAAAGTAAACAATCTCTTATTTTATAATTTAGACTCTAAAAATGAAAAACAAATATTCACAATATTTATTTATTAAGTTGATTGGAATTACTACTCACTTATCTCTCAACAAACTCCTCAAAATCCTTTGACATATCAAAACTAGAATTTTATAATTTAGACTCTAAAAATGAAAAATAAATATTCACAATATTTATTTATTAAGGACCTGCAAATTGGCGCACCTGCAAACCTGCTACCATGGCAGACCTACTTAATCCACTACCCTTGACAGAGCGGGACCTACCTCCACCAATGACCTTCCTCCCTTCCCAATAAACTATTGCCGCACCAGCACATCTATCCTTCCCTATCCCTTTTTTCCATCCACCACCCACCTGTATTCGACCAGACTTTTGTCTCCTCCGAATATATCTCCTTTTTTCTTACGTAATGGAGGTCGAAGTCAATGCACTGATGAGCGCAGCTCACGAGGGTATTTGGATGCATGCGGGATTATTTAAAACAACTGATGAACTCTCCTCGCATCGCAAAATTCTACCTCTGCAGCCTGGACTCCATCATCCCCCTCCCTGTCGGCTTACACAGACACTCCCTGCCTCCTCCCCAATTGCTTTCACTCCTAATCCCCAGACTACTCTAGTTGCGGACATCCATAACCTCGTCCCTACCTCCCCCTTTCGGCCACATCCACAAACACATGCCCCTCATAGTTTATCCTCCCCTCCACATCATTCTACCAACTCACCTCCTGCTCGACCACCCATTGCTACTCGTGGAGCATTCTCTAGATCCCGATGAGAGACAAGACCACACACACACTGCGATATACATCTGACTCTCAGGTCATGGTGCTCCAAGAAATCGAAGAAGAAAATGGTGCTTGGGGTAGACATCGGTATGGAGGACTCTATCACCTTGGCCCTTTTCACGCTTTTAGGCCATCTATCCTACAGACATCTCTACAGAATTGATCTTGCATACTGGGTGAGATCTATCTGGAGCCCTTTGTTGGGCTATGCTTCGGAGATCTCCTACCTCTCGAGAGGCTGGTTCATCTTCCATTTCAAATCAACAGAGGATGCCACACTCATTCTAGAGCGACTGTGGGTGATTGACAGAACCATTCTCATGCTGAAATGTTGGCGAGTCAGTTTTGAACCCTCACAAGACTACCTCTGACACCGACATCTCTGGGTACTTCTTCTTGGATTGCCTCTACACCTCTAGAATGAAAAATCCCTAGAGGCCATTGGAAACACTCTAGGATGTTTCATCAGTGTGGACAAAGAGGCCATTGTTGCCCCTATCAAAAAGGTAGCTAAGGTTCTAGTGGAACTTAACGTTCATGAGGGACTGTTGGAATCCATCGACATTGAATGGAAAGGGTATCACACCCGCCAAAAACTCGACTACCTTGGCATTCCCTTCAGATGCACCCTCTATAGACAAACTGGTCATCTAAGGAAACACTACACCAGTTTCATGGAAGAAGAGTTATCTGAAGACTCTTTGTTGGAACTCTCCACCCACACAGACTCTCCAGAGATGAATACTCATGCCAACTATCCAGATCTTTTAGAGGCTGAGGATTCAGAGGTATTAGACTCCATTTTAGGTAAACTCAAACTTGTCTGCCCCACTCTTTACCCTAGACTGACTAGCTAGGAAAAAGATCTATTAGAAACCTAACCCATACTCGCCCATGTTTCTTCACCTCCCCTCTAGGAAACCTCTTCCCCACTTATGGCACCTATTTTTCCTCCTTCAACCTCCCTCAACACTCCTTCTCATATAACCCAACCATACCTTCATCTTCCCCTCTCTGAGCCCCCTATCAAGCACTCCCGAGCTACTACCAATACCGAGCCTTCTCAAGCCCCGGACAACCCCATCTCACTCGCAAACTCTCGACCCTACCTCACTATCTCTCCACCCCCCATCTTAACTTCTGCAACTATGCACCCGGCTCCACCCTCACACACAACCCTAGATGAAACCTGCAACCTACCTCCTTGTGATTCTGATGCAGGGATCAGCTCCCCAAGAGACGTCCTACACTCACTTCTTCCATCTTACAGGGAATTTCTATCTCCCACCCCCCTCCCTATCTATAGAGGCAATGGCACCTTCAGACCTCTGGCCTCTGGCGAGGCTCGAGACCACCCTGTAGCCCCAAAATCTACATTGGATAATGATTTTACCTGGTCAAAGGGAAAAGGCTTCATGCACTCACCGATCAAAACCCAGAGTTCCCGTAGAAAAGAAGGTCCTTCTTCTCACTCTAACAATGGGGCACTTAGAGGCGTTAAATCCCTTGCCAAAGCCAAACCATAATCCTTCTCACACTCAATATAAGAGGGGTTGGGGGATCCTTGAAAAGCACCTCATTAAGAAGACTACTCTCCAAGACTTCGTCGAACATCATCTTCCTACGGGAAACCATGGTGAATGGCCAAAAATCCAGATCCTTCTTGAATCAGTTCCACTTGAATTGGCTTACTAGCTCAGAATATTCCATTGGCACCTTTGGTGGCCTAACTGTCTCATGGGATCCCTCCATTTTTTATCTGACCCCACTCCTCATGGGTATCTGTCTCTGAAATAATCAACATATCTCCCTCCTCAACATCTATGGACCATGTATTGAGCGTAGATTTTTTTGGGACAAGGTGGCAAATCAGGGCCTTCTCGACCTTGCTAACCTCATCATTGTAGGAGACCTGAATCTCACCACTAGCATGGGACAATTCTGGGGATCCTCATCATCCACGGATCCACTATATTTCTTCTTCAATAACCTCTTCCAAGCACACGCCCTAGTAGACATATTATTGACTGCCATCGCCTTGACTTGGCGTAATGGCCACGCAGGCTCTGCAAAAATCAAAAAAAGACTTGACATGGATCTTGTCTCAGAATCCATGGCTACTCCGGATGGACAGATCTGCTCCTAGGTGGAATACCCATTTCTTTCGGACCACTCCCCAGTCCTCCTTCAAATCGAGACCACGCTCTCTCCGACAGTTCGGCCCTTCAAGATGAACTCCAGCTGGCTCCAAGAGGATAAGTTCATTGATATTGTCAAGGAAGTCTAGACAAACCCAATCTACAATACCGATCCTGAACCACAACATCGCCTGGTCCGAAAATTAAAATCACTCAAAGGCCACATCAAACAGTGAGCATGCAATCACAGACTTCACAACCAAGCAAGGTTGACAGATCTAGAACTCAAGATACAAAACCTCCTCCTTGAGGATACACCAATTGAGGGACTTTGTGACATGACCCTCATACTACAACACTTGGAATCCGAAAGAAACAAACTACTCCTAGTGGATGAAGCTCGGTGGCGTTAGCACAACATAGCTACTTGGATCAAAGATGGCGACCTCAACATGAAATTTTTTCACCAGTTCGCAAGCTCCAGATAGAACAAGAAGTACATCTGGGAAATCCAAGATGACTCAGGCATCACTCATAGAGGACAACTAGCTCTTAAGACGACCACCACAACACATTAAAAAAACTTTTATGCAGTGCCCACACATATCCATATACATGACTCAGTTTCTGTCACCAGTGTCTTCCCACATTTTGTCACAGCAGAATATTCTAACTCTCTGGACAGTCCTTGCACGCTCTAGGAGGTGCATGAGGCTCTAATCTCCTTCAATAAAGACAAAAGTCCAGGCCCAGACAGCTGGACTGTAGAATTCTTTATAAAAAAAAATTATTTGGTTGGATCCGACCTGCTAGAGCTTGTTGAAGACTCCAGACTTCGAGGCAAAATCATAGGCGCACTCAATTCAAATTTCTTAACACTCATCCCCAAAGAAAACAACCCTTCTACCTTTGGGGACTACAAGTTGATTGCTTTATGCAACCTTTGTTACAAACTAATCACAAAAATTATTGCTAACTGGATCAAGCCTATCCTCTCGAGAACACTCTCTGGCGAACAGCTCGGGTTTTTAAAAGGAAGACAGATCTTAAACGCCATAGGCACAACACATGAGTGCCTACACAGTGTCAAGGTGAAAAAATAAAAAGGCTCTAATACTAAAACTAGACCTAAAAAATCCTTCGATTGTATAGATTGAGATTTCCTCAAATTAATCCTTACCAAATCAAGCTTCAATCTTACCTCCATCAAGTGGATCATGTGCGGAGTGATTGTTATCGCACAGTTTGTAGTTTAGGTCAAAGGCTAAAGGATATAGACCAAACTGGCGTAACAGGAACCTTCCCCACCCAATGTCACCTCAATGGGGAGGTTCTTTCTGTTTAGGGAGGTTAGCCCAGGGGAGACGTCCCCGACAACCTGGGGTTTTGAAGAGGCTAAGGTATAAAGTCAAGATCAAAGTTTCCCCCTCACAGGTTACCACCAAAGTCAGACAGTCCGGCTAATCAGCCAATAAAGAAGTGCATGCCCAAATGAAAACACATGCCCGGATGAGATGACCAACTATGATGTCAACCTTAATTAGGTTAGTTTGTTAGTTAGGGTTTCAAAATTTAGTGTTTTGAGAGTGGTTTGTACACTAAGACTTCAACGTTGGAGGCTAGAGATCAGTGCCTTAGGGTATATGGAGTTAAACAAAATAAGGGCACAAGGTTTTGAAAGGATGAAGACTCAAAGACAAGAGGGAAGGGTTCTAAAGTGCTGCAAAGGCAGGGCCCTAGAATCAAAACCCTAGGGGAAAGAGGCTCACTATGGTGTTTCTTAAGCAAGGCCTCGTGCTCTTTCCTCCTTCCTTAGGTCAACTTGGCAAAATGGCTAGCATAAATGATAATTTTAACTGAAGGATGAGGTGAGAGAAAGTGTTGTAAAGACAAAGCTTTCAAACCCTAGAAGATGATGGCCCTAGGTGTAGATAACCTAGGCCTAGGACATCACCCTCTTTCAACCTATAAACTTCAACGCTAGCTTAAGGGAAGAAGCAAGATGAGTGTAGCAAAGGCTAGGCTCAATCCCTCTTCTTCAATGGCTGAAAAATTTCTCTCTAAGGGGACATGTAACAAGGACCTACTTGTTTGCTTGTTACCTAGGGTTTCAAATCAGCAATTTAATAAGCAAATGCAAGAAATTAAACCTACAACCATTCAATTAAAAAGTTTTGCAAGAAAATCACTTACATATCATGAAGAAAGCATGTGAAAACCCTAGTTGTAAACCTTCCTTGGAGAGAAATGCCAAAAGATGCCAAAAAATCCTTCCAATAACAAGTGTGCCTCACTTAGAAAGAAACAATACCCTAGGAGGGCGCAAAAATCAGACCTCACAAGTGTGAGTGACTTGTGTTATGTCCAAATGAGGGAAAAACATCCTCAATATATATCATCTCATGACCTTTAATTAATTTTAGGTCATTAAAAATAGTCGACAAGGCTAATAACAAAAAATCATACTGTTTTATATTAAACTGTTAAATGAAACCCTAAATGAGCAAAAAGCAAGATGTCAAGCCCCTTTGAGGGAGACGTTGGCCCTTTTTAGGGCAAAACATAGCACTAGATGACAAATGTAGGCCCTCTTTGGGCCTCCAAACTCTGCCACATGTGCCAAAATGCTCTGTCAAAGTGCCATACATTGGAGATGATGTCATGGCTTCTAGATGACATCCTGGGGCATCAGAAGAGACAGGTTCCACCTGTAGTGGGCCAACCCCCCTGGGCTGGGCTCAGCCAAAGCATCCTGGATGAAAAATGTCCTCCTTCTTCTCTCGTGCAAAGGCTCGATCAATCATTGTCCTGTCTCTGCCCCTGATGAGGTCCCAACAACCATCTGATGGGCTCTTCAGCCCCATGTAGGTCTGAACTAGTCATCTCCCCATGTGTACCAGTCCACTTGGTACCTGTCCGTCGGGCATGGTCCTGCACATCAAAAACTTCGCCCTCCATGGGATCATTAGTCCTAGGGATCATAGCAATGTCAATCATATCTCATAATTAATTTTATCAAATGCATGCATAAAACCCCTAGCATATCATCCAATAGCTCAAAGACATTACAATGACCTACTATACAAAGCTGAAGAAAAAGACAAAATTCCCTATTGGGCCAGCATCCATAAGAAAAGGAAAGTTTCCAGAGGATATCATCCAAGCCATGTAACACGAGGTGGTGTGGTCAAAAGGATGTCCAGAGATATTGAAAGACAGGGGTGATATTATCCGTGGGTGCCTTTGTAGGAGGCGAGTTGTACCTATCATGGATGCAATTCTTTCCAAGCCCTTTATTGCCTTTATTCTTTCTTTTCTTTATTACTTTTTCTTTCTTTCTTTTTTATTTCAAGGTCTAACTAGAGGACACTGCCTTAGCGTGGTGACCAAAGCTGATAGTGTTACCCACAAGTACTTTCACAGAGATGATAAGGTTGGCTCCTGATGAGACCCCCTTTTCCTTGGCCATGCAACGAAAGGTCACTGCCCTGGCGTGGTAACCAGATAATGGCAATGTCATACTGCTAGGTACCCATGAACATAATGGGTTGGCTCGTGATGAGACACCCCATCCTCTTGGCTAGGTCTTGTTTTGTCATTTTTCTTCGGGTCCCTCTTGTTTCTTTTTGAGAGGCTTTTTATTGCCTTCTCGAGGATCCCTGGGCGAGGCATCTCTAGGTTTTGTTTTTTATGGATTTTATCTCTTACCAGCTTCTTTCACCCCCTGGGCCTTTAGCCCCTTCTTCCCACGAGATAAGGTGTAACCCCACAAACAGGTCATCCTAATGTCCGGACTAGGGGAATGGGATAGATGAGTGGGAGATAAGATGTAAGAGTGATGATATGATGGGAGCGGACGATG
>ML791501.1:262680-282034 GCA_009831015.1 Picea engelmannii | reverse complement strand
CCCCCTGGGCCTTTAGCCCCTTCTTCCCACGAGATAAGGTGTAACCCCACAAACAGGTCATCCTAATGTCCGGACTAGGGGAATGGGATAGATGAGTGGGAGATAAGATGTAAGAGTGATGATATGATGGGAGCGGACGATGGTCCTTCAAAATCCCCCCTGGTGCCTAACCAAAACCCATGGGTACAATCTTGCTAGGGTACCCTGTCAATCCCCCCAACCATGGTCAAGTGGGTTAATGTAAGATCCAAGCAGTCGTCGGAAATGAAAGGAATTTGATGCATATATATGAAGGTTAAAATGATAAAATATGACACATACCATGATACCTGGATCAATTAGCTCATGGAGAAAGAGTCTTATCCGATACAAGTCCAAGCCAAAGGTGATGGATGATGTTGCTGCTGACAAGACAAGTCTGATGAAGAAGAAGAAAGATGGGCCCTCCAGGGCCATGCTCAGGTCAATCCTGCTCTCGGTACTCCATGTCTAGGACCTATGGGCCTCGAGACATGATCTCCTAGTTATCCCTAGAAATCGGGGATAACATCTGGCTCCAACTCGGGGACATGTGCTCACCGTAGAGCACATGAGAACCTCAGCATCTCTGGCATAAACCTGCAGACCTACTCAGACTCGAAAAGGGCATCAGTAACAAAGGTGGTGTGGTATTGCCACCCTGCAAATATAATATATGTATATGACTAAAATAAAACAATCAATATGCAAGTGAGGAAACAAACTAACATGAAATGCAAATGGTATGATACACGGAAGAATGCCTACCTATCTATACTTACCTGTGGAGTCATGTCCCACCACCTTGGTGGGGTTTGAGGAGGTGCCCACTGATGGGTAATGGGTGCCTTCTTCCTTCCAAAGTGGACAAATAGTATGAGTTATCAACTGATTCCATTCCGACTTTGAAAGGTCCGAGCCATGATTGTGTACTTCCTTTCACATTAGTTGGATCTCCTTTCTGAGTATCCCACATCCATACCAAATCTCCCTCCTTGTATTTTCTGATTTTGTGTTTGGTTGTTCCTTAAACAACCCTGGTGTATTGTACTAAGGGAGGTGGGTGGGCTTCTGTTGTAAAAACTTCTTGTTGGGATGGGTGGATTTGCACATCATCTTCATCCTTTTTCCTTTTTAATATCTTCACTGTCCCAACTTCTTTGTTCTAAAATTCATCTAGGAGTTGTTGGTATTCTTCTTTCTTGGGCCATTACATCTGATCAAACTCCTCTTCTGTTGCAAAGGGCATGTCTTCTGGAGAATATTCTTGAAGAGTTTGTATCACATCTTTCTGCGCTTTATTGTCATTTATGGGAGGAACGATATCCTATACATGATTTCCAGTTATTGGTACATTGAGTAAACGTCTGGTCGTCCCATCTTTCAAAGGTAATCGCAAAAAGGTGAGATCCATCTCAAGGGCCCCGCCTATCATTGCACCAAACTTCCTAGACAACAACATTCTCCATACATACGAGACATCAACCACTATAATATCTATGTGGACTGTCTTCTTGGGGAATTCTTTCAAGTGTACTTCGACATTTTCAACCACACCATGTGTGGGTATTGCTTTAGATTCAAAGCCACACACATTCCTGTAAGGCCCAGTGACCTTCAAACCCATTTGTTGCATGACTTTAAGACACATCATGTTGGCACCAGTACCTATATCTAGCATGCAATTGTTAAGGTATTTGTTGTTCATTGTTAAAGTCATGAAGAAAGGGGGGTTTTCACCATACTGGACCCTAAAATGATCAGCTTGCAACATAATTGGGCGTCCATAGGCTCAGTTGATCCCGAAAAGAAGGTATCAAAGCGTTCTTTAATAGATGGGATCTTTATTGCTTCTTTTAGGGGAACGTTCACATGCATCTTTGATAGAGCCCCTTCAAAGTCAAAATCAAGGTCAACCTTACTATTCTTGGATGTCTTGGGAGGAAGAACCTCAAGAGATTTTGGGTGATCAACAGTAGGTTGTTTCGGATTCTTTCTCTTGTATACTTGAACTTCCTACTTTTTTAGCTTTTCTCGTGATTCTTGGTCCAAGTTGTTTATTATTTCCATCCTCGCCGCTCTTGTTGCTTCCTTCAGGGCTTGTTGATGTTCTATATATGTGATATTTATCTGAGGAAGATTCATGAAGCAGTCTAAATTGTTGACTTGTTGCTGGCCAGCGTTATAAGGGCATTCATGTTCTCAATGTGCTTCACTGCATTCTAGGCACCAAGGGTTTTCATCAACGACGTTTATAGAGGCCAGAGTATTTGGGACTTCATTTTCATTCTTCGGCTTGTAGACTTGGTTCCCTTTCTGGAATTGCCCTTTGAACGGAGGTCTAGGTGCCTGGATCTGGGATTTTTCAAGTCTAACGATCTGGCTCATCATTTCTTCTTGATTCTTTATGATGCCATCCACGGAAGCTTGCAACTTGATCATACTGGTGCAAAGATCTGAAGCAGTTTCAGCATTGTGTACTACTTTCTGCTTGGTGTCTATTCTCCCCCTAGGGTTAGCAAAGGGCTCAATCTTGGATGAAAGGAGATTTCCTTCTATCTTGGTAGCGAGCTCTTGGGCTTCTTGAATGGATTGGGGGTCTTTGTATCTAAGAAGATACCCTAGTTGGCCATTGAAAGATCTGGTGTAAATATGAACAAGGTAATCATCTTTCGGATGATGGCTTGCGGGGATTCTTTGGAGTAATGCTTCGAATCTGGTGTGAAATTCCCGAATGGACTCATTCTCATACTTGGCAAGGCTATTTAGTCGAGTGAGAAGCATGTTAGGGTCTTCTTTGATGCTCCACCTTTTGAGAAAGATTTGCTCAAGTCTATCCATGGTCTTGATGCTTCCATCAGGAAGACTGAGATACCAACATCTTGCAGCATCATAAAGGGTAGCAGAAAATAGCTTCATGACCAAGTCTTCAGTGTCATCACTGATGGGGCGAAGCTGAAAGAATGCCCAAAAGTTACTCATATGCTCTCCGACACTAGTGGCATCAGTGTCGGTAAACTTAGGCAACCACTTCTCATACTTGGGTGGCATTTGCCTAGGGTAGCCTGGTATAGCTGACATGTCTAATGGCTTGAAAAGAGTAGATGACCATTGTCTTTGATTGTTAACTGCGTTTGTAGTACCGGTCTAAGAGGTAGACATGTTTAAAGGAAGTCTCTTTCCAAAAAGTGACTTGACAATAGGTGAATTCAAAGGAGGCTTCCTTCTGAAAGATAAAGGAGGATTATTGAATCTCCTTCTGGTTTGTGGAGTCGCCAGATAGTTTTCCTGAAACTATCAAAGAATAGGGGAATAAAATCCTAGTGGAGTCGCCAGGTAAGCTTGTAAGAAAAAGGTCTTTGAGGCAAGGGTTACCAAAATATTTGTCATTGAGGAAGATTGACTCAGCGTTCCCTGGCAACGGCGCCAAAATGTTATTGCATAGTTTGTAGTTTAGGTCAAAGGCTAAAGGATATAGACCAAACTGGTGTAACAAGAACCTTCCCCACCCAATGTCACCTCAATGGGGAGGTTCTTTCTTTTTAGGGAGGTTAGCCCAGGGGAGACATCCCTGACAACCTGGGGTTTTGAAGAGGCTAAGGTATAAAGTCAAGATCAAAGTTTCCCCCTCACAGGTTACCACCAAAGTCAAACAGTTCAGCTAATCAGCCAATAAAGAAGTGTATGCCCAAATGAAAACACATGCCCGGATCAAGACAACAATAATACAATATATATGCAGGCTATAACTCAATGAATTATAGCTTGCTGGTGTTCTTCTTTCTTGGGCCATTCAATCTGATCAAACTCCTCTTCTATTGCAAAGGGCATGTCTTCCGGAGAATATTCTTGAAGAGTTTGTATCACATCTTTCTGCGCTTTATTGTCATTTATGGGAGGAACGATATCCTGTACATGATTTCCAGTTATTGGTACATTGAGTAAACGTCTAGTCGTCCCATCTTTCAAAGGTAATCGCAAAAAGGTGAGATCCATCTCAAGGGACCCGCCTATCATTGCACCAAACTTCCTAGACAACAACATCCTCCATACATCCGGGACATCAACCACTATAATATCTATGTGGACTGTCTTCTCGGGGAATTCTTTCAAGTGTACTTCGACATTTTCAACCACACCATGTGTGGGTATTGCTTTAGATTCAAAGCCACATACATTCCTGTAAGGCCTAGTGACCTTCAAACCCATTTGCTGCATGACTTTAAGAGACATCATGTTGGCACCAACACCTGTATCTAGCATGCAATTGTTAAGGTATTTGTTGTTCATCGTTAAAGTCATGAAGAAAGGGCGGTTTTCCCCATACTGGACCTTGAAATGATCAACTTGCAACATAATTGGGGGTACATAGGCTCAGCTGATCCTGAAAAGAAGGTATCAAAGCGTTCTTTAATAGATGGGATCTTGATTGCTTCTTTTAGGGGAACGTTCACATGCATCTTTGATAGAGCCCCTTCAAAGTCAAAATCAAGGTCAACCTTACTAGTCTTGGATGTCTTGGGAGGAAGAACCTCAAGAGATTTCGGCTGATCAGCGGTAGGTTGTTTCGGATTCTTTCTCCTGTATACTTGAATTTCTTGCTTTTTTATTTCTCGTGATTCCTGGTCCAAGTTGTTTATTATTTCCATCCTCACTGTTCTTGTTGCTTCCTTCAGGGCTTGTTGATGTTCTATATCTGTGATATTTATCTGAGGAAGATTCATGAAGTAGTCCAAATTGTTGACTTGTTGTTGGCCAGCGTTATAAGGACATTCATGTTCCTAATGTGCTTCACTGCATTCTAGGCACCAAGGGTTTTCATCAACAATGTTTGTAGGGGCCAGAGTATTTGGGACTTCATTTTCATTCTTCGGCTTGTAGACTTGGTTCCCTTTCTAGAATTGCCCTTTGAACAGAGGTCTAGGTGCCTAGATCTGGGATTTTTCAAGTCTAACGATCTGACTCATCATTTCTTCTTGATTCTTTATGATGCCATCCACGCAAGCTTGCAACTTACTGATACTGGTGCAAAGATCTGAAGCAGTTTCAACATTGTGTACTACTTTCTGCTTGGTGTCTATTCTCCCCCTAGGGTTAGCAAAGGGCTCAATCTTGGATGAAAGGAGATTTCCTTCTATCTTGGTAGTGAGCTCTTGGGCTTCTTGAATGGATTGGGGGTCTTTGTCTCTAAGAAGATACCCTAGTTGGCCATTGAAAGATATGGTGTAAATATGAACAAGGTAATCATCTTTCGGATGATGGCTTGCGAGAATTCTTTGGAGTAATGCTTCGAATCTGGTGTGAAATTCTCAAATGGACTCATTCTCATACTTGGCAAGGCTATTTAGTCAAGTGAGCAGCATGTTAGGGTCTTCTTTGATGCTCCACCTTTTGAGAAAGATTTGCTCAAGTCTATCCATGGTCTTGATGCTTCCATCAGGAAGACTGAGATACCAACATCTTGCAGCATCATAAAGGGTAGCAGAAAATAAATTCATGACCAAGTCTTCAGCGTCATCACTAATGGGGCGAAGCTGAAAGAATGCCCAAAAGTTACTCATATGCTCTTCGGCACTAGTGGCATCAGTGCCGGTAAACTTGGGCAACCACTTCTCATACTTGGGTGGCATTTGCCTAGGGTAGCTTGGTATAGCTGACATGTCTAATGGCTTGAAAAGAGTAGATGACCATTGTCTTTGATTGTTAACTGCGTTTGTAGTACCGGTCTGAGAGGTAGACATGTTTAAAGGAAGTCTCTTTCCAAAAAGTGACTTGACAACAGGTGAATTCAAAGGAGGCTTCCTTCTGAAAGATAAAGGAGGATTATTGAATCTCCTTCTGGTTTGTGGAGTCGCCAGATAGTTTTCCTGAAACTATCAAAGAATAGGGGAATAAAAGCCTAGTGGAGTCGCCAAGTAAGCTTGTAAGAAAAAGGTCTTTGAGGCAAGGGTTACCAAAAGATTTGTCGTTGAGGAAGATTGACTCAGCGTTCCCCAGCAGCGACACCAAAATGTTATCGCCCAGTTTGTAGTTTAGGTCAAAGGCTAAAGGATATAGACCAAACTAGCATAACAAGAACCTTCCCCACCCAATGTCACCTCAATGGGGAGGTTCTTTCTGTTTAGGGAGGTTAGCCCAGGGGAGATGTCCCCGACAACCTGGAGTTTTGAAGAGGCTAAGGTATAAAGTCAAGATCAAAGTTTCCCCCTCATAGGTTACCACCAAAGTCAGACAGTCCGGCTAATCAGCCAATAAAGAAGTGTATGCCCAAATGAAAACACCTGCCCGGATCAAGACAACAATAATACAATATATATATGCAGGCTATAACTCAATGGGTTAGTACTTTGATAACTATCTGATATCAATTAATAAGCAATGTAAAACAATAAATACCAATGAAGTCAACGTTTTATCAATTAGCTATGGAAAAAGCATCAATTCATTAATAACTATCAAGGTGATCAAGCCAACAATGTATCCAATCAACACTTTCTTCAATAAATTCTTTAAATCATCATTTAATTGCCTATATTCAACAATTGTTGCGTCAATATGAGATGACCAATTGTGACATCAGCCTTAATTAGGTTAGTTTTTTAGTTAGGGTTTCAAAATTTAGAGTTTTGAGAGTGGTTTGTACACTAAGACTTCAATGTTGGAGGCTAGAGATCAGTGCCTTAGGGTATATGGAGTCAAACAAGATAAGGGCACAAGGTTTTGAAAGGATGAAGACTCAAAGACAAGAGGGAAGGGTTCTAAAGTGTTGCAAAGGCAGGGCCCTAGAATCAAAACCCTAGGGGAAAGAGGCTCACTCTGGTGTTGCTTAAGCAAGGCCTCGTGCTCTTTCCTCCTTCCTTAGCTCAACTTGGCAAAACGACTAGCATAAATGATAATTTTAACTAAAGGATGAGGTGAGAGAAAGTGTTGTAAAGACAAGGCTTTCAAACCCTAGAAGATGATGGCCCTAGGTGCAGATAACCTAGGCCTAGGACGTCACCCTTTTTCAACCTATAAACTTCAACAATAGCTTAAGGGAAGAAGCAAGATGAGTGTAGCAAAGGCTAGGCTCAATCCCTCTTCTTCAATGGCTGAAAAAATTCTCTCTAAGGGGACATGTAACAAGGACCTACTTGTGTGCTTGTTACCTAGGGTTTCAAATCAATAATTTAATAAGAAAATGCAAGAAATTAAACCTACAACCATTCACTTAAGAAGTTTTGCAAGAAAATCACTTACATATCATGAATAAAGCATGTGAAAACCCTAGTTGTAAACCTTCCTTGGAGAGAAATGCCAAAAGATGCCAAAAAATCCTTCCAATAACAAGTGCGCCTCACTTAGAAAGAAACAACACCCTAGGAGGGCGCAAAAATCAGACCTCACAAGTGTGAGTGAGTTGTTTTATGTCCAAATGAGGGAAAAACATCCTCAATATATATCATCTCATGACCTTTAATTAATTTTAGGTCATTAAAAATAACCGATAAGGCTAATAACCAAAAATCATACTGTTTTACATTAAACTGTTAAATGAAACCCTAAATGAGCAAAAAGCAAGATGTCAAGCCCCTTTGAGGGAGACGTTGGCCCTTTTTAGGGAAAAACATAGCACTAGATGACAAATGTAGGCCCTCTCTGGGCCTCCAAACTCTGCCACACGTGCCAAAATGCTCTGTCAAAGTGTCATACACTGGAGGTGACGTCATGGCTTCTAGATGACATCCTGGGGCATCAGAAGAGACACGTTCCACCTGTAGTGGGCCAACCCCCCTGGGTTGGGCTCAGCCAAAGCGTCCTGGATGAAAAACGTCCTCCTTCTTCTCTCGTGCAAAGGCTCGATCAATCATTGTCCTATCTCTGCCCCTGATGAGGTCCCAACAACCATCTGATGGGATCTTCAGCCCCATGGAGGTCCGAACTAGTCATCTCCCCATGTGTACCGGTCCACTTGGTACCTGTCCGTCGGGCATGGTCCTGCACATCAAAAACTTCGCCCTCCATGGGCTCATTAGTCCTAGGGATCATAGCAATGTCAATCATATCTCATCATTAATTTTATCAAATGCATGAATAAAACCCCTAGCATATCATCCAATAGCTCAAAGACATTACAATGACCTACTATACAAAGCTGAAGAAAAAGACAAAATTCCCTATTGGGCCAACATCCATAAGAAAAGGAAAGTTTCCAGAGGATATCATCCAAGCCATGTAACATGAGGTGGTGTGGTCAAAAGGATGTCCAGACGTAGTGAAAGACAGGGGTGATATTATCCGTGGGTGCCTTTGTAGGAGGCGAGTTGTACCTATCATGGATGCAATTCTTTCCAAGCCCTTTATTGCCTTTATTCTTTCTTTTCTTTATTACTTTTTTTTTTCAAGGTCTAACTAGAGGACATTGCCTTGGTGTGGTGACTAGAGTTGACAGTGTTACCCACAAGTACTTTCACAGAGATGATAAGGTTGGCTGGTGATGAGACCCCCTTTCCCTTGGCCATGCAAGCAAAGGTCACTGCCCTAGTGTGGTAACCAGATAATGGCAATGTCATACTGCTAGGTACCCATGAACATAATGGTCTGGCTCGTGATGAGACCCCCCATCCTCTTGGCTAGGTCTTATTTTGTCATTTTTCTTCGGGTCCCTCTTGTTTCTTGTTGAGAGGCTTTTTATTGCCTTCTCGGGGATCCCTGGGCGAGGCATCTCTACATTTTGTTTTTTATGGCTTTTATCTCTTACCAGTTGTTTTTACCCCCTAGGCCTTTAGCCCCTTCTTCCCACGAGATAAGGCGTAACCCCACAAACGGGTCATCCTAATGTCTGGACTAGGGGATTGGGATAGATGAGTGGGAGATAAGATGTAAGAGTGATGATATGATGGGAGCAGACGATGGCCCTTCAAAATCCCCCCTGGTGGCTAACCAAAACCTATGGGTATAAGCTTGCTAGGGTACCCTGTCAATCCCCCCAACCATGGTCAAGTGGGTTAATGTAAGATCCAAGCAGTCGTCAGAAATGAAAGGAATTTGATGCATATATCTGAAGGTTAAAATGATCAAATATGACACATACCATGATACCTGGACCAATTACCTCATGGAGCAAGAGTCTTATCCGATACAAGTCCAAGCCGAATGTGATGGATACTGCTGCTGCTGACATGACAAGTCTGATGAAGAAGAAGAAAGATAGGCCCTCCAGGGCCATGCTCAGGTCAATCCTGCTCTCGGTACTCCATGTCTAGGACCTGTGGGTCTCGAGACATGATCTCCTAGTTATCCCTAGAAATCGGGGATAACAGTGACAACTGCAAATTTTTCAGTCTTAGTGAATGACGAACCTTCCCCCTTTTTCAGCAGCGACAGAGGTTTGAGGTAGGGCTGCCCACTCTCTCCTCTTCTTTTCATAATGGTCATGGAAGGCCTCTCACTGCTCCTTAAAAAAACTCAATCTGAAGGGAATATCTCTGGGATTAAAGTTTCCAGAGTTGTTAGGATCTTACACCTACTGTTTGTTGATGATGTGCTAATCATGACTAATGTCTCTATTCAAGAATGGACGGAGATCACTGATCTGCTGAAGACTTTCTGCAATTCCTTTGGACTCTTGATCAACTGGGACAAATCAACCTTCCATCATGCAAACCTCCAAGATCATTCGCTCGCCCTTCTAAAAGATCTTCTTCCCTACAACTTCATACACCTCTCCGAAGGGTTCAAGTACCTCAGCTATCTCATAAAAGTTGATTCACTCAAACCCATGGATTGGAAGTGGCTCATTGCAAAAGTCGAGAAAAGAATTGGCCACTGGTTTAACCACTGGCTTTCCTTAGGAGGTTGTTACACCCTTCTCAAAGGAGTTTTGGAAGGTCAATCTGTTTATTGGATGGCGCTAGAAGCCATTCCCACCTCTATGCTAGACAAGCTAAGGAAGTTGTCCTTCAACTTTCTCTGGTCGGGATGCTCAAACCACAATCGTCAGCACCTGTGCAATTGGGAAACTCTTGCTAAACCAAAAAGGAAAGGAGGTTGGGGGATCTGAAACCTCTTACACTCCACTCAAGCTTTGGCGACCAACACCCTTTGGTGTGCTATAACACACATAGGGATCTGGAACTTTGTTTTAAAAGATAAATACGTGCCTTATATTACCATGGACTCCTGGCTCAGATCAGCTACGCCCCCTCCAAGATCGACCTCTTCCTTCTAGAGAAATATCACTAAAACAACGAGCTGGATTACAAATTCATTATGCTGGTACCCAAGCTCAGGGCACTCTATCGTCCTGGACAAGGACCGTATTGCTGGTATGGATTTGAACTCTTACCTCTCTCCTAATCTAATATCCACTTTAAATACAAAAAACATTTTCTATCTCTTCCAAGCAGCAGGGACTCGCCGATCGGGTCTACTATTAAACAATTGGAAAACCGGCCTGGATCTTGAGATACCCGCTAGCCTAGCGCTCCAATGGACCTTCTTCTGCCAACACCTCGCGAGCATGGGCATCCATCTCCAAGCATCAGACGATCAACCGATGTGGACATGGGGCGACCGAACGGGCTACCTGACAGTGCAAAATGTATACACAGAAATCTCAAATTGCACTTGGCTCAACGCTACAGGTGGCTGGAGACATCGTCTCTGGTCTTAGAACTTACCTCTCAAATTAAAACTCTTCATCTGGCTATCACTTGCAAACAAGATATATACCTTGGATGTCCTCCAAAAAAAAGGATAGACCGGCCCCAACATTTGTCATCTTCATCCACTGCATTTTCACCAGATCAGTCTGGGCCAACATCACTACAACACTCAACTTGAACTACACCTGAGATGGAATTACTTTAGCATATTGCTTTGAGAACTGGTCTAAACTTGCCCATCACTCTTTAAATCTTCCCCCTATGGTCTGTTGGTTTATTTGGCTTGACAGAAACAACTTCATCTTTGAAAATAGACCACCTTCAACCACTTCTATGGCCTATAAATCGCTTGGCCTTCACAACTCCTGGACTGCCATCCACCCAAGAACTATGGGGAAATTAACCAAGCACAAGATCCCCATCCCGGAGAAGACTCCCACACGCTGGTTCGATGGAGCATCACAATCAATTGGTACACAGAGTGGCGCATAAGGAGTGATACATGTCTCCACAAATACTCATTGCAGATGGACTTTTAATTGTGGACAGGGCACCAACACCAGGGCATAATTATTGGGCACCTGGGCCTCTCTCCTTCTGGCCTCCAGACTAAATCTAGATTCACTTCTGTTGTACAGGGATTCCCACATCATCATAGACTGGCTTAAAAATAAAAACAAACTACAGGTCACCACCCTCTTCGGCTGGAAGGAAAGGATCCGACAACTCCAATCATCTTTCATCAAGCTAAACTTCAAACATACTTATCGTGAAAACAACAAAGAAGTTGATTCACTCTCCAAGGTTGCACTCAAGAAGAAAGTTGGATCCATTACCTACAATCTCTGGGTGGACGGGCACGAGGGACCCACTCATGTTCTAAATCTATTTTAGGACATCCGACAACTATATTATTAGAGATCTGATCAGTCTCTAAGTCTATCCTCCTAATAGAGCACATCACAGATTTATTATTAGCGCTGACCTCTCCCATAATACCTTTTCCGCTCTTCACCTCCATTACTATTTTGGCAGACAAATCTAATTATTTTTATGCAAAGACATGCATGTATTGTATTTATAATTTTTCCTCTAGTTTTTTCGATTTACCTTGTTATGTAACCTCTCAAACATAGAACAAAATTATACTTCTAATATAATTTGCGAATTTTTTTCTGTGGAAGTTGAAGTTGATTGGAATTACTACTCACTTAGCTATAAACAAACTCCTCAAAATCCCTTGACATATCAAAACTAGAATTAAAGGTACAATGTAGTTAGTAATGCACAATCTTAACATATCAAAATTAGAGTTAAAGGTACAATGTAGTTAGGAATGCACAAGTTACAATGTAGTTAATAATGCACAATCTTGCCTAGTCTAGCTAGCGTTAAAATTATAAAAAGAAACCCAAACCTCAATCCAATTACACGTCAATACTGAAATCATATTTTCAAAAAATCTTTTAGGCATCAAGTAATGCAAACATAAAAAATGATGTTCAAAATAATTATCCCCTCATAAACCTTTGGAATAAATTTGCACACACTTTGGCATCATTTTAAATGCCCATATTCTCACCCATACGATTTAAAAGTAAAGTTCGTCTATACACATCTAATATAGTTTTTAGTTTGGGGGATTAGATCATCTTTGGACATGGTAAGTTGAACACATGGTAGGACGTCAACATATGTTCTTCCATTATCATGATTAGTTGATCATTACCAGTCCCAATGGCCACAGCTGCTTCAAAGCTCATGTGCAGTGCCCTCTTCACCCCTGTAAGGATTTATCCAATTACCCATCATTCCCGTAATCTGCCAGTGTTACTGTTAGGCCGCCGTAGCAATTGGGATTGGAATTGGAAACAGAGGCCATCAACTTTAAACAGGTTAGTGGTTCGAGCAGCCCGAACAGAATCCAAAGCCCAACTGCCGCTCAAGTCCAGAGCCCCTGAGTTTGAGGTACCCATTGTCACTCTCATTCTCTTTCCACGTCTCTCTCTGCATGGTTTTTATTTTTATTAAGAAGCTGGTTTGGTTTATGTTGTAGCTATCAGAGCCTCTGACTGGAAAAGTGTGGAGGTTGGATGATTTCCAAGGATATCCTGCATTGCTGGTATTCATCTCATCTCAAAACCACCAAAGAATTCAGAATTAATTAGTTAATTCTGATGTTATTGCATCTCATGTGCAGGTGATGTTTATTTGCAACCACTGTCCTTTTGTTATACATTTGAAGAAGGATATTGTGAAGCTTACAAATGAATATATCCCGGTATGCTATTTCTCAACTTCACTTTTTCTTCCTTTTGAATGAATGGGTGCTTTTTTTCCTTGAAAGAGCTTCTTTAAATTCAAGAGAATCAGTACAACCAGCCTGGAGAGGTCGGGCACAACTAGTGTCCCACCTGCACAGGCGAAAGGGTTCTCAGGGGTGAACCAGTTATCACAAGCACTTTTTGGCTAAGCTACTATGTCCCATGATGGGTAGTGTTCCTCAAATTCACCCAGGATTTGCATCAAATTTTCTTTTTGGCTAAGCTACTATGTCCCATGATGGGTAGTGTTCCTCAAATTCACCCAGGATTTGCATCAAATTTTATGGTTAAACATTAGACTTTTTGACTTTTCCTTATCACCGGAATCTGGCGATGCAATTGGTTAAATTGCCCTTTTTCATTTTTCAAAGTGCAGTTTTGAATACATAGATGGATCAGCGTCCAAAAAAAATCTTTAATCCACTTGGATTGTTCAATCTCAACACACAACTGATACTGATATATGCAATTTCATTCACTCTTTTAAATTTCTGACTGGTTTTTGGGCAAAACTTGTTGGAAAACTCAGCCTAAAAAGTTAAAAAAGTCTCATGTTTAGACTACGCTAAATTGGACAGTTTATTTGTATATATGGGGAATTTAACCTTGGTGGGTGGCCTGACACTCTGAACCATGACCACATTGAAAAGTACGTGCTTATTTATTTGTATCTGTGATTTATTGACTTGCCTTGCAGAAGGGGCTTGCTGTTGTAGCAATATCTTCCAATTCAACTGTCACTCACCCCGCGGTATTGTTCTTATATTTCCAAAAGCTAAGTAAATGAGCTTGCAACGTATTGGCCAAGTGGGAATTGCATCCCATGATGTTCTCTTTCTTTATATTTGTAATTGCAGGATGGTCCAGATTTCATGGCTGAAGAAGCTAAGCAATTCGAGTTTCCATTTCCATATCTTTATGATGAGGTGAGTAACGGGAACCTTTGCTTGTTTTTCCTAATCCTTATTCTCTCATTAATACGTGTATCCATCTCACTTACGCTAATAGTCACATGACTAGGATTAGGAACCACTCGCTAAAGCCCAAGAGTAAGATTTTGACTCTGACTCCCAAAAAATTGCATAAACCGAGGCAAATGAAAATTAAAATAGACAGATTCTGTTAAACCCTGTTAAAATCTGTCAAAATAGTCAAACTGAACGAGTCCTGCTCAAACTTGCCGAATCTTGGTAAGTTTGACTAGATTTGATAGAACTTGACCCAAATGAATAGCCTCGGATCACTTTGGAGCCGAGTTGAGCAGACTTTACTGTACTTAACTAGCTCTGCAAGCTTTGTTTCAATGCTAACACAGATAAACTCAGCACAAAACTCTGCAAACAAAAAAACTCAAAAAATAAAATAGGCAGATTCTATCAAACTTTGTTAAAATATGTCAGAACTAAGCCTTGGTCAAACTTTGTTAAGCTCACTAAGTCTTGGTCAAACTTTCCAGTGTTTTGGTGAGTTTGACTAGATTTGGATAAAAAATTTAAAATATGGTATCTTTATGGATTTTTATTTGTTTTCCATGAGCAGTCAACCAAAATGATCAAATATTGTAGTAGTCGATGGACTTACTAAGATCAACAGATGTATTTCCTACCGTATGAAACATGGTGTTGAGAAAATAGCTAGAGTAATATTCATGAAATATTTTCAAAATATGGTATCCAAAAAAAATGTCGGTGACAAAGACACCAAAGTTCGCAAGAAAATTTTGAAGGGGTTATTTTCAGCTTCGGGAACTCAACTTAATTCCATAATGGAGATTATCCACAGTCAGATGGCCAAGAGGGTTGACCAAGTTAATGGAAGGTATATTGGAACCTGTGTATATCTGGTCAGACATTTTGGATAGAGAGGCTTCCATTTGAGGAATTCACAACACTAATAGTAACTTGTAAGAATTTCATTATAGGATGTTTCCATTCATAGCAGTTCTTATCCCCTTCTTACAATTGCCTTGGATATAGAAAATTTTAAGGGGACAAGTGAACACAGGTATCATTAGAAATATCATAGAAAAGTCCAAAAGAATCAAGGGAGCGTAAGAATAATGTGAAACTGTCATAAAGGAGGAGGCTACTCAAAAGTCTACACCTTTGCTCATGAATCTGGCCTCTTTATGGACAATGAGATTTCTAAAGGGGGAGAGACATTACTGCCTACAAATGTTTATGAAGTGTTTTTTTTTTAAATGTTGCATATATTCCTTTATAGAACAATTGAGCACATCATGGACCAAAAAATTGCATTGCCTAAACAACAGGGGTACAGGGAAAATCCCACCCTAAAAAGGCCAAAAAAGCGAGCATATGAGCCCATGCACCAAGAGAGAACTCAACATCATGACAAAAAAAACTGAATTTGACTCTCACAAGCAAAGCCTACTCTTGCTCAAAACTCCTTAATTCCCTGAGACCAAAGGGGAGGGGGACTCCCTGAAAAGTGATTTTACATCGATGCTTCCACAGAAAGCTAATAGCTAGCGACTGTACCGAGTGCAATAGCGATTTGCCGCTGTCCCTATTCATCCAAGTATCATACAGAAGAGGGCCCTTCCATGAAAGCGGGGTTGTGAAGAAGAAGTGATATTCATCTTGAAACCATGCCCAAAAAACTTTAGCAGCTTAGCATCGCCAAAAAACATGTTCAATTGTTTCATCTCTACCACACAAAACTTAAAACACAAGCAACATCTGTCACATTGATTTTATGAAGCCTACTCTTGACGACCAACCCTTGATGGAGCAGAAGACACCCCTACACTTGGTACTTAAAACAAGAATGTGATTTCTAGATAGATTAACATTGCCTCAATCAATCTGCCATTGGATCCTTCACCCCCACCTTTTTTCCAAGTGAGGGACAAGGTCAGAAGTGTGCCTTACCATATCATACAAGTCCTTAGTCTTATAGATGTGAAAGAGTTTTCCATTCCTCCATTGCCAATCCCTCCAGAATGACCTAGAGTCATGTATGATGCAATTGCATTTTAAAGGGACAACCCTTTGGAATCATGCGCTGGAGGCCCTCTAAAACAAATTTATCTACATCAATAAGCTTTTGGGCCCAGTTAAGGGCACACCAAGTATGCTAGTGTTGGTGCTAATGATTCCACAAATCCTTCCAAAAAAAGCCATTTTTTTTGCCAACCTTTTACCAGCAAAATGAGGTAAAAGGACAACATAACCACTGGGGGATGGGAATTTGGTATGTCCAAATCAGTTGTGATGACAGATCCCAAGCATCTTAAGGTCCCTTAAACTGACATGCAAGAAAGTCAAACACAGCTTGCCAAGCTGACCACAGCCTCTTAAGAAAGGCATGACTTAAAATTTGGGAAGGCTTCCAATTATGTCACAACTAAAAAGGACCTTTAATTCCTTGAATATGTTGAACCTGTAGTATGAAGGTTAGAGTGAGGCACCATGCTACCACAAGGAGGGAGGAGAGAATGGATTTGCCACTTGGTTTTAAGGCAAAATCAGGAAACCCTAAGAGAAAGGAAGAGAGGGAACAGAGAGGAGGGAAGGCAACTAGGTTAATTAGGGTTTTATGGTTGATTATGTGACCTAGGGATGTATATTAATTAGTGTAATTCAATTAGGTCTCAACAACAAATTGAAGTAACATCAAATCAACAAAGGATGGTAAGCTAACTAGGCTTAATTTACAAATATTCTTTGGTGAGCTAATTAAACTAAATGTTGAATATGAGAGAGAGATAAAAAGGAAGGAAGGAACTCAGAAGAATGCTGCTATAGGTGCTGAAGATGCTTGGAATGAATATGAGAGATGCCACAAGCCACCAAGAGAGGGTTTCTCCACTCGAATGAATCTGTGCATGCTGCTAAACTTTCCAGCAAAAAAAACTTGATCATGATCTCTGATACAATACAATAAAATAACCTACATCTACCATATAAATGATAAAACAATGAAGTATTGTATGGCAACCCAAAGTGCCCTGAAAAAGGTGGCATCTCTCTTGCCCTAGTTGTGCTGGAACCTCCCTTGAGGTAAAAGAGTTGAATCATCCAAGGTGTAGGAGGGGGATAAGCCAATAGAGATGCCCTAGGACAATGCAACACACCTTCAAAGGAGAAACCAAACCAAAAGCAAGAGATACCTGTAGATGTGTTTGAGACGACAAGAGCAAGAAACCCAAGAGTGTGGGAGATGAGTGTTGAGATAGTTCCTTAACCATAAGTAGGAGTGGTATATATACTCATCCCTAATTTGTACAATCATCACATTCAAGTGTATTTAATCATTCTTTGCCTAAGGGAACCTACATCAAGTTGCTCTACTTGTGTTGCACTCTCGTGAAGTCTTTTTGTGGCATTGCTATTTTCAACATGTTTATTGGATTAGGGTTTGTTTGAGAAATCAATGTAGATCCTCTACCTCATGATTTCTAATAGTAGAATTTGATATAGACACAGATTGGTATGGTCTTGTTAAGGACATGAAGCATAGTAGATACCCATTTGGGATAATCAATGGTGTGAATGAAGCCTGTGTTAAGGAGCTTGTGAATCTCAAGTTTGACAAGATCAATAGTTTTAGGATTTATGGGATGTTGACTTTGTTGTACCGACATAGCATTGAGATAGGTTACGATATTATGAACGATGATGGAGGGGCACATCTCTTCCACATATTGGTACTTCCAAGAAAATATGTTAGTGTACTTGTGGAGGAGGGAAGAGAAAGAGACACTCTTCTCATTGGAGAGGGGAGAACCAAGGTGCCACTGCTTTGGGGCTTCCAACATGTCGACATTTATGCTAATGGTTTCATCCACCAATAGGGCATCGTCCCCTTCGAAGTAAGGGGTAGTAGGATGAAGAATTTCTTTGCATTGAACCTAGTAAATCGTGTGGGGTTGAGAGAAAGCTGATTCACGATTTGAGAGGATAGGGCTTTCTCTTTGGGTAGCTATGAGCCCCATAATGGCTTCATCCTTCTTGAGGACTCGTCTCGAAGAGGAGGATATCATATGGATTGAATATTCTAATTCCATCATAGGATCATATTTTACTTGGTATTGTATGGATACATTCGAGATATACACAGGGATAAGAGGGGTCTCTATAGAAAAGTCAAATATTATCCCAAGGGTTCCTAGGGTTTCAACAAGTGGAGGATCGAGGATAGAAGGAACTTGGAAGACAATAGATATGACCTCAAAGACTTTTTTCGGAGCCAAAGAGAAAGGATAAAGTTGTGCCAAGGTGAATTGAAGCCATTCAAAGCAATCTGAACTAGATCATCATCTTTGACTTCATCACCAACTGCACCAAGTTGGTCTCTTAGATTTGCTAGCTTCATCAAATAGCTAGCTATTGTATCTGTCTTGCACATGTGGGTCATGGTGAGCTTGTTCCTCATGAGCATTTGCCTGGTTACGTTCACACTTTGGTATAGGGTTCCCAAGGCATCATACATCTCCTTGGCAGTCCTCTTATCGACGATGTGAGGGATTGGATGATCCTTCACTGAATCCAACATGCTTGCTTTGCTTCTTGTTGTACTTTTCCAAATCTTTGGGATTTGTAGGGGTTTGACCTCCTTCTCCATAAGATACCAAAGATTATTTGTTTCTAGGAGGTTATGTAGTCTGCACTTCCACGACACAAAGTTAGAGGCACCCACTAGCAAGTGACTCTCTCGCATATTGGGAATGGCCATTGTTGCAACTCCATTGAATAAGCTTCAATCTTCACTAATTAGATCAACTAGGGTTTCACACTCCAAAACCCTTTTGTGGTCCACTTGTCAATAATCAACACAAATTTGCTTCAGTCACTGAGACCTGGACAGACCACCCACTAAAACCCTCTGACAACTCTCTTTCCTTCAAGGCTGATCTCTCCATACATGGAATTCTAGAAGACTTCAAATACTCCGCTTTGATACCATGTTGAAATTCTTCAACACATGGTAATAGTCCTAGTCTGATTTCTAACCTACCTACTTAAGAAAAAATAAATCTGAAATCTCTATGGAAACCGCGATATGATTTTTACTAGGAATTGAAACACATCAAATTTAAGAAAGTAGCAGCAAATACAAAGAACTAAAACTCAAATCACATCACTGTTTATTCCTCTTGAAAACAAGAAATACACAGATCTAAAACTCAAATTACATCACTGTTTATTCCTCTTGAAAACAATAAATACACTGAAAGCTTCACACTCTAACCTTCACCCACTGCTTCCTACTTTGAAAAGTTGAATGAATAAAACCTATACCCATGCTTTCTCCTTTACACACTAGGAGGTACAATGAATGTGAACACATGCACAACAATGCCTTAACTAAAATAAACCTAAACTCTAGATCTATTCTTGC
>ML791501.1:235654-262188 GCA_009831015.1 Picea engelmannii | reverse complement strand
TCGATCAGGCTCATTTAAACACAAAAATTTCTTCAAGTGAAGATTGATCACAATATTCCTTTGTTTTGGAGGAAGATCTATGCTAAGGTACTAGACGAGTGGTTTAGTGCACTCGAGATGTACTTTGAAGCCAACATATTCAACGATTTTGAGAAGATCAAGCTCACAACCATGAAGAAGTCCTTGGCTGCTACAGCATGGCGGGAAGCACAAAACCAATATTGTGAAGATTTTGGTGAGCCTGTTACCATGTGAAGGAAATGCATGAAATGGAAACAATTGCACTAGTGCCATGATCATTGAGTCAATGACTATGCAAACAAGTTCCACTCACTCATGGCTCATTTGGACATTATAGTGGAGGAGTCCCACCTTGTTCTCAAGTATCAGAGTGGATTGCACTAGTGCATCAATGCTAAACTCAAGTTCTTGTAGGTGACCACACTTGGGGATGCACATAGGTTCGTGCAGAAGATTGAGCAGAAACATAAACTCAAGAACTGCGCTACCTCTACTGGTGACTAGCACAACCAACAATGCAATGCTAAGACTGGCGATAAATAATGAAAGAACCATATGAACCACAGTCAGAACAATACTATGCAGTTTGAGGCAAAATCTCCCCAAACAAAAGGTGGCCACATGAATTGTTTCCAACAATATATGCAGAAAGATGCTAGCAAGTGGTGTGACACCCACAAGATGACCTCACACTCATGATGAGCATCTTGCACACAAGTCTCTTGTGATGCCAATGTCGACCCCTTAACACAGGATCAAGGGATGCAGATAGCATCATTTGAACTAGAGTCCTCCAACATCTCTGTTCTCACAGTGCACATAGACTCAGCTTCCTCTATTACAATTCAATTAGAGGAAGAAAAAGAGTGCCCATACCACAGTCAAATGTTGGTGCATTGATAACCACTTCATTTCTTTGTTGACAAGGAGAGTTAGAAGAATCTGATCACCTTGACAACTATCTAGAAACTCAAACTAGCTACCCAACCCCACCCATATCCCTACAGTATTGGATGGCCCGGCTTAGGGAAGGAGTTGTGGGCGCCCGTCCTTCCAAGTTGCCTAGCTATTGCGCTCCCAACTTTCCAACATGCCTTGCCTTTGTGCACGCGCCCATCTTGCCAACTTCACTCTCGTTGTGGGCGCCCGACCTTCCAAGTCGCCTAGCCTTTGCGCGCCCAACTTGCCAACTCTCCTTGCCTTTGCGCACCCATCTTGCCAACTCGCCCTTCCTTTTCTTCTGGAAACCACGAATTTTTTTCCCACATGAGTTGTGTTGCTGGCTCTTCGGTTTTGTTGTCATTGCAAGCATTATATTGTCTTTGACTGAGTCAAAGATGATTTGCTTGGACTTTGTTTGACTCTTCCTAAAGGCTTCTCTTCCTGCATTATTCGTGGGTTCCTCCACCACTGTGGTCACATACTGCTCAAGATCATGCTTCTGCAAGATATTTGTTATCCGAAGCTTCCACACATTGAAGTTGGTAGCTCCTTCGAGCCTATCCTCAGCCCTGACTGAAATGGAGGATGCCATGGACCTCACACTGGAAACTTAATCAAGCTAGCTTGGATCTGTGTGTACCTGGTGCTGCACTTCAACACGTTTAACACACCCTAAGCTCTAATACCATGTTAAATTATGAGCTTGATTTCTTATGCGGATTAATTCTTTTACTTTCTTCAATACTTTGATTCCAGCTTAATACACTTCAACAATACCAAATCATAATTGAATAGCAATAACTATGTAGATGAGTAAGCATGCACATCATCAACACATATACCCTGGGGAAACCCTGTACAGGGAGAAAAACCCCAGCAAAAAATATTCCATTATTGCATTAATAATGTAAGATCACTTACAAATATCCACCATGAATGTTTTTCTCTCAAAGAGCTTTTCAAGATGACTCTGACCTGACAAAGACCTAAAAGACCTTGCTGAAATACACCTCTGATATGTTGCCTCTATTGTTGATATACAACACTGATATGCTGCTTTGGTATGCTGCCTCTTTATCACTGATATGTGCCTCTATTGCTTCACCCTTAACCTGCATATGAAAACTGTGTTGAAGAGAGGGTTCGACCTCTGCTTATATAGGCTGAAGAGGGGAAGAGGAGAGGCTCGAAATAGTAACCTGTTTGCATGCTTTAATCATAACTCAGCTTCATACTTTAGTTCGAACTTAGAACTAGACTTGAGATTGGTATACTTAGTTCGAAAATAGAACTAGACTTGAGATTTTAGTTACAACTCAACATTACACTTTAGTTCGAAAATAGAACTAGACTTAAGACTTTAGTTGCAACTCAACATTACACTTTAGTTCTAAAATAGAACTAGACTTAAGACTTCAGTTGCAACTCAACATTACACTTTAGTTCTAAAATAGAACTAGACTTAAGACTTCAGTTACAACTTAGCATTACACTTTTAGTTCTAAAATAGAACTAGACTTGAGACTCCAGTTACAACTCGACTCTTTACAAGGCAATTCGAAATTCTCTTCATGGTGGATAATGTTACATGTGCCAACGCACTAGATCAATACATTTATATCATTTGCAGTATTAGGAATATCGTTTGTTTCTAGCTCATAGGAATTTTATATTCAACCTAACTTTTGCTAGATGCCTTGACTTTTGCTCATGGCTCACAAGGCTTGACTAGGCTCACAGAGGTTGTACATTCCCCCTGACTTTTGCACTAGTCTATCTATGCTCACAGAGGTTGTACGTTCCCCCTGACTTTTGCACTAGACTGTCTATGTTCACAGAGGTTGTACGTTCCCCCTGACTTTTGCATTAGACTCACATAGCATCTCGTTCGTCCTAACTTTTGGTTTGACTCACAGAGGTTGTACGTTCCCCTTGGATTTTGTCAATACCTCACAAGACTAGTTGATTCTCCAAATCTTCCTGGCTAGCCTCAGGGTGGCCCATATGGCCTCTCATTGGAGAATGACTGTCGATGCTGCCAAATTTAACAGTAGTTACATTGCTTCCATTGTCAAAACAAAGAAAAAGGTAAGTCACTTCTAAGTGGTAATGAAGCAGGGCAGTCTTATGAAATGGAGAAATTGGTTTTTAAATCTGATATGATATGTAATTTGATTCAAACTATATACGTTGATCTTGAGAAGGGTGTGAATATGGGAAGGAAGACTTGCACAGAAAACCAAACACACAAAAGAAGTAACTTAGTCTATAGCATTATGAAGACTAAAACGATGTAGTTCTCTCCAGAATTGCAGCATTCATTGATTTTCTGGTAGTATATGCATTATGGGTATATGGTTGCTGTCATGTTGTTGAATATGCTTCCCATAAGCATATACTACCTCAGTTAGAATATTCCGAGTTCTCTAATCTCTTTGTTGGATGGAAGAATAGGGATGCTCTTTGCTAGATACAAGCACCAATCATACACTATCTTAGTTGAAGATGGTTCTATCAGAACTGGTGTGAGTCTTTTAGCAAGGAGTTAGCTCATCATGTAAATTTCTGCAGTGCTTTGGGAGGCATGAAAAACTGACTTGGAATCTAGTGTCTTGTCTCTTGGCATGAAAGGAATAGGAGTCTGATTGCAAGTAGAACATCAATGATAGAGTGACCCCTTAATAATTCTCAGATCACCGCATGCTGCTTGCATGAGGATGAGCCTTAACCCAGTGCCTTCAATATGGTGATACATACTAAGCATGGCACTTAGTGGATTCTAAATTTGGTGCTTCCATTTTAGCCACAGGTTCAGTGCTTACATGAGGAAGAGTTTAGTCCTAGATTTGGCAACTAGGTTTGCTTGTTTGGAGGATAAGATAGAGCTGTTGTTATTTTGGTTAAATGTACTGCTGTTTGAGATAAGGAGGGCACTGTTTTCTGCATGGGAGTTGCTGATTTTATGGAGGGAAAGCTTATTTATTTTAAGTTGGTGCATGATTAGGACTAAAAAGAGATGTGCTGTCTTTTCTTAACTTGGAATATGCTTGTACTTGGAAAGTAAGGGCACTGCCTCTTATGCTGAATTTAGCCTTGTCTTTTGTGCTAAATTTAATGAATCAACAGGTGGACAAGGGCACCTCCTTTATCATGTATCTGCTGCTGTTTTGTGACGATGAGTGCAGCCATTATTCTAATCAAGAGGGAAATGTTTTTGGTGGAGAAATAGTATGTTGCTATTTAAGTGAATCTGTTGCAGTGTTTTGGGGAGTTCACTGCTGATTGGGCACTGTTATTTGTCTTGAATACACCACTGTTATTTTTAGTATGAAGGTGTTGCTGTTCAGAGTAGGGCATTGTTTCTGAAGACATACTGTTGATTATTTTTAAAAAAGGCATCTTGCTTTTCTCTTGAATTTTATCTGCAACTATTTTTAGAAGAGGCTACCTTTTCTGGAGGAAAATTATAAAGACAAGCTCAGCGATTGAAGAAGGATCTCTCTGGATCCTCTTGGTATTAGTTCTTTTCATTTGTTGCAACAGTTGAAGTGCCAAATTTTGTGTTCTTGGTTCCCCATCCTCTTCTGTCTTTCTCTCTTCATTTCAGTACTGGTTTGTAACGCTGCAATCAGTGACACTCCTTGACTCAATTCATCCTCTGCTTCTGATGCAGGTTATGTCTATCTCCACGAAGTTTTCAAGGTGAATAGGAGTTGATGTAGTGGTTCTTGTCAGACCCCAGAGATTCCTTGCACTTTGTAACTCAAAATGATTAGAAACTGAATTCTCAGACCATGCTTATGTTCAAGCAGCTCTGAAACATAAAATTGATGATTTATTTTGGTTGCTTGTCTCTTGCAATCTTTATGTGTGAAATGTGATTTCCTTCATTTAGCATTATCATCAAATCTGAAATCAATTCTTTGGCCGCATTCTTCATCATCGATGCCCTGTTAATTTCCTCTGTTTTTCTTTCTGTTCTTCTCCAAAACCTTGTTCTTAAGCATTTTGACTTCATTGGCCAAGGGAAGCCACCGACCAATCATACATGAGTTAATCAGAAAATAGTATTAAAACCTTTTATTATTTTAAAAGAGCTACATCAATATATCTGAAGAATTTCATAGGGATACCCTCTAGAATCAACAAGCACTAATTTTGAAGTGAGAAGTATTGTGTCGGTGACAGAGGTACCTTCGCTAAACTGTCCACTTGGATCCCTTGAAGAAGATTGTGGCAGCTTCTTCAGAGGACAATTTCATGTGATAGCAGGTATTATAACATCTCTTCTCACTGTGGGAAGCTCATTGTCCCCAATGAGGTTGGATTTTGTTGGTTTTTGTGTTGAAATTTGCTCTTATATTGATAGACTTGGAGTATTTATCTTTATTGAATTATTGATTGTTCAATTCTTTTGAGCCTTCCTCTTCTATTGCAAGATTGAAGGTTTTTTATATTGTCTCAAGTTTTACTTTATCTACCGAGTCTTTAAAATGTGGTTTCAGTCTATTTATGAATTGGAGTGCTTGGTATTCCATTGGCCTTTTGGACATTTCTGTAACTAGTTTCCAATTTGAAATTTATACCACATCCTTCGGGATTTCTAGTTTACATAGGGATTTTCCATTGGTTGAATGGTTGTTCTTTGTAGGGTTGTGAAAATCTCTTTATCATGGAAGTTTTGAGGCAATGCCAATTTTTTAGGGGGTTATAGGTTTTGACGACTTCAATGATTTCTACACCATTCCATAGTTCTTTTTTCGAGTCCTTTAAGATGTAAGGCTACCGTGTGCAATTTGTCATTTTCATTAATATCATGCATTCGAAGATAAAGTCCTATTATACTTGAGGATGTTTGGAAGATTCCTCTATTCCCTTTTTTATTGTCTTCTAGGAAAGTTACCTTTTGTTTTTGTTTTTTGAAAAATGCTTCATATATTACCTCAAAAAACAACTAAGTACAACAGAATTCAAGATAGTTACATCATACAGATAACATGAGAACCAAGGAACTACTCACTAAAGCTACAAAAGCAATCATATGAGCTCAAACCTCCAGATGAAGGAACTCAACATCACGAGAGAAAGCATGCCAATGAATTCACAGGAGTAGAGCCAACTCTTGCTTAGAACTTCACAAATCCCCAAGAGAGGGGATGAGGAACCTCATTTAAATTAACACTACAATGATGCTTCTAGTAAAAACCATTTTCAACCAAATGAACTGAAAGCCAAAGTAATTTGCAATTGTTCTTGACCAACCAAGTGTCCACCAAGAGGGGCCCCTTTCAAGAGAGTGATGCTACAAACTTGGACTGAAATTTAGCCTAAAACCATGACCAAAAAAATTTGGTAGACCGACATTTCCAAAAAACATGTTGCACTATCTCCTCCTTACCACACACTACACATGCTGATCCAGGTGGATATTGGTGGCCACCCACCTGTTCCAAATTCCAACTGGCTCATCTTAACAGTTTTCAGTTCAACACGTTTCTCTGTAATGGGGACATTTCTTTGTAATTGTGGGTTTTGCACTTCTAGGGCAGTCCTGAAGCCCTACATAGAATCCAGGTGGATAATGGTGGCCGCCCACCTATTTCAACTGGCTTATTTTGGAAGTTTTCATGTCAGTACATCTTTCTGTACTTCCAAGGCCATTTTGGGGCCCTAAACAATGTTTTCTTGGATTGCCACAGTCAAATTGTAGACAGAGTCAGCATTCCATGACATAATGCGTAGTTCTCGAAAATACCTTTCCAACGGGCTATCACACGCCTAAAACGGAGATCGTATGCAAAAGTTACGACCCCGGGAAGTTGATGTACTAACTTACCCCAATGGGTCCCACATGACTTTTGGTGCTTCATCTCCTAGGGTTAGGTTTTTGGATGTCTAGGGTTTTGGCGTTCATGTTTATTATAAGAAGGTCTTTAGAGCCTTATTGTACTCATCTTCTTACGAATGATCATAGCCGTCACATCTCTTCTCAGAGATAAGTTGCCACCATTCTAGTGAGTTCTAGCGAGTCTTTCACTCTGTATTTTTACAGTCTTTGTACATTTCTTTTATTAATAGAAATCATGTATTACTTTATTTCTCTGTTTCTGGTAATATTTGTGTGCACTTCATTGTAATATCTTTGCTTTCATTTCGTTCCGAAAATAATCCGGATCAGTGGTATCAGAGCAGGCTGCTCTTGATCGTTTTTCAATGCATGTCCCCAACAAGGTCTGAGTATAGCAAGTTGGGTCTCGAGCTTGTCTCTCTTAAGGACAATCTCTCTCGCACGCCCAAGAAACCCTCCATGGCGAAAGAAAATAAAAACGATGGAGCAGAAGATTCTATTAACTTGTTGCTTGAGCAAGCTCTCGCACGACAGTGGGACGAAATGGTGGAGAATTTTTCCCACATCCTTCAACGTCTGCCGATAGCAACAGGTGCATATTCATCAAGTGGCCACTTTGGAGGAACCTCTCCCTTCAATGTACAAATTAATTTTGATATTCCCGTATTTGAAGGTCAGATTGATGCAGATGCCTTAGAAAAATGGTTAAATTTGTTAGAAGGTTATTTCTCTGTTCACAATTTTTCTGACAGGGAAAATATCACCTTCGCACTCTTCAAGGCTTTCCCCCATGTCAAACATTGGTGGGAAACTTATTGGGAGCAAAGTTCCACAGAGGAATCTGGAATATATGGGGCCGAATCCACTTGGGATTTTTTTGTGGATTCGGTCAAGGAACAATATTACCCTGTTGATAACTATGAAGACCAGTACATGAGATGGACCACACTGCAGTAAGAGAAGGGCCAAACAGTGTCGGAGTTCACAAATACTTTCCATACCTTGTGCACCAAGCTGGGTATCAAAGACTCTGAGCGACATCTGGTTCTGAAATACCGTGGGGCTTTGCATAGGTACATTCAAACCGAAATGGATTTCCTAAACATCTCATCATTGGGATCTACATATCGATATGCTGTCAAAATCGAGAAGAAATTTAGGCACCAGAACAAATGGGAGTTCGGGTCTGCAAATCTGCAACAACCAAAGCATGATAAAGACGACCCTAACCAACAGCCTCCCGACAACCAGTCCAAGACAAAAGAAAAGAAGGGTAAAGGAAAGACGAAGAATGACACTGGGAAGTGGTGCGACTTCCACAAAAGCCCTTGGCACAACACCGATGAATGTCGCTCGAAACAGTGATTGGTGGCTGAGATCAAAGACAAGGAGTTGAACCCTGCTTCGGAATTTGATCCAGAAAATAATGAAAAAAGACAGATCATCGACGCAAACCCCACTACTACTGTAGCGACTGCAACAATTCAACTAGAAGAACCAGTGGATCCTGAAGAGGGGGAGCGCCTCTTCCATTCACAGATGTGGGTGAAGGGGACCCCGTTGCATTTCATGTTGATAGCGACATCCAGAAGAACCTCATCTCAGTTGAGGTCATCAAACAGTTGGGGTTGTCGACAACACCACACCCGTAGCCATACAACATCGGGTGGCTTCACCATGGACGAGATCTCTGTGTCAGCCAGCAGTGTCGCCTGTCCTATGGCATCCAACCCTTCAAGGATGAGGTAGTGTGTGATGTTTCCCCTCTTGATGTCTATGATGTTGTTTTGGGCCAACCATATATGTGGAAATGTCATGTTGTTTATTAGTCTCGACCTCGTAGTGTCATTATTACTCTGGGGGGTCATCTCTATAGGATACCATAGGTAGTTTCGACTATTGTTCCACCAAAACAGTGCTGCAAGGTAATCTCTCATACTGCAAAATTTAGCCTCTTCACAATCTGTTCAAAGGATGCACAGAAGGCCACTGTAAGCACTGCAACCTCAACACCTTCTATCAAGCAGAAGCAGATTGCAGAAGAGAAAGAAGATATTGTTTCTTCACCTACAATGGTGCCTACACAATGCTCTGTCAAGCCCAAAGACAATAGGTTGGTGGAACAGATTCAACCCCGCCAACAACAGGTTCGTGACAGCCTTCCATAGACCAAGCAACACAACTTCTCTAGCAAGGCACGCAACTCACCAAGATTCAGATTCAGAAAACGCTTTCCCCTCTTTCTCGGGCACTCAATGCAATGGAGAACATTTCTTCCTAAGGGGGGAGGACTGATCCAGGTGGATATTGGTGGCCACCCACCTGTTTCCAAATTCCAACTGGCTCATCTTGACAATTTTCAGTTCAACACGTTTCTCTATAATGGAGACATTTCTTTGTAATTGTGGGTTCTACACTTTCGGGGATGTCATGAAGCTCTACACAACATCCAGGTGGATAATGGTGGCCGCCCACCTATTCCAACTAGCTTATTTTGGAAGTTTTCATGTCAGTACATCATTTTGTACTTCCAGGGCCGTTTTGGGGCTTTAAACAGTATTTTCTTGGCTTTCCACAGTCAAACTGTAGATAGAGTTAGATTTTGACGGCATAATGCATAGTTCTCGAAAAGGCTTTTCCAACGGGCTGTCACACACCTAAAACGAAGATCGTATGCAAAAGTTACGACCCCGGGAAGTTGATGTCCTAACTTACCCCAACGGGGCCCACATGACTTTTAGCGCTTCATCTCCTAGGGTTAGGTTTTTGGCTTTCATGTTTATTATAAAAAGGCCTTTAGAGTCTCATTGTACTCATGTTTTTGCGAATGAGCATAGCCATCACATCTCTTCTCAGAGATAAGCTACCACCATTCTAGCGAGTCTTTCACTATGTATTTTTACAGTCTCTGTACATTTTTTTCATTAATAGAAATCATGTATTACTATATTTCTTTGTTTCTGGTAATACTTATGTGCACTTTATTGTAATATCTCTGCTTTCATTTCGTTCCGAAAATAATCCGGATCACATGCTTAACTATAATACCAACTTTGTGTAACCTACTCTTGATAGCAAATCCATGATGAAGCAATAACAAACCCTAAACTTTATGTTTAAAGGAGGCATGATCCTTCCAACTAGATTGACACTGTTGTAGCCATCTCTCCACCAAATCTCAAATCCCCCACCTTTTATCTAGGCGGAGCCCTATGTCAAAGGAGTGGTGCACCAACTCGTAAATTTCCTTCATCTCATAGATATATATAGGCTTCCCACTTGGCCATCTCCAATTCCTCCAAATAGGACCTTTCCCCTACATCTACAATTTATATAAAGTTTAAACAACTCTTTGGAACCATACGATAAAGACTTGTGAGAATAGCCTTGTCCACACAAGAAATCTTTTGAGCACGGTTAAGAGTCCTCCACATGTGCATTGTTGAGTGTTTGAATTCCACAATTCCTTAAAAAAAGGTCTTTCCAAGGCAACCTTTTACTGACATACCGTGGAGAGAGCCCAAGTTGATCCTTGGGCAATGGGAATGTCCAGATTAGTTGGGAGGCTAGATCCCAAGCATCTCGGGGACCCTCAAATTGCCAACTAAGAAACCCAAAGACTGTTGTTACGAGGAAAATCTCTCTATGGAAAGGGGTAAACCACAATAGATGGAATGACATGCAGAAATAAACTCTAATCCCAAGTATGCTATATAAATGAAATGCTAACAAGACAAGGCTAAGAGCCTACCTCGTCCGGACATTCGAAGAAGACCACTGTTGAGCACGCGACCCAAAGCTTTATACCTGCAACTTGTCCTCAACAACCAAGATACGCGAGCATGTGGTGATAATATATATTGGTAGCATATAGATTAGCATAATCCTTTAACATACATGACAAATATGCCCATGGAATAATAATTCAAATATTTGCAAGATATCAATTGGACGAGAAAAGAGTATTTCTATTACAACAATCAGCAGAAGTACATAGGTGACAAACTTATGTAACGACACATATTGGAACTGAGAAACTAAATCCCTCCAACTGGGCCTCCACCACTTCAATCCTCCGCCAAAGGCAAGCTCATATAAAGGAGTCAATGAGGTTCTCCATCACAAAGAAGGAAGAGCTTGGGGGTTGAACAAGGAGTTCAGACTTTCAAGGACAAAAGGATGCAGACTCAATATGAAGTGAAATTTATCCAAAGTGTCTTTGCTCTCAAAGTTGAATTGTCGAATTATCTCAAGGCTTGGATATGGCTCAATTTATAGCCGTCAAATGGAACTGAAGGGCCAAGTCAGAGCGTTTCCAGTATATGGAAGGTCAAGGATCATGGATCTCATGACATGGCATGGAAACCCGACATAATTTTTAATTTTGAGCACCAAACCCGATGTACGTGGCTGTAGTGGAGCAACCTGCGTATACACTTGTTGTATAATTGATAGGGCGCGTATATGTGGAAACTTATGCTTTTTTGGCTCTAGAAGGCACAAAAAGGGAACTTCAAGTCTGCATAGGGAAATTGAAAGCCATCCAAGCAAGTTGCATGGAGTGAGGAAAAAATTGTTGTAACAGATGCCCCCTAATGTGTGAGGTCAGAGGACTATTTGCGATGGCCGAAATACATTATAATTCCTAGAAGTGGAGTAATGAAGACTCAGCTGGAAGTACTAGTTTCTCATGAGAATATTACAATCCATAATGACTTTGTACACATGGCTGCCAATCTGAATTACACTGCAGATCCATGTGAAAGTATATCAAATAGTTGTTCATGGCCATGAATAGGCAATACAAAGCGAACATATGCCATAGGCTGTCATAGTCACGAACAAGGCACAGTGGAATCCAGTCTCAAAATCAATCTGAAGATATTTGTATACAATGGAGTACAATCTGATCTCCCATGATCACTAAAGTCATATAGGTACTGGTCCAATGAAAGAAAGCAGCAGATGAGGAATGCTGCTACTGTAAGTTAGAGGTCTTCTACACTATCCGTCGAAGGTGCAAGTCTACATCATGTGAATAGAGGAGTTGAGATCGAACACAATGAGACTTTGTTTGATTACCGGTCATTAAGGTATACCGTTAACCAACGCGAGACAACCCACTGATAATGAAAGTAGGTATCAAGGCACCGAGTACATTCTACAAGTGTGAATAAGGGTGTTGAGGTCGAACACTTGAAGAATCCTTCGATCATGAGACATTGATGTATTCCCAACTGTCGATGGCGGGAGAACCTGCCACTGAAGAATGCAAGCCTCTAGGTATTCATAGGACTCTAGGTCTCATTTCCAGAATAGATGAGTTGAAGTCGATGGAAGGAGACCTGCTGAAAGGAGAGCATTAGGGCATCTCTCATCATTCAACACGAGGTACAAAGCATTAGATTGATGATTAGGAGGAGCTCGGACGAATAGGATGTTCACGAACCAACGACCCTGTGCGTCTCTTGCATGCACCAGATGCGAGTAGTGCATGAAAGAGACCCTTTGAATAGTAGCCAACAAGGGAAAATGTCGACAAAGGCGAGGAAACCACCAATAAGGCTAATGGAATCCAAGACACTGCACAAATCCCAATGTGTGAATAGATTTCTTGTCGTCAAACACAAGGGAAACCCCCCAGTCAACGACCAATGAGGAAATATCAACTTCTGGGTTCAAGGTTACCTACCCATAACAAAAGTAGGACCAGGGTGCATGGTAGGACTACAAATTCATGTGACTCTTAGATATACTGAGGGTATGGTCGACATGTAAAGTCAAGAGTTCTGAGAAATGGCTGACACATGCTTATAGAATTCCTTTGAACAAGAGCATGAGACATATGGATAACTCAGGTAGCATAGACTTGATGATAAAACTTTGTGATGCAGGAGGCATCAACGAACTCTCCATAGGAACTGGAAGAATAACCAGTCGGAGGAGTAAACTCTAAGTAACGAGCTCAGCTTCCTAAGGTCATGCTAAACCCAAACTTTGGATGAAAGTGGACTCAAAAGTTTGTGCTCTGTTCAAAGGTGACACGACTGCTGCCGATATGAGATAATATTCTTTTCCCGCCCGTCTTTTTTTGTTTTTTCATAGGAAAAGAAATGTTATGATACAGGAGAGGAAACGAGTGTCGCGAGTAAGCAACTAGTTCCAAGCAGTGGAACATACCTATTCTCAATGCAAGGAAGTGTATGTGGGGCATGGACACTCGGGTGAATGTTTCCTCTAAGGGTATAGGGTGTCAAGCTGCAAAGGATATATAGAAGAAACTGCTTGGCTAGTGATGCAAATTGCTGAGGTAAGAGGCTTATAACGAGAAAGCGGGAACCGCCAATAGACTCAATAATGCAAGTAGGATGATGAAATGTAATTACAACTTAACGCCAAGATGTCCTTTTTCGTAGATTTAGTCCCCTAGGCCCAAAAAAGTATAAAATAATACCTAGGAGAACTCTTCTAGCCAATGGTGACTAGAGTATACCTTTTTCATAAGTAGTCTACTTGGTCTGGAAAAGGGTTAAACTTATACCAAATAGACATCCTTTCAAATCCATTTAATGAGTGTGAAAGAGACAAGTTCACTTGACAATCTTTTCGGTTTTTTGGAAGTCAGAAAATAGCTTAACCAAGACTTGAGGATGTTGTTCTAAGCAACATATCATGGGGAAGGCCAAGGCTCCCATGTAGGACTTCTAATGAAATCCAGCCACTCACTGGTAGCTGACACAAGCTTGGGAGAACCCAAAGCTTGCCAAGTCAAGGATGATAAAATACTTGCAGAGGATCCTTCATCTACAATACATCGACAAATGCCCATTATCTGGAAGGGTGCAAAATAAGGAAGGCAAGGATCTACAAGATCATTCCAATCAAAGAAAACCATCCTAGGACTTGGAGGGAGTGTACTCGGAGAGAGTGGAATGCTCCCTTGTTCAGAAGGTACATAACTAGAAATGCTAAGGACATGGTTGAAAGATGCATCACCCTCCAAAAGAAGAGTGGGATTGACCGAAGATTGCATCGGCAATGTCACTTCCTTAGACTTGTCACTCTCCAAGAGAAGAGTGGGATCGACCGAAGATTGCATTGGCATGACCACTTCTTCAATTGTTGGTTGAATAGGACGCGAGACAACATGATCAAGAGACGCATCACTCCCCAAAAAAGGAGTGGTGTCTGCCGAAGATTGCATCGGCACGACAAATGTATCAACCAAAGAAGGATTAGAATGTTGGGAAACCAAAGACGACTCGGAACCCAAAGGGCCACTAGACAAGGACTGCGCTTCTCGTACCACTACAATAGTAGGGCATAAACAAGTTAGATGATCTCCTTTGCAAAGTGTACAAAGGAACTTGGGATTACGTTTGATATGTCTAGGCTTCTCAATCATATTAATGCCCCCAGCATGACTTGCAGTGGTTGGTGACATGCTCCCAGCATGACTTGCAGAGGCTAGTAGCAGATCTTCAACATGACTTGCAGAGGTTGTTGACGAATCCCCAACATGACTAACAGAGGTTGGTGATGTTTGTGCAGTGTGACTAGCAGTGACTAGAGTTGTGCCCCTAGCATGACATGTAGCGGCTAGTTGGTATTCAACATGACTTGCAAAGGTTGTTGACCTATCTCCAACATGACTAGTAGAGGTTGGTGATATAATGCCAGTATGACTCGCAGTGACTGGACTTGCGCTTCCATCATGACTTGCAATAGTTGGTTGGCATCGGAGACCAAGGTTCTGGGAAAGACTGGTTTTGAGAGATTGCAAGATAAGTAGGGTTCTGGTATAACCATGGTCTTGTCCGACAGGATAATATCCTCCTCCAAACTGATTCATAAAAGGTTGTAAGGGCATCATCACCGAGGAAGCAGCATGATAAGGATTATATATGTTTCCCCCAGACGAAGGAACTCCGTGTTAGGGATTGCCCATACTATGAAAATGACTCCCTCTAGATGGAACACCAAAGGACAAAGGGGGATTCGCCATAATAAATGATTTCGTCGGAATCGGCGTGGAGGAAGAGGGGATGAAGGAAGGGATGTAAGAAGTAGAAGGAACGCCCATTTGAGCACTCAATCTTGGAAAAGTGAAGCTAGGATTGGGTCCAGAGGAAGGAGGATTCCAACCTCCTACCATAGGAGATGGTTGAGGGATATGGCCCCCACCAAACGAAAAGGGAGAATAAAGAGGCATCATGCCCCCAAACCCAAAACTAGGATTCACAATAGACAACGAAACCAAGGATGACAAGTGCGAAGACATGTCTGGCATACCAAAAGAGAAAGGATTAGAGGCCCAGGGCATTGGCTGAGGACTATGATTCGACGTACCACTCAGAAATACAAAAGGATTCATACCCATGGACTGAGCAGAGACCATGAGATGGGTAGTGCTAACTGAGGGAGTCATAGGGGCTCCACCAACCATAGCAGTCAAAACTCACAACGCAATACGAAATCCTAAGGCCAACTAATAATTAGAGAGCACACCAAAAAAAAGAAAAAAGGCCAATGCACACAAACAGGATATAGTGGCTGAAAGGGGCCTCCCTCACTAGAGTAGGTATGTCTCACCTAAGAGGGGCCTGATACTCCCTTCAAAAGATTGGAGGTATTAGAATCAATTATAAGGGCCCTTGTGGGCTTAAAAGAGTTGGTCAGATCCCCTCGGAGAGGTAATCCTCCATAAAGGTTGTGTGTTGCCCGACCCTTATCTGACTCAGGGTACCTACAGAATAACCCCTGCAAGTAAACTATGTGGCTACCTATGTCAAGCAACTAGAGTCACGACAATATGACCAATGTGCAGGCGAACAGTCGTAAGTCCGGTCCATTGTATGGGCAGGGTAACAAAGCCCGAAATCTCGAAAGCACCGCCTCTCATGGAGGTAAAGGTACTAGCAAGACCCTGAGATACAAATAGAACCCCAGAAATATCTCTGATGCTAAGAAGGTATTAGAAGGCTATCTCTGCAACCAACTTCGCGCGACCTCGTGCTTAACTCCAATGTGAGCGGAGCCTCTTGACGTCATTGATTACACAATGGGTTTCACCACTCCCTGGTCAGACACATATGTTTAGTTTAATAGCCTTGAAGAAGTTTACTCACAAAATCCTATTCCAAGGCCCTTATGTCCTATACTTGTTTGTGTACCATGAAAAATAAAATCGTTTTTAATCAGTTTTAATTAATCAACGTTAATTTTAATGGCTTCTGCTTACTCAAGAGGTGCGGTCGTGAAACTGATGGTATTATGACTCAACATATAAAAATAAGCAAATATAAAAACATTGCTAAGTACTAGTCTTGAATTTCAAAGATATGGTATGCTTCTAAATGCAATCTCTACAATTTCAATGAAATGCAATCTCTCCACATGTGTCAAAATCAATGCAAAGTAATCAAAAGTGCAAATGCCATAATGCAAATAAGCAAATATTTTTGTATTTTCGATATAAAGAAAAGAAAATGCAAGGATTGAATAGCAACTTCACAGGCAAACCCTACTGCAAGCAAAAAGAAACAAGCCAAGCAGGATACCAAGAAGAAAACACTCAGACTGATGTGCAAGGACAACCAATGAAAAAGATGATAAGAAAGAAATCCGCCCAAAAATTCAACAATAAAAAGGATTCCTATCACTCTGTAGGCACTTAACAATCAGAATAGGGACCCAAGAAGACTCAACAACCAACAAAACTCACCCAACAAACACCAAACTCGGCCAACAAGACTTAAGAGATGATGTACGCAACTGTTTGAGCAACAATCGCATATATACTCTCCCTAAAGGAAGACAACTCACATATATACGCGCCTGTCAAGGGAAAAGCCATGTATACCAAGCAAAACAATGCCAGGGCAAGGGTTAAGCCAAGAAACTTAGATGCAAGGTAAAAAACAGGTTGTCAAGCAACAGACGACAAGGAAACTCAAGCTAACAGAGAGCAAATCAAGGAGAAAAACACTCCAACCCCCCCCCAAAAAGGAAATCAATCCCCAGTATGGTTGCCAATTCTGTTACGAGGAAAATCTCTCTATGGCAGGGGGTAAACCACAACAGACGGAATGACATGCAAAAATCAACTCTAATCCCAAGTATGCTATATAAATGAAATGCTAACAAGACAAGGCTAAGAGCCTACCTCGTCCAGACATTTGAAGAAGACCACCGTTGAGCACACGACCCAAAGCTTTATACCTGCAACTTGTCCTCAACAACCAAGATACTCAATCCATTAACATACATGACAAATACGCTCATGGAATAATAATTCAAATATTTGCAAGATATCAATTGGACGAGAAAATAGTATTTCTATTAAAATAATCAGCAGAAGTACATAGGTGACAAACTTCTGTAACGACACATATCGGAACCTAGAAACTAAGTCCCTCCAGCCGGGCCTCCACCACTTCAATCCTCCACCAAAGGCAAGCTCATATAAAGGAGTCAATGAGGTTCTCCATCACAAAGAAGGAAGAGCTTGGGGCTTGAACAAGGAGTTTAGTCTTTCAAGGACAAAGGGATGCAGACTCAATATGAAGTGAAATTTCTCCAGACTGTCTTTGCTCTTAAAGTTGAATTGCCGAATTATCTCAAGGCTTGGATATGGCTCAATTTATAGCCTTCAAATGGAACTGAAGGGTCGAGTCGGAGCATTTCCACTAAATGGAAGGTCAAGGATCATGGATCGCGTGACATGGCATGGAAACCCGACATAATTTTTAATTTTGAGCACTAAACCCGATGTACGCAGGCTGTAGTGGAGCAACCTGCGTATATGCTTGTTGTATAATTGATAGGGCGTGTATATGTGTAAAAATATGTTTTTTTGGCTCTGGAAGGCACAAAAAGAGAACTTCAAGTCTGCATAGGGAAATGAAAGGCCATCCAAGCAAGTTGCATGGAGTGAGGCAAAATTTTTTGTAACAGCTACCTACCAAGCCATCCACAGTCTCTTAAGTATAATCGAACCCTAGATCACAAAGGCCTTTACATTACCAATAATGTCATAGAGCTAAAAAGGGCTCTAATCCCTCCAGTATGATGAGCTTGTTGAATTTGGTAATGCATTGAGACCTGCCAAGGAGCATCCTTTTCCCCTGCCCATATCACCCATTTTCCTACAAGGGCCACCCCTTGGGATTGGACATCGGGAAGGCCCAAACTCCCTTAAGCATGGGGTAAAGTACAAATGTCCACAAGACACTAAAGGTAACCCCATTGCCCAACCTTGTTTTCCCCAAAGAAAACTCTGAAGCACATAATTTAAACCTTTATAAGTTTATTTGGAAGGAAAGGGACGTGAGGAATAATACAAATAGCCTATTGATAAAATTGTCCACAACTGTAATGTGCCTAGTGAGGGGCAAGTTTTGACCAGACCAAGCCAAAAGTTTATTTTCAAATTTGTTCATGATCCACAACCATTGATCTGCAAGAGAAACTTGTATGCCAAAGTGGATGCCAAAATACTAAATGATCACCCTAGGTCTGATACACTTCCACTTCGGATTCAACCAGTGGAGGAATTGATCCGGATTATTTTCGGAACAAGATGAAAGCAGAGATATTACAATGAAATACACATAAATATTGCCATAAATACAACAATACATGATTTCTATTAATGAAAGAAATGTACAGGGACTGTAAAAATACAGAGTGCAAGACTCGCTAGAATGGTGGCAGCTTTATCTCTGAGAAGAGATGTGACGGCTACGCTCATTCGCAAGAAGATGAGCACAATGAGGCTCTGAAGGCCTTTTTATAATAAACATGAATGCCAAAACCCTAGACATCCAAAAACCTAACCCTAGGAGATGAGGCGTCAAAAGTCATGTGGGCCCCGTTGGGGTAAGTTAGTACATCAACTTCCCGGGGTCGTAAATTTTGCATACGATCTTCATTTTAGGCGTGTGATAGCTTGTTGGAAAGGTCTTTTCGAGAACTACGCATTATGTTGTCAAACTTTGACTCTATCTACAGTTTGACTTTGGCAAGACAAGAAAACACTATTTAGGGCCCCAAAACGACCCTGGAAGTACAGAAAGATGTACTGACATGAAAACTTCCAAAATAAGCCAGTTGGAATAACTGGGTGGCCACCATTATCCACTTGGATGCTGTGTAGGGATTCAGGACAACCTCGGAAGTGCAGAACCCACAATTACATATAAATGTTTCCATTACAGAGAAATGTGCTGAACTGAAAACTGTCAAGATGAGCTAGTTGGAATTTGGAACAAGTGAGTGGCCACCAATATCCACCTGGATCAGTCCTCCCCCCTTAGGAAGCAATGGTCTCCATTGCGTTGAGTGCCCGGGGAAGAGAGGAAAGCGTTTGCTAAATCTGAATCTTGGTGAGTTGTGTGCCTCGCTGGAGAAGTTGCGCTTCTTGGTTTGTGGAAGGCTGTCACGAACTTGTTGCTGGAGGGGTTAAATCTGTTCCACCAACCTTTTGTCTTTGGGCTTGACGGGGCATTGTGTAGGCACCATCGTAGGTGAAGAAACAATATCTTCTTTCTCTTCTACAATCTGCTTCTGCTGGATAGAAGGTGTTGAGGCTGTAGTTGTTGCAGTGGCCTTCTATGCATCCTTTGAACAGACTGTGAAGAGGTTGAATTTTTCACTATGAGAGATTACCTTGCGGCACTATTTTGGCGGAACAATAGTCGAAACTACCTATGGTATCCTGTAGAGCTGACCCCCTAGAGTAATAATGACACTACGGGGTCGAGACTCATAAATAACATGACGTTTCCACATATATGGTTGGCCCAAAACAACATCACAGACATCAAGAGGGGAAAAATCACACACTACCTCATCCTTGAAGGGTTGGATTCCATAGGACAAGCGACACTGTTGGCTGACATGGAGATCTCGTCACTAGTGAAGGCACCAGATGTTGTATGGCTGCGGGTGTGGTGTTGTCGACAACCCCAACTGTTTGACAACCTCAGCTGAGATGAGGTTCTTCTAGCTGTCGTTATCAACAATGAAATGCAGCGAGGTCCCCTTCACCCACATCTATGAATGGAAGAGGCGCTCCCCCTCTTCAGGATCTATCGGTTCTTTTGGTTGAATTGTTGTAGTCACGACAGTAGCAGTGGGGTCTGCGTCGATGATTTGTCTTTTTTCATTATTTTCTGGATCAGATTCTGAATCAGGGTTAGGATCCTTGTCTTTGACCCCGGCCTCCAATGACTGTTTCGAGCGACATTCATCGGTGTTGTGCCAGGGGCTTTTGTGGAAGTCCCACCACTTTCCAGTGTCATTCTTCGTCTTTCTTTTACCCTTCTTTTCCTGTGTCTTAGACTGGTTATCGGCAAGCTGTTGGTTAGGGTCATCTTTTGTGGATTTGCAGACCCGAACTCCCATTTGTCCCGGTGCCTAAATTTTTGCTCGATTTTGATAGCATATTTATAAGCAGCTCCCAATGATGAGATGTTTAGGAAATCCATTTCGGTTTGGATGTACCTATGCAGAGCCCCATGGTATTTCAGAACCATATGTCGCTCGGAGTCTTTGATACCCAGCTTGGTGCGCAAGGTATGGAAAGTATTTGTGAACTTCGACACTGTTTGGCTCTTCTCTTGCCGCAGTGTGGTCCATCTCATGTACTGGTCTTCATAGTTATCAACATGGTAATATTGTTCCTTGACCGCATCCACAAAAAAATCCCAAGTGGGCTCGGCCCCATATATTCCAGATTCCTCTGTGGAACTTTGCTCCTAGTAAGTTTCCCACCAATGTTTGACATGGGGGAGAGCCTTGAGGAGTGCGAAGGTGATATTTTCCCTGTCGGAAAAATTGTGAACAGAGAAATAACCTTCTATTTGTCCTTCAAATACGGGAATAACAAAATTAACTTGTACCTTGAAGGGAGAATTTCCTCCAAAGTGGTCGCTTGATGAAGATGCGTCTGTTACTATCGGAAGGCATTGAAGGATGTGGGAAAAATTCTCCATCATTTCGTCCCTCTGTCGCGCGAGAGCTTGCTCAAGCAACGGGTTAATAGAATCTTCTGCTCCGACGGTTTTCTTTTCTTCTGCCATGGAGGGTTTCTTGGGCATGCGAGAGAGATTGTACTCAAGAGAGATAAGCTCGAGACCCAACTTGCTATACTTGGACCTCATCGGGGACATGCACTGAAAAACGATCAAGAGCAGCCTGCTCTGATACCACTCATCCGGATTATTTTCGGAACGAAATGAAAGCAAAGATATTACAATGAAATACACATAAATATTGCCAAAAACAGAGAAATACAGCAATACATGATTTCTATTAATGAAAGAAATGTACAGAGACTGTAAAAATACATAGTGCAAGACTCGCTAGAATGGTGGCAGCTTTATCTCCGAGAAGAGATGTGACGGCTACGCTCATTCACAAGAAGATGAGTACAATGAGGCTTTGAAGGCCTTTTTGTAATAAACATGAATGCCAAAACCCTAGACATCCAAAAACCTAACTCTATAAGATGAAGCATCAAAAGTCATGTGGGCCCCGTTGGGGTAAGTTAGTACATCAACTTCCCGGGGTCGTAACTTTTGCATACGATCTTGTTTTAGGCGTGTGATAGCTCGTTGGAAAGGTCTTTTCGAGAACTGCACATTATGCTATCAAACTCTGACTCCGTCTACAGTTTGACTGTGGCAAGCCAAGAAAACATTGTTTAGGGCCCCAAAATGGCCTTGGAAGTACATAAAGATGTACTGACATGAAAACTTCCAAAATAAGCCAGTTGGAATAGGTGGGGAGCCACCATTATCCACCTGCATGTTGTGCAGGGCTTCGAGACAGCCTCAGAAGTGCAAAACCCACAATTACAAAGAAATGTCTCCATACAGAGAAATGTGTTGAACTGAAAATTGTCAAGATGAGCCAGTTGGAATTTGGAACAGGTGGGTGCCCACCAATATCCACCTGGATCAGGAATCCTCTTGCCCAATAAGAAAAAAACTATGTTTTCTCCTTACTAATGTCTACCCCAACAACTTCTACAAAAGTATCCAAACACAACATCATGCCATCCATTGAATCTTGGGTCAACTTAGGTGTTAGAGCTGAGTCATCTACAAGGTGGACATTAAGACGTTGATTACCATCAAGCAAGTAGATACCTTCGATTCCTTCGATTTTCCCTTACATTTTCACCACCTTCAACAAATATCCAAGAGCATCGATTGTAATGAAGTAGAGATATTGCGCTAGTGGACATCCCTATCGGATGAATTGTTGCAACACAATAGGTGTCAAAATCATACCATTCACACTGACACATGAAAAAGCCTGCAAGAAGATGATGCAACAGATTGATGATACACAAAGACAAATTCCATCCAATCCAACATGTTGAGGAAGTCCCATTCAACTCCATCATAAGCTTTATCAAAATCTATCTTTAAAAGGAGAGCCTTTTTCCCAAACTTCCAAGTCCCTTGAAGGCCTTCCTAGGTGCTGATAAAATTATCTAGAATAAATTTTTCCTCTATGAAACTCGTCAACTCCTTGCGAACAATCCTGGCCACCAACAACCTATTCTACTTGGCAAGGTCTTTGGTAAGTATTTTATCGGAGACATTCAACGGGATAATGGGCCACCAACCACCCACCAAATCCTATTTAACACCTTTACGAATGAGTGTGATGATCCCAACATTAACCAACTCACCCATACCACCTCCCTTGATTGCTTCCTGGCACATTTTCAAATAAGCAAGGCCCACCACATGCCACATCTATTTATAAAATTTGATAGGGAATCCATGGGGACTAGGGGATTTCTCATTCTTGAGATCCTTCTGGCAGTCTATAATTCATCCAACGTAATCTCTTTAGAGAGATGTCCTCTCAAGGGCCTCAATTTGTTGGGGAACAACCCGACGAACAAGGTCCATGGTAACCTCTTATAAAGGGTTGAAACCTATAGAAGTGAAAATGCATTGAAAATGATCTGTCGGATCTCCACCTCATCTTCTATAAAGTCACTACTAAAGTTTCAAAAAGTGAGGATCCACTTAGGTTTGTGTTTACGTTTTAAATGATGAAAAACAGTTTGGTAGGTGCATTTCCCTTATCCATCCAGGTCATACACCGCTTGATCCTAGCCCCTTTGTCCTTATATTCTTCAAACCCCTATATCTACAATTCCATCTCTCTAACCTCCTACTAACACTACTCATTAAAGGGGTCCAACTCCAATTGTTGCCATGCAACTTGAAGGCGAGTATGGACTTGGGTGGCATGACCCTTCGTAAGAAATGAAACCATCTTGCCCCATCCTTGAAGGAACTTAGCTATGTGGAGAATAGTTGCCTCCCACCAAAAATCAAACCACTCTCCCCAAGGGGGTTGAGATCTAGAAACCAAACCCATGCAATCACATACCTACAATCGACAGATTCAAGTAAAGGGACATTGAGCTTGAAGGAAGATTGAGCTTCGCAGGGATAGATATTATGAATATGCATCCAAGTAGAGATGGGGAAGTGACCAAACCCAATACTAGTCAAGTCAACATGCATTGAACGTTCACTAGTAGAAGAAAAAGTGGAGACATGTGAATTTACATAAAACTTATCAAGTCAATCCTATACGCAGCAAGTACCACATTTCCTATTAGTCCACATGTACATCCTTGTTGGTGCAAGATTCTTATGACCCTAAATAATATCTAAGACATCCAACAATCTTTTACAATAAGTCTATGTTTGACACTCGTTGCCATGGATACGTATATCATGTCCTAAATATGCTCACCACCCCACTCAACCATAGTAAAATCTCCCTCAATGACCCATTTAGTGTTAAATTATGAGCTTGATTTCTTATGTGGATTAATTTTTTTATTTTTTTCAACACTTTGAATCCAGCTTAATACACTTCAACAATACCAAATCATAATCGAATAGCAATAACTATGTAGATGAGTAAGCATGCACATCAACAACACATATACCCTGGGGAAACCCTGTATAGAGAGAAAAACCCCAGCAAACTATATTCCTTTATTGCATTAATAATGTAAGATCACTTACAAATATCCACCATGAATGTTTTGCTCTTAAAGAGCTTGCCAAGATGACTCTGACCTGACAAAGACCTAAAAGACCTTACTGAAATACACCTCTGATATGTTGCCTCTATTGTTAATATACAACACTAATATGTTGCTTTGGTATGCTGCCTCTTTATCACTGATATGTGCCTCTATTGCTTCACCCTTAACCTGCATATCAAAACTTTGTTGAAGAGAGGGTTCGACGTCTGCTTATATAGGTTGAAGAGGAGAAGAGGAGAGGCTCGGAATAGTAACCTGTTTGCATGAGTTAATCATAACTCAACTTCATACTTTAGTTCGAACTTACAACTAGACTTGAGACTGGTTACAACTCAGCATTATACTTTAGTTCGAAAATAGAACTAGACTTGAAACTGGTATGCTTTAGTTCGAAAATAGAACTAGACTTGAGACCTTAGTTACAACTCAACATTACACTTTAGTTCGAAAATAGAACTAGACTTGAGACTTCAGTTACAACTCAACATTACACTTTAGTTCAAAAATAGAACTAGACTTAAGACTTCAGTTGCAACTCAACATTACACTTTAGTTCTAAAATAGAACTAGACTTAAGACTTCGGTTACAACTCAACATTACATTTTAGTTCTAAAATAGAACTAGACTTAAGACTTCAGTTATAACTCAGCATTACACTTTAGTTCTAAAATAGAACTAGACTTGAGACTTCAGTTACAACTCGACTCTTTACAAGGCAATTCGAAATTCTCTTCATGGTGGATAATGTTACACGTGCCAACGCACTAAATCAATACATTTATATCATTTGCAATATTAGGAATATCGTTTGTTTCTAGCTCATAGGAATTTTATATTCAACCTAAATTTTGCTAGATGCCTTGACTTTTCCTCATGGCTCACAAGGCTTGACTAGGGTCACAGAGGTTGTATGTTCCCCCTGACTTTTGCACTAGTCTATCTATGCTCACAGAGATTGTACGTTCCCCCTGACTTTTGCACTAGACTGTCTATGCTCACAGAGGTTGTACGTTCCCCTTGACTTTTGCATTAGACTCATATAGCATCTTGTTCCTCCTGACTTTTTGTTTGACTCACAGAGGTTGTACGTTCCCCCTGGCTTTTGTCAATACCTCACAAGACTGGTTGATTCTCCAAATCTCCCTGGCTAGCCTTAGGGTGGCCCATATGGCCTCTCATTGGAGAATGACTGTTGATGCTGCCAAATTTAACACTCCCTCTCAGCGAGGGAGTCATTCTCAGCCACACCAAGCTTGCCTCTCAGCTGCACAAACTATCTCAAGGTCAAAGGCTTGGTCAGGATATTAGCTACCTGCTCGCTTGTGGCTATGTACTGTAACTTTACAGTTTTTCTCTGGACCAAGTCTCGGATGTAGTTGTACCTCATGTCAATATGTTTTGACCTGTCGTGAAATACTGGGTTCTCTGTTAATTTTATGCAACTTTGATTATCACAGTGAACCACCGTCGTCTCGAGCTTGTCTCCACACAACCCAGAAACCAATTTTCTGAGCCATACTGCTTCCTTGCTAGCATCACTTGCTGCAATGTACTCAACCTCTACTATACTCTGTGCAATGGATCCATGCCTCCGTCTTGACCAAGAGATCATAGCGGATCCTAAACTGAAGCAGTATTCGGAAGTACTCTTTCGATCCACTGGGCTTCCTGCCCAGTCAGCATCTGCATACCCATGCAGAAATAAACCACCACTGGATGTATATCTTAGACCATAAGTAATGGTCCCTCTGAGATATCTCAAGATGTGCTTTGCTGCCACCTGGTGTCTTTGTCTCGGTTCAGTCATGAACTGACTCATTGCAATCATTACATAGCATATATCTGGCCTAGTGTGGATCATGTACATCAATGATCCAATCAGTTGCCTATACATGGTGGGATCCACCAAATCTGAACCTGTATCAGAATCATGCAGCTTCCTTAGGCTGGTAAGCATCGAAGTAGACATGGATTTGCAATCCTTCATACCAAACCTCTTTAGTACATCCACTGTGTATTTTCCTTGTGCCAGAAATATCTCGCCCTGTCTTTGCCATACTTCCAATCCTAGGAAGTAATGCATCAAGCCTAAGTCTTTCATCTCGAATTCTGAGGTTAGCTCCCTCTTACACCAGGCTATTAGCCCTTCATCTCCTATTAGAAAGAGATCATCAAAATACAAGATTAGTATAACAGGTTGGTTACCTCTTACCTTGAAGTACAGATTTGCATCAACATCACTTTTCTGAAATCCCAGGCTTTTAAGAAAGCCATCAATCTTGTCATACCAAATTCTGGGAGCCTTCTTAAGACCATACAAGGCCTTCCTTAGCTTGCATACATGAGTCCCTTTGTTATGCAGTACAAAACCATCTGGTTGTTCCACAAAGACCTCTTGTTCAATCTTTCCATTCAAGAATGTTGTTTTTACATTCATCTAATGTAGCTTCCAACCAAGAACGGAAGCTAAAGCAATAATAGTTCGAATGGAGGTATACCTGGCTACAAGAGCAAAAGTCTCTTCGTAGTCGATTCCTTCTTTCTAAGTGAAGCCTCTGGCTACAAATCTTGCTTTGAACTTTTCCACACTTCCATCAGCTGCATGTTTGATCTTATAGATCCATTTG
>ML791501.1:202621-213436 GCA_009831015.1 Picea engelmannii | reverse complement strand
CATGGGAAATCACTAGTCATATATTGGGGTTCAAACTATCTTGGGAAAATATTAATAATAAAAAATCCACATGTAAGAAAACCACCAATCAAGTTGTAGATTGGCTCACCAACAAAACTTATCTAAAGGACCTATTACCTCGGTTTTGGAGGACCCCACCATGGAAGAATCATATAATTGGGAAGAGGCATTGGATAAAGTTATGTCTTCTAGTGCTCATGTTTCTCCCCCTCTTTGTCCCCCATCATGATCTTTTCCCTTCCCCAAGGAGGTGTCATCGCTCCCCATTCTTCTCATTTATTTTGTGCCTAAACCAATTTGACTCTTGTACCCTGTCCCCAGTTTTTGTTCACTCCATCAAATGATTGTACAATTTTCCCTGGAGACCCTCACATCTCCCTGGACATTCATTGCCACTCTTTTACCATGGGTAGTGTTGTTCACTAGCTTCTACAAATGAAGTCTCAAGCAACAACCACTAATCAATTTGCAATTGAAGGTCGTTCACTAAACCCATTTAACTCACAAGTATGGTTTGATAATTTTGTGGAGTGGCGTGGAACATAATTGTAACCCACTACTCTAAAAAGGTGTTCTCACATTCACATGTCCAATGAGAGGATCCTATATGCTATTAGGCAACTAAAAGACTACATCACAGAAAAGGAGGAGTTTCAAACACAAAGACAAACTCAAAATGAACAAAAAATGTTCAATATATTCAATCAATTGATTGTTGTTGTTCAAATTATGGATGTTAACCATTCATAGTAGAATGACGAGGAATTTACAATGAATACATCAATGCAGTGGTGACTCTTGTGGATAACATTTAGAGTTGCAAACAATCAACCATCATTGAAGAACCCATGGCTACTTAATAGTAGTCTCACTTGATAGGAAAATGACAAACTTCAAGGCAACATGTTTATGCCCCAATGTCAACTTTGATGTTTGGTTTTGTTTTGAATATATGCATGAGCAATGAGGCAACCTCAACGGCTAGATTTCTTTGTTTTAAAGATGTGAATGCTTAAGATATATAGATTTTCTTTGAACTATGAAGATATGGATGTAAATTTTTGGTTACACGTCTATGGAAACATGCATCCTATCCCATGCACAATATGGATATGTCATTTGAGAGAGTTTTGTTGTGGTGTCATGATTTTAATGCATGTACTAAAGTTATTCATGAACCAAACTTCAAGAGCATCTTTTGAATAACATGTTCTATGATAGAAAACTAGCATGCAAGGATGGCAATAGAAGGCCCTTTTATTAATAACAAGAAATATATACAATGAACATCGTGAGGGAAAAGAACCATCATCTCATATAGGCCTAAATAGTCTAGCCAAAACTCTTGATATCACAAGAGAACAATGGGATTGTATGGAACCAAACAATTAACGCAAAAACCTACAAAAGGAGAAAAGACTCCAAACAAGTGCACTAGAGCTATCCCAAAAATGTGTTAGAGAGAGAAAAATGCATCCCTAGAACAAGGAAACGCCAAAGATATAGCGCTTGTAGGCTTAATCACTTATATAAAATAATCAAACCTACATGCTAAAACATAATCACAAGATTACATGATCACTCAAGATGATCTTACAAATGAGGTTTGAGTTGTGTATTTATACACAACTCAATTAGGGCATCCTCCCAAGAGAGGTTATGGGCCCACATAATCAGGGTACACTACCACCCAAGATGTTTATTGAACATGCATGTCAAAGTTGACTAGGTCAACCTTAACTATAACCTAGTATTATAATAAATGATGGCTTTAGCCATAATCAATGTTTAACAAAATGTATTAATGACACAATATGAGATGGTTGTGGTTGTGTGAAGACTAAATCATATTCAAAACCACCCCTTATGTTGAGCGTGAGGCCAGAAAGAGAAATGGTGAATACAATTGTGACTAGCTTTATAGACATCGAACTCAATACATTGTCGATTGAGGTTGAAATACAATAGGGTCAACACTATTCACAACACCATGCCTCAATCTGAACAAGAGGCTTTGTAGAGAGTTATTACATCACAAAGCCTCCTTAATGATGAACGTTGGTCATATAATGAAAGGTATGATGCCACTATCCAATAGCTTTCAAAGAATATAACGAAAGTGAGTTGTGAAGAAGAGTTAAAACCTAAGGAAACCCAAAGAAATGAGAAAGAAGCTCTAGATCTGTAGTGCTCAAGGAAAGGAAATGCCTCTGGACAATAATCTCTCTCTAATAGAGGAAAAAATGGATATGGAAACCCTAGTTCTACAACTCTTAGGTAAATGCCACTCGACAAAAATATCTAAAAAATGTGGTTGAAAATATGTTGTAACAAATCAACAAAAGAGTGATCTAAAACCCTAGTTCCATAGTCATAAATATCAATGATGCTAGTAGCGAATAGCGTTGGATTTGCGACTAAAATTTCTTGCAATAAAAAAAAAAAAAAAAAAAAAAAAAAAAANGTAATGTTGGGTATGTTGGGTGCACCAATTTATGGACAAGATTTTTTGAAAAAAAAACAAAAAAAAAAAACAACAACCCAAATAACCTCAAACAAAGAACCTTTTTCTAGCAAACAATAACACCATGAAAATAGCCCCAAAACTCCTTGACTTAGAAAATATTCCATATGCCAAACTCTGATCACTAAGTATATTCGCATGAACAACTAAGAACAAAACCCTAACTAGTAGTGGAGTAGGTAGAGAAAAGTCACACTAGCCTTGGTACCACGTTGAGATCACAAGAGAACAGGGGGATTGAATGGAACCAAATAGCTAGCCCAAAAGCCTGCAAAAGTCAAGGAGAAAACAACAATAAACAAGTGCACTAGTGTTATCTAAAATATGTGTTAGAGAGAGAAAAACACAACCATAGGACAAGGGAATGCCAAAGATATACATACAATAGGCTTAATCACTTGTATAAAAGAATAATGCACATAGGATAAAGAATGATCACAAGATTACATGATCATACAAGATGATCTTACAAATGAGACTCGAGTTGTGTATTTATACACAACTCAAGTAGGGTGTCCTGCCAAGAGGGATTATAAGCCCACATTAGTAGGGCTCGCTCTCTAAGAGAGTTATTGAGCCAATATATCAAAGTTGACTAGTTTGGTCATATTTGTAACCTAATATTACAATAAAGGATGGGCATAGCCATAATTAATGCCTAACAAAATGCAACCTAGAGTTTACGCCATTCTCAACAAAAACTCTATGGGAAATAACTTCTCAAAATTACCTCAAAAACCTAATTAGGTGTTTAACTATTAACACCTTTATTTTTCTAATGTCTAGTTATTATTTACAAGGATATAAACCTTTTTTTATCACTATGGCCAACAATTGCCCCCTTGATCCAAAAAGTACCCAAAGATGATGCTTAAGTAGGAAGAAAACATTACTAAAGAAAAAATTGATACCTCTAGTTACACCATATTTTTATGGGGTGTTTGAGGACTATTTTCCTGACACCTTATAATATAACACTTCTGGACTTCCTATATACTAGTTGCAAATCATGGGCATTATCATGATGCACATGTTATCCTTGGTGCTACCCTTATGGTTTACCCGACCCTGACCAACTAAAGAAAAGGTGGCATTCATGGAGGATGATTTGACAGTATTAGTTTATCATTCTCTTTCACTCTCTTCAACATATTAGATAGATTGGTTATGTTTGTACCATTGGTGGAGGTTGCTTCAATGGTATATCTTGTATCTTTCATCTTGTTGGATGTGTTTTTCTATGTTTGATCATTTTTTATGAGACCATCTTATTGTTCCCCTTGCTCATGATGCTCTAGTCACTACTTTCACTTGGTTGTTGCATGTTGGGTTCATGTCTTTTTCTTAGTTGTTTGTGTATTCATGGCATGTTATTTTTCCCAGACTCACATTTCATCACTTTCACATCATTTTACGTAGGTATCTTCCATATTTCATCACATTTCCATATTGTACCTTAGTGTAATTCACATCATATTCCCATTCTTAGAGGGCACATGAGTCATTTCACCCACATGCATATAGTTTTCCCTTCATAATTAACTTTTCTTTTATCATATTGAATTATTTCGCCATTTCCATGTGTGAACATACCAAACTAGTTTGGAATATTTTCATCGCTGATTAATTAAGCCCAAGCCTTAGTTTGAATTTTACATTAATGGCATATTATATTTCAATGTTATAAACCTTCATTGAGACCTTTTTCCCTAAGTTCAATTAAAAAAAGAAAAAAAATGGAAAAAGAAAAAGAAAGGAAAATAAATAAAGTAGGTCCTCATGTGGTACAACACTTGAGGGTATCACTCCCCCATTTGGCACACATGTTGACGAAACATATTAAAATATTGTTTGTTCTTGGTTTTACATCTCATCCATTCGTTGGAGTATCTTTTAATCTCTTCCTTGTCCACACGTGCCACTCACACTACATTGACAACTATGATATGCATCTTCAATCTCTCTATATATTTAAGGTGGACTACTCTGTCATGTGCCATAGACCTGGCCATAGAATGTATCTCCACAAATTCCTCCATGAGCCTGTCCCATGGCCTCATTTGTAAGATATCGTTGATGACTTCATACATCGAAAAGCTTGTCAAAAAGTACACATCCACATGTAACACCTCAATGTCCACATCCAAGTACTCAATGATCTTCATTAGTAGTAGAGCATCCACTTGCATCAAGGGTTTCTCAAGGAACTTGAGCAACCCCTAACATGCAAGTAATCCTTAGATCACTTGATCCCTCTTAATCTTGGTCTCGAGGGTGTCAAAGTCTCTCTCTCACCACTGCATGATCATCTTGGATACCTAGTCATGTCAGACAACCATCTTTGTCAGTTCTAAGTTTTTCCATTTGCACATGCTTTTTAATCATGTCTTAGTGATATGAATGCACAATTTTTCTTTGTACAATTGTGCATTGGGAATACAATTGTCCTTTCGACAATTGCATATCTGGTACATATCCATTCTTCCAACAAATTCACACTCAATGCACCCATTACTTGGCCCACAACTACATATAGGATGTAGTTGTCAAAGGATTTCTTGTGCATAGTGTATAGGAAATCCCTTGATAATTGTGCACTCGATTGAGACCCTTCAAGGGATTCACTAGGTCCACAAAACCCTAATTTATGAAATGAAATAGTCAATGATAGAGGGGGTTGAGATGTCTAACATGTAACTCACATAATGAAAAATGAATGGTTGAAGTCCAAGATATCATTTTCGAAAGTTCTAGGTCTCGTGGGCAACTCGAACTCAAAACAATGACAATGAATTTCGAATTCGGGGTCCCATTTTATTTATAAAGATTCCCTAATTTTATTTCATTCAGTACGACCTCATACAAGCTTTGTTTAGCATGCCACCTTGATCGTGGGATGCATTATTCCATGCTCTTCCCACGATGTTAATAATTTTTTGGTTAGGTACTTCATCCAAAAGCCAACATTTTCTTTTGAGGTTAAACTCATGTAACTTGGGCCTTAGACCTTTGGTTTTCATGCCATCTACATCATTGATTTTATTTTCAAAATCAATTTGACATTGTGATATTGCTTCCATGTGTGCAAGTATTTCTTCAGAAAACCATTTTTGCTCTAACATTTTTATCATCAAGCTCATTACTATTGTTTCATGTATGTTTCTTCAAATTAACATATAGATAACATATCCCCTCCAAATATGTTGCATTAACCTTGTTTGTTAACATAAATCATACCTATAGGAAGCCCCCTTATTCATGCAAGTGGCTTAGGCTAGCCATTTTTGCATTCACTCTTGCCCAGGGTAGTGCTTTACTACATGGGTTGCCACTTATTAGTACCCCTGTGCATATTGGCACCAATGTCATTGTTTCCCCTTTAGGATTCAAAGTTTGTATAATCTATGTCTAATATTTTAGCCTCATCATTTTTTTTACCATGATCTTTGGCTTGTTTCCTTGGAATCCTAAACAGTTTATTCTTTGTTGGCATTATAGGTTACACACTTTATGTTATCAACCCCCTATCTCATTCATACTATAAATCTCACTCATTGTGATTTTTTTTCCATTCATCTACCCTCAAGGAGATTTCCATTAGTTCCCACCCCTTGGTTGCTTCCATTTTCCATCATTCTCTCTTATATCATTCACTTGGTTATATTTCGGGCAATTATCTCATTGCTTGTACTATGCTCTCAATTCATTTAAGGAAACCATAAAAGTGCTCATTATCATGCTTGCAAATGTATATGATCTCTATTGTCAACATCCATGGTCGCCTTTGCTCAAAGCATATTGTGATGAGTCCCACTTGAAGCCTTATCATGTCGATCACCAATTTGCATTGATCCTAGTTGTAGACCTCATTGAGTCTCACTAATTTCAATAAGTATTTCCCAGTCACACTTTGTATCCCTCTTCTGAGTTGTCTTTATTTTCCCTTTGACTCAGTGATTGATAGTTCACCATGGAGTTATACACTTGCTTCTAGATTAGCCTTTCTATTATGCTTTGAATAAATGAACTCTTGAGTCCATTACTTGACCTATTCATTCAGTATTGTCTTAGTCGCAGTTAATCTCATTTATTATCCTTGTATCATACTTCATGCTAGTGAGTAGAAGGCTTCTTTATAACTTACGTCCAATAGACCTTCCCTATAAAATTCAACACCCATATTCTAGGGGTTTGGTCTAGAGGCCTTTATGTGCCCCATTTTCCTCGTTGATGGGTTCCCTCATCCTGAGCAAAGGAGTCATCATTCCCCCTTGACTTAGTTAGTTTTCACATTCTTGACTCCAACTTATTATCACACTATTGGGAATTGTACACTATGGTTGGTATCGATATCTCAATTTGGAAGTACCTTGGACATGTGTGACTTTGATCAGCCATTCTTTGAATCACGGGCACTCCCAATTAAATTGCTTCCTATCATGTCTCGGTCGCAGTGACAACATTGATCCAACTTCAATTATAGTTTTTTGGATCTATTTAGCTCTATCCACATCTTGTGAGCAACTTGTGATGAGCATCTTTCTTTGTTAGCTCCTTCTAGATATTGGGCCCCTACACTAGTTAGCGGGGCTTCAATTGTTGTGATCCAACATCTCTTTAGATGTTATTGTTCATTTTGGTGGACACGTAATCCTTTGTGGTTACGTTACTTGTAATTGTATGTAAACACTAGCACAACTGCTAACTCGCGGCTGGTGAATGCCGAAAGGCTTACAACGAGTAAAATAGCACAACTGCTAACTCGCGGCTGGTGAATGCCGAAAGGCTTACAACGAGTAAAACTCCTGCGTAATTAAAAAACACCTAGGAGAACCTTCATGCTTTAGAAGATATAACCTTCGGATACCTTCGTGATGAGAGAGAATACTCCATACATTTTTATTGATAGGAAGATTTGTTTCCAACACATATGCAAAATAATATAAATCAACACTCGATCATCAAATCCCTTATCAATTGAGATTCAAACTCTAGAAGAGCCCTACATGAGTTTTAGATTTTACTTGCAGCAATTTGTTGATGTTACTCGCTCCAAATATTCTGTGAATGCTTGCAAATTTGTGGGTTACTCGCTCCAAATATTTTGTGAACGCTTGAAAATTTGTGGGGATTATCTCGAGGGAACTAGGGAGCAAAATTGCATTCTTTTAAACACCTCGTCAACAAACTTAATTTTGCGCATGGATGGATAAGTTCAGTCATCTTTCTACAGTCTGCACGCGGTTTCCCTAATTCATCCATCTCTAATCCACTATCGCTGAAGCATATGTTTCTGAATCAACAGATGAGCTCTTGGAGCAGGTAAGTATCTACTTTTGATAAGCTTCATCAACGAATGAATCTATATATGGAAAAATCGACTCTACTGCTGCTCCCATGGCTCACTCTGCTATTGATAGTTGCAACACAACACACCGGTGTGTTGTTTTTCTCCCCATATCCGCTCTGTAGGTGATGTTGTTGATACAGGTTCCTCCACCCCGTTCTGGACCCGTCACGGCTGAAACCATTGCTATTGATAAATATATGCCAGCCTCTGCTTCTCGGGTCCGATCCGGATCTGGCTCCCAATTACGAGACTCGTACTCCTCACCTCTATCACGAACGTTATAATCTCCTCTGTCAGAAGGAATGACTCTTCCTATCGATAACGCAATTACGATATGATGGGTCAGATAGCGAATCGACAGCTGCCCCCTGAATTGCCATGGTCTTGAGCGTTTGAGATGGTCATAATAATATGAAACGCCGTAGGCATTTTATATTAAATAACTTAACTTTATATATTGAACTTGGCATCAGGTTGTTCATACTCCAACACTCTAATTTTTCTGGTTAATCATTTAAATGTGTCAATTTTATAGTCTTACGGTAATTTCTTAATATGATTAACTGATGCATTTGTAAATGCAAGGAAGTTATGGACACTAAATCACATTCATTGATTTGAAAGGACTGCTAAGAATATGCCAGCATCTTCAATTGCTAGCCATTAGATTAGACTTTTAGATTAAAAGATCATTAATTATACCCATTACCAATAGATATACGCCTTTTGGCGTAATGAAGAATCTTAGGTGATAAGAACGAAGACCAAGAATCATTCACTCATATATATATTCATCTATCATACTAATGCAATAGCATCAAATGTGGAGTTATATTTTCTGCTATCTTGGCTTAACAGTAGTATCAGAGCCACGTTAACTCCATGAATCATTCTCTGGTCATTTTCTCTCGTTGAGCGTACATAAATGCCTCCCTGTCTACTCACCTACCAGCTGGCACCCTAATCGATTCTATGGTCTCTTCTCAATCTTCTTGTCTCTCTCTACGCTTTGGCTTATTCTCTGTTGATGGTCGTTCCATTCGACGACCTATCCCTCAGTTGCTCCATCCGACAACCAACACCGAATGTAACGCCCCGTCGACCTTGGTACTAGTCGCTGCACAAACCCTAAATGTGCTAATACCTAAAACCTATTTTTTGTTACGTCTTCCGCGAGCTCTTGGTACCACGAGCTCCTGCGATCTCAACACACGCCATTCATTGCTAAAGTTCCCTAGAACCCGTTGCACTGTTCGAATATTGGTGTCCCATTTCTTGAGATTTCGCACGCCCATTCCGTTGGCGACCTGTCACGCATTCCACAGTCGACAGCTAGGGTTTTCGTGAGGGAGAGAAGAGGTAACCACACACAAAATTCAGGTTCGATTTCTTAATATCCACGGCACCAGAATCAACCCGCAAATTCAAATATCGTTGGTATTCCATGTCGTTGGAAATTCATACCCTTCCTGCTTCAAATCGTGCTTGTGCCTAACATTATGACTAGACTGTGAGTGAAGTAGTCGACTCTCTCACGACCTTCATGGCCTTCATCACCTTACTTCTCCAGCCAGCGATGAGAAGTTAGGGTTGGATTGTTGCCACTACTGCTCCCGTTAACTGCACATCCTCGCCCTCGCCTGGTCTTCTCAATCCTCTACGCACCAAGAATGCAATATAGCTCGCGGCTAGCTTGTGGATAATCTGTGGTAGAGAGGGTCTGCTCAGAATGATGTTTTGTCCAGTTCTGGTACAACCAAGGTCACTTTAAGATACCTCGCAATAGCAACCATGTCGCATATCATTGCTCGCATTTGATTTAGGCCTCCATTGCTAGACACTAGAATATAACCATTGTTTTGATAAATTGTGAAGCAAAGAGAAATGCAGAGAGAAAGAATAGAACAGTATATTGAAATGTATGAAGAAGTACTGAAGAAGTTCTGAGAAGATGTTACAATGCAATGGGAGATGGCTGAGCTAAATATGCTCAAGCAAGACAAAAATAGAAAGTACCACTCTCCAGTACAGCTGGCAGTGTACAGTCAGACTGTTGAGGTTATATTATATTTAACACTCCCTCTTAAACTCAACAGTTACAATCATCAGCACTGACTATGCCTAAGTGTTGTCTCTGAAAATCAAAGACTGACTTTCCTAGTGGCTTTGTAAAGATATCAGCAAGCTGATCTCTAGAATCACAAAATTGTAGTGCAATATCCCCATTATTGACTAGCTCGCGTATGAAATGAAACTGAGTGTCAATGTGTTTACTTTTCTTGTGAAACACATGGTTCTTTAGATAATGCAATTGCTGATGTATTGTCACAGAAAATAGGAGTTGGATCCTTTTCTGTATGTGACATGTCTGTCAATATTCAATATTCGTCTCAACCATACAGCTTGACATGAAGCTGAGGTAGCAGCTACATACTCTGCCTCTGCAGAAGATATGGATACAATTGGCTGCTTCTTTGATGCCCATGAAATCAGGTTCGTGCCCAGTTGAAAAACATATCCTGATGTGCTTTTCCTGTCATCTAGGGTGCCTGCAAAATCACTATCTGTGTAACCAGAGAGTTGATTACTATCAGATTTAGTGTACCATAGACCGAAATTTATTGTTCTTGCTACATATCTCAAAATTCGTTTTGCCATTTTCCAATGAGAATCTTTTGGCGATTCCATGAATCTGGAAACAAGGCTGGCTGCATACATAATGTCAGGCCTAGTTGTTGTAAGATACAACAAACTGCCTACTAAACTTTTGTACATGGTAGAGTCCACAGTAGGACCTTCATCTTTCTTGCTCAATTTTGTGCCTAATGGTATGGGGGTTTCTGCTGGATTGCATCCTTCCATGCGAAATCTTTTGATGATGTCTGTTGCATACTTTTGCTGACAAACAAAAATGCCTTTG
>ML791501.1:121177-200380 GCA_009831015.1 Picea engelmannii | reverse complement strand
TTCTGTTTAGTAAGAATAGGAACAGTTCCTTTTCCTTGAACCTTGACTAAGTAATCATTTCCAAGTGTAATATCAGATGAGATTGAAGAATCAATGCATGAAAGTAATTCTTTGTTACCTGTCATGTGATTGCTGCATCCACTTTCCAGCAACCAGATATCTTTAGGTTGTTGTTCAGTTTTGTGGCATGAGAGAAACATACCTCTTGAGGTGTCTCCTGTATGATTTGACACATGTGCTCTTCCTGAGAGCTGATCTTCTTGCTTCTTCCTGCATTCAGATTCATAGTGCCCATACTTTTTGCAGTAATAGCATTGTATGCTTGTTTTGTCATTTGATCGTCTCCCTCTGCCTCTTTGAGGCTGGAAATTCTGATGTTGATTTTGTTGTTGATGTCTTTGACCTTGGAAATTTTGATTCGGATATTGTTGTCTATTGCCTCCACTGGAGTGAGAGTTACTTTGATTGCTCCCTCTTCCTTGGTGACCTCTGCTTCTTCCTCTGCCTCTCCCTATGCTGAAGGAGAATTGAGTTTTGAATGCATTGGAGATTGACTCATCTGTGAGATGCAGTCTGGTCTCATGTGTCACCAGAGAACCAATTAATTCATCTGTTGAAAATCTTGACAGATCCTTGGATTCAAGGATTGCTGTTACAACCATTTTAAATTTCTTGGGTAGACTTCTGAGAATTTTCTCAACAATTCGTTGATCAGTGATGGTTTCACCAATCAGTCTGATCTAGTTCACGATTCCCATGACTCCGGTCATGAACTGATCCACTTTTTTAGACTCTATCATCCTTAAAGTCTCGAATTGTGTCCTCAAGGTCTGCAGTTTAACTGTTTTGACCCTGTCATTTCCTTGGTAGGAAGATTGAAGAATATCCCAGGCCTGTTTAGAAGTACCAACGCCTGTGATTTTTGAGAAAATCGAATCATCCACAGAATTCTGAATCCAGAATTTCGCTTTGTTTTCTTTGGCCCTCAGTGTTGCCTGAGCAATTCGCTGCGGATTTGTCATGGCAGTGAGGGCGGCTGGATCTGGTTCCACATATCCAAGATCCATTGGATCCCAGCACTCTTGTGCTTGCAAGAACGATCTCATCCGAAGAGACCAAAATTCGTAATTCTTTCCCAGAAGAATCGAACCTTGAGTTGGTCCTAAATTGCTAGACGACGCCATGATTTTTAAATTTAAAAAAAATTGCAGAAGTACAGAGGAAAATTTCGTATTTACCTCCGATCTCAGAAATGTCAATTTGTCGATGGCCGATGGGAGCTTATCGGGCTTGAATTGGCCCTTAGTCTCCTTGCAATGTGACCATGCGCCTTACTTTTAAAGCGCTACGGGCTTTTCCCGTTTTATGCCTTTCAAAATGCCGAAACGCGAAAAATCGCCTTTGGACAATTCAACGGTCCAGATCTTCCTTTGATTTGATGGTCTAGATCTTATCGGGATATCGCGAATCGGGATTTCGGGAACTCTGATGACGAGTTCTTCTGTCTCCTCGATTCCCCGATCTCTGATTTATCGATGGCGCTGTCCTTTCGGGACTTTTCCCGATTGCTTTGATCTCCTCCACGTGTGCCAACAGATGGACGGTCATGATCTCTCCTCGTGATTTCGCGATTGGATATGTCCCAGACGTCTCGTCTCCAGGATCCGCGAAACGCCGAACGCCGATACGCCAATTGACTCTCCCAATCTCGTCCACGTGTCTCCTCAAGATGGACGGCTGCGATCGTTTACGGGGTTTTCACCACAAAGAACCTCGATCTCTTGTCCTCAGGATTCGCGATTTGCCGAATCCCGATATGCAGATGGCACTTTCCTTTTCGGACTTTTCCCAAGCCCTTGGATTTACACCACGCGTCCTCACAAGATGGACGGTCCTGATTCAACCTCGGGATATCACGACTTGTGATGCTTCGTTGACACAATGTCTCTGTCAACTTGAAACCTCGAATGCCGAAACGTCGACGGGTTCTTTGATGTCTGTCGCGTGTCCAAGCAAAAGAACGACTGAGATCTTATCGTTGTTTAGTGTATCGCGATTTTGCGAGTTTCGAAGTCTTGTTGCGATGGTCTTTCAAAACCGCGAACTCTGAAATGCCAATGTGACGATGCTTTGAGCTGCTGCCACCTGTCCTCTGAGATGGACTGCTGTAATCTTTTCGAGATTTCGCGATATCACGTATCGAAGTTTTGGAGTGCAATCGTTTGCTCGTCCAACTCGTGATTACCGATTTTGCGATGGAATAGGATCTCGTCACGTGTCTCTTGATGGACGGTTCAGATGATGTCAAGACTTCGTGACTTCACAAGTCGAAATTTCTCCTGTGCGCTTCAAACGACTAAACGTTGTGCACCTTCTTGTTGATCTAGCGGCTATCAGGCCTTTGCGCAAGATCTGACGACTGAAATGCTTTCTCCTTTTCCGCGCTCTCCTCGTCCTTTCTGAACTGGTTTCCCGCTACGGATCCGTTCGCAGGACGACTCTTATGGCCGCAATGGCTGTTCCTTGCGTGTTTGATGCGATCTTTGCCAAATTTGACGGAATTTTCTCCTGCGGAAGAAAAATTTGTGAATCTTTCAAAGATTTGAAAGAATTTCACGAATTCTTTGTCCACTGCTTCTATCTTTGACAGATTTGAAGAATTCCTGCAATTCTTTAACGTTTCTGTTTTCTTGAGCTCTTCTTCGTCAATCTTTGACGATTCTTGAAAAATGTACAAGAATCTTTACTGTTTCTTCTTTCTCGGTCTCTGCTTCCTCATTCTTTCGAGCGTAGTACGCTCTACAACCTCGCGTGAGTTTCTTACGGCAATCTTTAGAGAGTATTATCGACAGCTTTCCAAACCTTGTGAAAAGTTCGTGTCGTGTGCTCTCAAGATGCATGTAAGTTTTGCGCTGTTTAGGATCGTGTTGCTCTCCGGGCTGTGTGAAGAGGCTTACTACTGAAGCTCTGATACCATGATAAATTGTGAAGCAAAGAGAAATGCAGAGAGAAAGAATAGAACAATATATTGAAATGTATGAAGAAGTACTGAAGAAGTTCTGAGAAGATGTTACAATGCAATGGGAGATGGTTGAGCTAAATATGCTCAAGCAAGACAAAAATAGAAAGTACAACTGTCCAGTACAGCTGGGAGTGTACAGTCAGACTGTTGAGGTTATATTATATTTAACATGTTTTTGTACACTCCAAGCTTTAGAACTCGAGATATGCAACCTTCAGCTTCGTGCATATAAGAACCAGATTGAAATAGATCTATGCTAATCTAGGCAATGGAGGATACAACAAAGCGTACATGAATCAATTGGGCATTGGACAATAGCTCACAATTATCTCTCTGGTATCACCCTTCTAACGTTGAATGCAATGTAGTTCTCGACCTCATGGTATCATTTTTTGTGAGTGTCTATTTTTCATGAAAGTTATGAAATGAGTGTATATAGTGGGTTTAGCATGAAGAGTATACCTTGAAATCTTGCACCTTATATGAAGTTGCACAAATATATGTTTAAGAAGAAATCCTTTCATGAGTTGGTGATATATTGGTTCCTTAAAGAACACAAGAAGGGACACTTTTGGCACATAACATTCCTCAATTAGTTGATAACTCTCTTGCTTCCATTTTTTATTTTTATTCGTGCAGCCTAATTGGACAACATAAAGGCAATAAGAGAAGACACAGAAAGAAGAAGCTTAGAGGCAGGGGAGTTGGTATAATCCCCGAGAAAAATACGACCTTCATTGTACCCACTGTTGAATGAATGGGTCACATGAAGCCTCCTACCGCAGAGTTCCATGGAAGAATATCAAAGAAGACAGAGATAGAACCTTAGACCTAGTGAAAGGTAAAGCACATGTACATTATGTTGTTGCCTATTGTAATATAGGATTAACTGAAGATCTATTTAATACTTCATTTGCTTCTTGGGTAGATGCATGGCTTCTTGACATAGGAGCGACCTCCCACATGGCATTTCGAAGATATTTCTTCGAAGACTTCAATGACAATGTAGATGGCATAGTGTACTTTGCAGATAGATATAGTCTCAAACCTTCGGGAATGGGCACCATCAGGCTTAAGTTGCCTGGACTCCCATATTTTCTACTGCACAATGTACTCTATCTTCCTGAGTTGCAAATACATCAGACAACAAGACCACTTTGTTCATATGTTTGGTGGCAAAGTTGAGATAAGGAAGGAATATGAAAACACAGTTGTCATGACCAGAGTAGAAGATGGAACATTGTTGAAGTTGAATGGGACATCTTCCCATACACACGTTGCATACCTCTCTCATCATGACTAGAGTATAATGTCATCTAGTCTTTTGTGGCATGCTATATTTGTCCATATTAATTATGAAAGTCTTCGTTTATTAAGAAAGAATGGTGTTTCTGGTTTGTCTACCATTCCTAGAAAACTAAAACAACATGATGCATGTATCGTTGGAAAGCATAGCAAACAACCTTTCCAGGATTCTACTTCCAAAGAATGTAGAAGACTTGAATTGATTCATTTTGATTTGTGCAGCCCTATGCATGTTCCTTTTGCAAATGGAAACAAATATATCATGACTTTTATAGATGATTACGCTAGAATGTGTTGGGTGTATTTACCGAAAGACAAATCACAAGCTTTTGAAACATTTAAAAATTTTCATGTATGGATTCAAAATGTAGCTCAGTCTTGTATTGGTTTCTCTTCGCACTAATAATGGAAGAGAATATACTTCTAATGAATTTGAAAGCTACCTTCACTAGCATGAGATCAAACATCAAACCATGGTTCCATACAATCCCCAACATAACGGTGTGGTTGAACGAATGAACAGGAAACTCCTAAATATGGTTTGTTCCATGATGTTTTTCAAGAATGTTAAATTGATGTTTTTGGCTGATGTGATTCTATCTGCAGTTTATGTCAAAAACAAGTGTCCATCTCATGCTATAAAAAACAAGACTCCATATGAAATGTGGTATGGCCACATTCCTTTGGTGAGGTATCGTAGGCTCTTTGGTTCCACCTGTTATGCCTTGATTCCTAAGGAGAAAATAAGCAAGCTTGATGCAAGGAGTCAGAATTGCATCTTCTTAGGGTACTCAAATACCACCAAGGGGTATCATCTTTACGATGAGACAAACAAGAAGTTCATCATTTCCAAAGATGTGATCTTTCTTGAATCCACCAAGAAAGATGAAACTATTGAGAGGCAGCTTGATCATTTTGACAAATTTAGTCGTGTAAAGACATATCATGAATTTGATTATGAGATTCCACATATTGAAGGGGGGATCCCTATCTTGGGTCAATATTTGGAATCTCCTTTTGAAGCACCATCTTCCCCTCATGAAGAAGTTCCTTCCACTTCATTAGAACCTAAAGTTCAATTGGATGATGTAATCGAGAAGATTGAAAAGATTAGGCTTGATGAGAACTCGACACCATCTCAATCAGTCGAGAAACCTGGACCATCTCAAAAAGGTCCACTAAAATGGCTCACAAAAACACTTGAAAGTGTTCATCCTGATGAGATCAAAAAGACAAGAACTAGATTGTCCACAAAACGAGATGGAGGTAATCTAGATAATTCAAACTCAAGTAATGTAGAAGATATGGATGTTTCATATGATTGTGAGTTGAATTTATCTACTAACCATGAACCGACTCCCTTTAAAGAAGCCACTTCTCATGATGAATGGAAATAAGCCATGTAGAAGGAATATGATGCTCTCATCAAGAATGGGACATGGAAGTTCATGGACCCTCCATATGGAACCAAATTGATTAGCTGCAAGTGGGTATTCAAGAACAAGTACATATTGGATGGCTCACTTGACAAGCACAAAGCAAGGCTCATGGAAAAAGGATTTACACAGAAAGAAGGTGTTAATTATGAGGATACTTTTTCCCCCACAACAAAATGGGCTACCATCTCCACTCTATTTTCCATGGCAGCTCAAAATGGATGAAAAATTCATCAAATGGATGTGAAGACTACTTTCTTGAATGGAGACTTGAAAGAGAATGTGTTCATGTCTCAACTAGAATGATTTGTTGTGAAGGGACAAGAACATAAGGTATGCAAGCTCAACAAATCCTTGTATGGCTTGAAACAAGCACTGTGAGCATGGTATGAAAAGTTAATTGAGCATATTCTGAAGTTGAATTTCAAGAATTTCAATCTTGACGATGCAATTTTGTTTGTCAAGAAAGTTGAAAAAATTGTTGTGTATCTTGTAGTATGTGTAGATGATCTGTCCATAACAGGGAACAATGAGAACTACATTGCATCCATAAAGAAAGAGTTGAGGAAAGGATTCGAGATGAAATATTTGGGGACGTCTTCACTACTATTTGGGCATTGAAGTGATATAGAATCCAAAGTACATATTCATCTCCCAAAAGTACATTGGAGAAATGTTGAACAAGTTTGTCATGGCTGAGTGCAATCATGTTTCTACTCCAATGGAACAGAATTTGAAACTCACATCATAAGAAGGGAATGAATTTGAGGATGCAACCAAGTATAGATAGCTTGTGGGAAGTCTTATTTATCTTACTACCACTAGACCAGACATTTCATTTATTGTTGGAATTCTTTCCAGGTTCATGCAAAAGCCTTGTGAATGACATTGGTCTACTGCAAAAAGAGTTTTGAAATACTTGAAAGGAACTCAAGATTTTGGACTCATGTACTCTAAGGTAGATGACTTCAATTTAATCAGATATTCTAATTTAGACTTTGATGGAGATAAGGAAAATGGAGTATCAACTTCAGGCTATCTCATGACGCTTGGATCAACAACTGTCTCCTGGAGATCACACAAACAATCAATTCCAACATATTCCACAACAGAGGAAGAATATGTGGCAGCTGCAGAAGTGACAAAGGAGATCGTGTGGCTGAGGAAAATAATTGAATATTTGCAGGAGAAACAAATGAATTATACTCCTATTCTAGTTGACAATACTTATGCAATCAAGTTGGCCAAGAATCCCACATTCCATGATCGAACCAAGCACATCAACACAAAGTATAATTTGATTCGATATCATGTAGAGGCAAGACTATTCACTTAAGACATTGTTCCACAAATGAACAAATTGTGGACATCTTTACCAAAGTGCTTGGAAGAGAAAAATTTGAGAAGTTCAGAATGATGCTTGGACTCACACACACCCCTTCGGATCAATGAGGGGAATGTTGGGCATGTAATCCTTTGTGGTTACATTACTTGTAACTGTATGTAAATATGAAGAGTTGTAGGTGATAGGAACAATCATCTGTTTGGGAAGACCAAGAGTCATTTACTCATGTATACATTCACCTATCATACTAATGCAATAACATCTAGTGTGGAGTTATATTTTCTTCCATCCTGTCCTAACACGTTCCTATGCATTAATATTAGATATGATATTGACCACATTTATGTACTTGTATTAGGTCCTCCTCGACCTTGGTTTTCATGATGTATTGCATTGTGTCACTTTTATGTACTATGATCTGACCCCATGATGCCACGATCCCATCTGGTATTGAGATAGTTACACAAGCATGGGTATGCCCGTCTCATTGATATTGAGATTGTATACACACTTTACCCCATTGGTTGGCTATTTGTAGGTGGGTCTCCAAAGTCCTTTGGGGGTTGTCCTCCCTCTTTGATTTCTTTTGTTCCTTGCTTCTATGGTTCTTTTTTTTGGTTTGAAAGATAAAAGCTTGTGATGTGTTTTGGCCATACAATGTTCTCTTGGCCTCATACATTAGGAGGCAATTGTTATCAGACCAACTTTGCTCACCTACTTTGTCATGAGTAGTTTTAGGTTAATACATCACTTTGGTAGATTTAGCACCCATTTACATTATCTCCATAGTCATGTGACCTCAATCTTGTCATTTTGAGCCAAGTCAAACCTCCACTTTGTTTAAGATGTCAAAGTGTAGTATTTGGCATGTTTTTTTGCATGCAGAATGTACACTAAATCCCTAAAAATCCATGCTTTGGCCCTAAAACAAAAGATCGATATATTTTCAACTCATTAATGTTGCATGATTTTCAAAAATGACGTAGTGATCAAAAGTGGACCTTATCAAGTTGTTATTTCCAGATAGAAGGTTCAATCTTAGTTTTCATTAGTTTTTTGTATCCCTTTACCTCATTAATACAGTGAGATCATTCACATTGAACCTATCTCTAAGAGACGTCCATTATTTCTCCTATAAATAAAGCTACTGAGGTCACCCATTTCATCACCCACCCATTGCAAGGCTATGTTGCAAATATTCCTCTAAAGATAGCAAAGCACCATGAAGCCTAATTCTTTCTACCACGTAGGAATATTATTTCTACCACCTAGAGCTTGGAGTGGAGCATACAAGGAGGCAAAGGACCCTCTCTCAAATTGGCTTTGGATCCCACAATGTTTCTTCAACTATTTCAAGGTGTTTCTTTGTAATTCTATTTGTTTCCATTGGCAATAAAGTCACTTTCATTCTTTATTGTATCTAATGCTTCAGACTATTGGATTCACGTGTCTTTTTAATTTCCTTTCTTTTGCATAGGATGGAATAGGGAATAGTTTATTTGGGCATGGCTCTTGTAATTTATTTCTTTCATTTCTTACTTAGGTGATGCGGTCCTTAAGTAGGTAATTTTGGTACCTTATAGTAACAAAATACTATCAGTGCTAACATTCAATCAATTTCACACCATGAAAGCAAAAAAATATGTATATATAAATATGATTATGAAATTTTAAAGCAAATTGAAAAATAACTGTGAGTTTTAATTTTTTTTGCCTGTAATGAGTGTGACAGTGCCACCCCATAGAAACATCAACTTTGTATACAATATTGCATGGAAAAATATCTATACATATAAGAAAATGAAATGAATTTGACATTGGAAGTTGATTGAACTATTGTTAGTGCCCTTATTCATCTTCACTCTATAAAAATGATAAAAGAACATGAGTTCAATAAAATAAAGAATTGTCAACATTTAAAGATGTAATAAAAAATATAGGTTAAAAATTTGAAAATACCCTTTGATTCCTTTGAATCACCATCATTATAAACAGTTTGGAAGAATATGATAATAATTTGATTATTTAAAGAGGAATTTATATCTTTATATAAGTAAAAAAATTAACACAAAATTAACAATTATTTATCATAGGCATGGGATAGTAAATGTTCACCATTCCTTCATAACCAGGCTTTAGGGCATGCTTTTGTTCTTCCTTAATTAGCTCTCAACTATAATAATTCAACTATATGAAAGAGAAACACATATTTAATAATGACATATATTAAACTAGTATATTAGTATAATAAATGATAGTATATCAATAAACTTACAAAGCAATAAACTTACAAAGCAGCCTCTAATCAAGGACCTCCTAGCTTCACCAATAGAATATGTACTTTTTATTTTTTGTGTCCATTCAAATTTGTACCTAAGAAAAGAAAACATTAATTATGTTTATCAATGTCCTACAAATAACTGCAAAAGTAGGTCAATGGTACTAAAAAAAATTCAAAGAAAAATTACAATGTGGAAGTGCGAAGGTTGTGCCTAGATTGATACTGAGAGAATATCAAAATAAATAACTATAGGTTAAAATATTAAGAAACTACCAAATTAAGAAAGTACATTATTATTTTATATTGATTATATAAAACTTAAAAATTATTGTAAATGAGCCATAAACAACTTTTTGTCGATAATTCAACTAATTATATATTATTTGTTACCTTTGTAGAATTTTGTTGTGGTGTCTAAGGGTCCATACCACATACTGCCTTTTCAAGGAAGATATTCCTAGCCTCTATACAGTCCTTAAGGATTTTTTAAAATACAATTTTATCAACATTTGTAGGTTTTTTTGTTGTTGTTCTTTCATCATTAGGGAGTCTACTAATGAATTCATTGAATTTGTTCAAAACCACATAAAATGAAGTCAACTATAAAATTCAATGAGGCTACCCAATGAAATAGAAAAGTTAAAGGACTATAAACATGAGTGACTAAAAATAATAGTAATTAGAATATATTTCATGTGATGTGGCATCTCATCCTCTTCATAATCTCAGAGAATCTATGAAGGACCCATCTATCACTAAATTATGTGTTTGGGAAGCTTTTACATAGTTGTTGTAATTCTCTTTTCTTACTAGAATTACTTATTTCAACCCAATGTTTGTGTTATTATTTTGATATTCCATAGTGACAATGTCAAAAATTTCTAAATGGAATTTTTTCCACTTATAAATTTTAAAACCTCTCATCACAAATAAACTTATATATCTTCATGATAAGTTGATTCTCTATCTTTTACCAAGATATATATTCACCTTAGTTCATCATCATCTCTACACCATGTTCTCAAACATTAAAATGCATGTCATAGAAAAAATAAGTACCATGGAAAATCTAGTATATTGGATTCAATTAATACTGTAATGTACACTACCCCGTATAGGTTGTAAGGGAGGGAAGATAAGTGAAGGAATGTTGCCTATCCCTTTAGGTTGATAGTGGAATACTATTGAAATGATGATGGTATGTGTAATTTGGGTGGGAAGGATGAGGGAGGTTACTTCAATCTTCCCCCTTAGTCTTTCGAATAGGTTTTCATTTACTCCACTCCCTGCAAGAATTATGTCTCCTTGTGGGAAAAGGATGGATAACACCAAGAAGGCATTTTTAGACACGATCACCAAGGGAGTTTATGCAAATGCTTTAGAAGAAAGGTATGGCCTTGGTTTCCATGGCTTGTGTTTCATGGTTTTTCTTCTGCTACTTTAGGCAACATTGAAGCCTCCATTGGTTTAGGATGGAGCAACATTGACTTAGAATTTTCGAGAATCCCTAACAATGCTATCTTATTATCTAATTGGGGCTTTGCTAATAATTAGAGAGGCATTGTAGGGGATTGGTTCACCATGATAGTGTGTTCAATGAATCAAACACCCAAAGGTGACAATGTTTACAATGAACAAGGGAAAGTTGTGGTTTGCTTACTGAAGGAGGTTGACATTTTTTAGTTTAGGCTAAAGAATTTGATTCAGATATAGGCTCTAGAGGAATTGAGATCCAAGGATCACTTGAGTTCTTTGCTTGCAGTCTTTGGAGGGAATATAATTATTTTACAAGCATGAATGGCCAACTTGATGAAGGAAAATCGACAATGGGGGGATATCAAAACATCAAGGCTTGTTAGAAGAGGCAATTCTTGGTCAGACAAGAACCCTGACAAGGGTAATTCCTCCAACAAGCCAACCAAAGATAAAATGGAGGCCACATAAGATACCTTGAGGTATCATAGGAGGTTCCCACCTAATATTAAAGAGGAGGTAGAATGAATGGAGGAAAAAGTAAGGGAGAGATGAGGCAACACCTCATCTAAGGACATTGATGGATACCTATTATAGGATTCTCTCGCAAGTAGGACATAAAATATTTCAAGAAAATTGGCCTTTATTGGCACACCAAATCCATCATTGTTAAGGTAATTGAATAACAAGGTACTTAGTAGAAATCCATTCTTGATAAATTGGATTACCTAGACCACAAATATGAGGCTTTAGTCAAATCTCTTTTGGACATGGAGGCAATGGAGTACGAGCATAATCAAGAAGACTAGACCCAAGTCACAAAGACCCCTATTGACACCAACTCAACCTTTCATCTATGTGGATCCAGATTCTGAAATTGAGGATCAGATGCCACATTGTTTTTTTTTTGTAAGTTGTTCGAATTAAAATTCTTTTAACAAAAAAAAATAGTGCATCTTTCATGCAGCTCCCCTGCCACATGGGAAACCAGACCAACTGCAATGTAACCATTTCTTCAATTCTAGACTTGGAATTCCACCTAATATAACCAGTTCTTAATTACAAAATTGCAAAAATATAACGTTCATTGTTGCCAGGTCTGAAGATCATAAACTTGCTTGCCTAGCCTAGCCAAGATTATGTAAAAACAAAAACTGTAAGAGTAACCATCATATTTAGACATGATGAGAAGACATTGTTTCCTCGGGAACATGGGGTTGATATTCTATGGGTTCATTGAGGTCTAGGCCCACTGTATGCTTAGCTAGGAGGTAATTTTTGGTCGATGGCTCATATGTCAAGCTAGAGGTACTCCAACTAGAGAATGATCTCATTGTAGGAAGTGCTTCTCTCGGTCACTACTTTCCCCAGTAAGGTATTGAAATGATAATATAGATCGATAGTATGTTGATACTTAGTTTCTCTGGAGTGCGAGGTGCTAGTGTTTGGAATCTAGCGATTGAATTCTATGTCAACCTCTTCATCATTTGCTAAAGCTTTGTCAAATATCACGTCTGCCTTAGCTAGCTCTAATTCAACTTTGGTTTTAGGAGGAGTGAGAGCATGAAAGTCCTCTACAACAACCATAACATCTTGGTGGGCGCGAGGAATCGAGAACCATTGTCCATGATGACGGCCCCTTCTCCCTAGACTGCGTTTGGCCATGATGTCTGGTCTTATGTTGAGATTTGTGCTACTAGGGTGGATGCTCACTTGAAGAGACCAGGGAGGCAGCGTGAGTTTCCTAGAGCTTACCATGAGAATTGTGGAGAGAATTTTCCAAATTTCTTTCCACACCCTGCCTTCTAAATCTCGTGGGAGGTCATCGTGAATGTTGGTTCATGCCTAGTCCCTTGTCTTGTACCCACTCTCCATGGGTGTTGTGTGCAAGAACCAGACCCCATAAAACCCATAAATCTACTTTCCCTTCCACTGAATTTTGTTGTAGGTACGCATGTCCAGGTGGGAGGTCGATAGAACATCCATTGAACCATCTCTGGATGTAGCTCCAAAATCCGCTTGCACTTCCATAATTGAATCGGTAATGCTAATGAATGTGAGGTCAATACTCCCTTGACGAGACAAAACTTTGTCATTTCACATGTGGGATGAGTCATCTATGTTTTCCACATCAGTGATCAATTAGTGTGCGCCTAAGCCACAAGGTGGAGTGGTGGTTGAGGTCATCGCTGGGGTTGACATGTTAACACCTCATCTGGGGATAGGAGCCACATTGTGTTATATCAACTTTTTTTTTTTTTTCCTTTATTATGAATATCAAGGGAAGTATATTATATTTTATGATAAATATCAGGATAACTATATCCTTTGTTCAATCAAGTTTAAATTTTGTGATCATGCTAGATAGCTTGTTGAACTCTGTTCTACCATCTAGTTATGTTTATACTATGGTTATAGGTTTAGAACATCATAGAATAAATCTGAACAAACATAATACTCTCTTTTTTGGTCTCGTGAACATTATCATAGGCATATCCATGAGCATCACTGGTATTTTTTTGACCCACGGTAGACTTGGTTTCCATTGTGGCAGGCCACAATGGGAGATGGTTGTACCTTTTACTGTACAATATTAATATAATAGTTCTAATAACTTTTAAAAAAAATACTATAATGTGCACCCTAAATTTTACTAAAAATGTAGAATAAATTGTACCTTAGCTAACATGCATAAAGTGACTACGACTGAGACTTGATTCCTCCAAATGCACATAATCATCATCTATATATTCCATTTCTCTTTTGATGTTACATCCTTTAAAATTTCTCCAACTTTTCTTTATTAGTTTCTTTTTCAAAATAAAACAAAATATAGTAAGTAACAATTAAAATTATAAATGAAATTTTTCATAAAATAAATACATATATTTCAATATTATATAGAAATCACAAAGTGTGTAATTAAAATCTACTAGGGGTGCTTTGTGGTTTTCATTGACTACTTGTGTTTTACCCATTATTTTAATGTCATTCCTCATCTCTTTCCCGGCATCATCATCCATTTCCTCTTCATCGGAAGCCACATGATCTGTAGATGTATTACAACAATATGCTACCAAGGTAAGTACATAAAATCCATTGATAAAATATATTCATAATTTTGAATGAGCATTAAAATTACACAATTATAACATTATGCATAAACACTTTAGTCATGGAATACAATAATTAGAGTAGTTCTTTGCAACTAATACAATACTTATGGTACATAATCTTAATTGTTATAATGAATAAAAAAATGGTTATCACACCATGATCAACACCATATTGACTTGCTCTCATTCCAATGAATCTACTTTGATATATATATTTATGTGTAAAGAGTGGGTTGGGGAGTGTAATGCAATAGATAAGAGGGTTTAATTTGCATTAATTTACTATAAAGTAATGGGTATGTTTATTTATATTGATGTAAGTGAGACCTAAATTAGTGGATTATGATTTATTTTAAGAGAAGAAAAATATTTTTTTAATAATAATAATAACAATAATTAATAATAACATTATTTGGGTTATATTACCTTGCAAGGGGAAGATCAATAGAGGAAGAGGAAGAGATGAAAAAGAATGAGAAGAGAAAGAGGAAAAGGGAGAGGGAGAAGAAAAAGAGAGAGGGGGAGAAGGGAAGAAAAATAAATAGTAAGAAAGAGAAGGAGAGGGAGAAAAGGAGGAAGGAGAAGAGAAGGAATAAAAAGAGGAGGGGAGGGTGCGGGGGTGGGATTGGTAGGATATTTAGACATTTAGGAGTTAGTTAAGATCAACTTGGTCAAATGTGTCTTTAGGTAAAGTTTGTTTCTTTAGTGTGTGCATTTGTAATTATATAACTCTGATGGTCACGATTATGTTCTAGACACAAATTGAACTGACAATTCATCTTCTCCTTGACATTGATGACTATCGATCCATGGCTTAACACTTGATTAGTCCATGATATTTATTAAAGAGGGTCGTTTGTTGATAATCAATTGTGAGAAACGCATATGCAAAATATTTTTATTTTGCATTAATATATTTCCTTAAGTGGTTGCATTCACTAGGGTTGTGGATTGTTTCCCTCTTTGAGGATTTTAACCATGGAATATATTAGTGCACTAAAATTTGATCTCTTTGTGTGAGCAATTTCCCTAAGGTGTTCATTTTTTTTTGGAAATACCCTATTTATTGAACATGGTATCAGAGCGCTTATGAAGACCTATTCCCATTGTTGATTGAGAGATCCTAAACATGTCATTGCATGCATAAAAGGTTTTCTAAATTTTGTTATTTTTTAGCATTTCTAGTCCAAGAGAACCATTCCAATGCATTTGGAGTACTGCTTCGAGTTGAAAATCCTTTTCATTTCACTTGAAAATGTTCTAGTTTTCCCGAGATATGATCAATTATATCAAATATAGAGGTATACCATTATTTTTCAATTTTTAAAAAATTACTTTCATTTTTCTTTAACATTTCATTTCATTTTTTCTATTTTTTAATTTCTTGTTTGCTCCCTTGCCAATTTGTGTATGTTCTTTGCCATTCACTTTATGCGATTTTGACATATTAGAAATAGAGTTGCCTTACCTTCCTTGATTATTCAAAATTCTCTTTGAGCTTACCTATGTATGTTGTATCAGGTATCTGATCACTTCTGCATAAGGAATCACTGGATATCTGGTTGTTACATTGTGTATAAAGTTTTTTTTTAACATTGTGCTATAGAAATCTCTTCTTCTTCCCTTTCATCCAAGTCCTCGTCATCCTTGATCCCTTTCCCATATTTTATTAGATGAAACATTTCATTGTATGTGTGGACTCCATCAAAGCCAGTAGTGTATGGGGTGTCTACATAAGTGGGCAATATAGCATCTTTAGTAGCCTAGGCTTCCATGGTTGGCTACTTGCCTCTTATAGACTTATTTTCCCTTCTAACTAATGATTATGATGTTGTGGGAGCCTATTCAACTACTAGTTTTATCTCCTCAATAACCTCTATAATCTCAATTTGATCCTTGGGTTGGATCACAATTGATCTCTCCTATTCACCCTTCTTTTTCATGTCATACCCATTAGCAATCGTGTGGAAATTTATGTAGGTTAGTGCAACAAAGAAACATGACATGCATAATTTATCTCAAAATTGAATTAAAACACATTAATAGCCAAATTCTAGTAATTTGAAATGGAAACTAGCTTTAAGGATGATGTTGTTAATACTGATCTAAGGTGCATGCCATCGTAGAAGATATTTTAATTTAGCAGGGATTTATAGTTCAAACCTAGATTTCTCAAAATCAATTTGCAAAGGAAAAAGCAATGAAATCATATCTCATGCAGTTATCTCACTTAGGTGCTAACACTTTTTGAGGGTTGAAAGAGTAAAACTACAGGGGATGCATGTAATGGCTAACTAAATTTGAACTAAGGAAAATTTGAATGCACATAGATGTCACTACTAGCTAAAACAAAGAAAACAATCACCTATATCGTTTAAAAAAATTGATAATAGAACAAGAGAATTTATGAATCAAGTACCTTGTGAGTGATGCTGATAGAAAGACGACTTTTCTTGGGCGGTAACATTCTTGAGTTTGTTTGGAAATTTCAAATAGTATAAGGGGAGTCCAATCGTTGCTTCAACATACAGACTATTCCAACAAATAAGATTTACATTCAACTTCAAACTTTTAAATAAAAATACCAAGGGCAAGTTTGCATTTATTCATAAGTTCAAAAGGGTGGTGATTCAAGTTGTGGTGCCATCGAATTGAGCTAATATGGAATGCGCTTTAAAATTGTATTAATGTGTAGGTAACATGTACTATACATTAAGGATTGAATTCAAAATTTTAAAATAATGTCACACATAGAAAGATCTCAAAAGAGAAGGGAGGATGCTCTATGAATTGGAGCCAATTGGAAAAAACAAGATCCTTTGACACTATTTTTAATTGAGGGTAGGCCCAATTTTGGACATCAATCCTTTTCTTTGAATTGGGCCAAGGTTAAATCACTTTAGTGAATGTGTAACATCCCTCTCTATTGAGCACATGTTATCGACTTATTCTTCGAGGACACTTGCGTGCAAGTGATCTGGTTATTGTACAGTGTTATTTGTTTAGAATATGGATTTTCATGATGATGTTGATGGATTGTGATTTATTGTTACTTGATATATGTATTGACATATGATATTGACGAGTTTACCTCAGTGTGTAGGACACATGACAAATTATAGATGTTGATGGCATCAATGGACCTACTTGGACTCTGGATTGAGTCAGGGAGTGGATCATATTTGGTTTGAGTATTTCATTCTACGTATATGTGACATATGATTGATCATAGTATGATTTTGTATATGGATATTTGACAGTGTTTTGTCAATGGATGCAGGCTGACGATGCTTGCTAATATGACTCACATAAGGAGTAAAGGGGCCCTGCATAGATAACCAGACAGTGAGGGAGAGGTGTGGCAGAGTCCCTAACACAACCTACTAGTACTCTCATCGTGGCTCGAATTGTAGGTTAATGATTACCTAGTTGGAGAGGTACACAATGTCGTGAGGGCAGACTAATTCATACGCTCACGAAGATTTCTAAGGGACGCGCAATAAGGAAGATTTCATATTCCTTAGAAGCCCTTAGTCTCTCACAAGGTCACCTGAGTGGAGTGTTGACTCCAAGGGTTGGAAAACTACCAAAATGAGTCAAAAGGTGAGTGGCACCCTTGGAGCACAGGAGTGCGTCTTGAAGGGCACATCACGTAATTTAAAAATTTGAGGCAATGAATCTAGGTGGCCTAGAAAAAAATGAATTGATTTGACATTGTCGGATTTAATATAATTAATTAATGAATAATTTTATGAATTATAAATCCCCATATAAGTCTAATCCTATTCTAAGACAAAGCCTAAGTCTAAGTTTACTTAGGGGACTAAAATAAAATGTTAGATAAAATAAAAGATTAGAGATAAATCGATCTAAAAGAAAAAGTGAGCTAAATCTAAAAGATTTGATATAATGCACATGTGTGCAAGAAAATACCAAAATGGAATTTTAAAATAAGAAAGGAATAAAGCATGAGAGAGTAGATGTACACATATAATGGTATCTAGAGTTTAGCTACCACTGGTCTAATGAGAAGAAGACTCATATTTTAACTCTAACTCAGATTTAGTAAGGAGACAATCATTAAATGAGAATCTGTGGAATAAAGACACAACTCGGAGCGATCTAAGGAACACATTTGGGAAATGTGAGGGAAATGGACTTTTAATTAAAAAAAATATGTAATTACTTGTGCAACTTGGGGAGAGGATGAATAATCCTAATTTATTTAATTAAAAAGATAATTAATTGTGCATGTGGACATGTGTCAGTGAGGAAAATCCTATAAATCAAATGGTCTAGATGGGAAAGGATCACACGGGTTATGGGTAAAGTTATGCTGGTAAAATAATTTTGACTGGTTTTACTTGTGAGAGTTGGGATACCAAGATTGATCTAGAGTGGTGGCTCTACCTTGCGAGACAAGCTTGGAGCTAGAGTATTTCTGGTTTGTGTGTGCTTGGCCCCTTTGCGACTCGAGGAGATAAGGGGGAAGAAGAGTACCCCTAGCGTTGGCTGGGAGGTACCGGTGAAGTCTCAACGATTAGCAAGCGGGAGAAAGGAAGGAGCACCGTTTGCTGAAGAACATCTTCAGATTTCTTCCTCATCGGTTATGGTACTCTTATTCTGAGATTTGGATTTGTATTAATATTTAATCTATATACTAGAGTTCTTGCAAATTCGCCATAAACTTATTGTAATTATAAACTTGAATTGACAAGTCCTTGATAGTTTTTATTGGAATCTAGAAGACAAATTTCTGAAAAACATTGTTGTCATTGATTTCTCAAAATGATTAATAGCTGCTAGGATATATACATACATAAAGCTATTTTCTTAGTTGTTGTCAGTGATTGCATATCAGAGTTTTAATTAATTTGTTATTTGCATAGATGTGATTTATGCGTAAATGTCTTATGTTGCATGTGTAGAAGAGTGTTTATTATATAAGGTTGTGCTTGGGAAAATCCCTGAAGAATGAATAACCCTTGTGATTTCTAATTCAGATTTCGATTTCTGAGAAAAAAACTTTGTTTACAGTGTTGTTAGAGTTTTTATTTATGTTTTTGTTAAACCTCTTTCCCAAATCGAAATTGTAGATTTGTTTTCGCTATGTAATGGTTAAATTTTTCCTGGAATAAGAATTTCGTGTAGACTCTATAACCACTTCTAATTAAAATGACAATACCATTTAGAGTTCCCTTGAATGTTTCCAGTCAATTTACAAACCAAATATCCTTATCGCTGCCAATTTTTGACAATTGGAAATTGAGAAAATCTTTCGATCGTTGAATTTAATCTCAGATCCAAAATTTAGAGATGTTTACTTGGTATGCGTCAAACTTCTGCATTCAAGTTAGAGAAATTTGTGTGGCCCTCGTAAGGTTTATTTGATTGTATAGAACTCGGATTTAGTCATTTCGCTGCAAGTTTTTATGCATGTTGGGTTTACTATATGGGTTTCTACTTATTTGAAACCCCTAAATTTATTTGTGACCAACGTTGTCAGTGCTGCAATTGGTGTCCATTGAGTTGTTGTAGAGTTTTTCTTTCTCATTTTGATGAACCTTTAAAATATTTTTTGATACATAAAAATTTGTGGGTTAGTCTTCTTGATTAAATCCTAAAATTTACTTTAACTCTTGGGTCTCTGTTAGTCATTGGACGCCTTGAACGATTTTCTTTTTGTGCTTTGAACCTTTACCATTATCAGATTGCAACTTCTACATTTTTCTAAACCTTTAGTTGCTTCCCAACATATAGGAACTTTTGAATTTGTTATTTATCTATTGTTGTCAAGGATTGCAACTCTGTGGTTGTGGATTCCTTTGTTGTCTTTTAGAAAACAATCCCTGAATTTAATTAAGTGATTACTGTTATGTTCATTTTTAATTTCTGAATTTTAATTTTGAAGTATTATAATTTGTGGAACGAAATTTGGGCTACAACACATAACTTGACCTTCCTGAGTGCCTATGTATTTATTTACTATCCTTTCTTAAGGCTTAACCATTCCAAAATCGATTCGCTGCCTGTAAATTTTAAATTCAAATTTACCATAAATTTAATTCTGTTTTAAGGTATGGATCGGGTGTCGGATTAAGTTCCATATGGAAGCGTCCCTCTTGAAATTAACAACATTATTTAACATGTTCATGTCTGGTTTTCCCATTTCCAGTTAATTGTTTTTGTATTGATTTCTCATGTTTTAAAATAGTGGTAACATTCATAGAGTTAACACCAAGAAGGGTGATTTTTGTAATTGTTTGATTGACTTGGCGTATACACGTTCACTCGCCTCTTACTTGTCATTGCCACTTCTTGGAGGACCCTGCATCAATTATTGTCCATTCCTCTAAATCTATACAATTAATAAAAAACGTTTTTGTTTCACTTGAAATTAATTTAAGTTATCAAAAATTAAGTGTCGGATTGAGGACCAGATTAAGTGTCGGATTGAGGGCCGGATTAAGGTTTGGATGGAGGGTCGGATTGAGGTATGGAATGAAAATTTGGATTTTTCTGCACACCGGATCATGGGCGGGGATAGATTCCATAACTCCTTTTTGTTTCTTTACTTGGAGATGTAATTTAGCATCTGAATATTTTTTAATTGTTAAGCATAATATTGGTCTTCCCTTAACTCCTTTAATGAATTTTTAAGATAGCAATTTCATTTTTACATATGGTTGAAATAATATTTGGTCTTCCTTAATACCTTTGAATGGAATTGTAAGTTGACATTTGATTCTTATATTATTGTTGGGTCTTCCTTTAGTTCTTTTAATTGGGTTTAATAAGTCAACATTGGGTTATTTGTTTTTATTTTTATTGTTTGAAAAAAACTTGATCGTCTTAAATTATCCTTATATATGAATATGCAAGATAACATATAATTTATCTTATCTAATTCTTAATTATGGGATTGAACTTCTTATAGTTTCTTGCAATGGAAATGTAAGGTAGTCTTAGAATGTTTCCATATTGCTTGTTATGATTGAACCTCTTAGTTCTTTTGATATGGATATGCAAGCAATAGACTTCTTATTAATTGCTATTTATGATTGATTTTTATTAGTTTTATAAATTGGATACATAATGCAAAGTAGCATCTAAATTTAATGTATTGCTTAAGAAGATTGATCTTCTTGTGAGTTCTTGCAAATGAATATATAATTTTAGTCTTTAAATTCCTGATATATATTCTTAGAAGATATTCCTTAATATGAAGATGCATAGTTGAGCTACATGAGACTAAGATTTCACTTATGCTCTTTGGGTTATTATTCTTTATGTAAAAGCCTCTTACTCATTTACACTCAATGTTGCTTGAAGATTGATTAAGTAGAGTAGATTATTATTTCCACTATGATGAATTAATGGTTAAGTATGTTGATAATTCTAGTTGAATAGCAGTGTATGATTGAATTAATGGGAATTATATACTTCCTTGTTCCTTAAAACAGTCGCCAGTCCTGAGACCTTAAGTGGTCAAAATCAATCAGATGAATCCTGGACTTGAGCATTTCTTATGTGTCTTGGAGGTCCTAACCATGCAGGATAGATTGGGCGGGTAGCTTCCTTATGTTATCTTTATAAGATATGGTTGATTGAATAATAGTGATGTTTCTTTCAGCTGATTGTGATGAAATTGATTGTGAAGTTATTAATTCATGTTATGACACATTTTCACTTGCACTAATGTTTGTTCAAAAAAAAAATATTTACCTCTTTTGTACATCACTAATTGTTAACGTAACAGAGGGGTCGTTACAAAATGGAGGGACTAACTTTGGGGCTTGTGACTGATCAAAGAAAAATGGCTTTCAAAGGTAATTTACAAAGTTTGAGACATGGATAAACATAAGAAAATAACATTGAACAAACTTGAAAAACCGTATAGTTATAATGGTGACAAGAGGGTCCAATTATCAAATTGGGGTGAGCTGACAACAAACAAGTGAAAAGGGAGGTTGATTTGAGAATTAGGGCCAATAGTTGGGCTTTAGAAAAGGTTTTGACTTGGTTGGATTTGAAAAGGGAAAAAAAATAAGTTCAAAAGGAAGAAGAAGGCATTCAAACAAAAAATTAAAAGAGATCAAATCAAAAAAGAGGGAAGAAATTGAAGAGTTTGAGGAGATTAAGAAGGGCACGATTTAGAGATCGGAGTCAATCCCAAAATCAAGACTTGTTCATACAAAATTTGGTGGATCCCCGATTTGGCAATCAAAACCTATTACTATATCAGGTGGATCAAGGAGAAAGATTAAAGTTTGATATAACACTCAAAATTAGAACACTTCAAAGTTCAAGCAAGGGCTTCAAAATGTTCACAAGGTTTGAACCAAAATCAAAGGAAAGTTTGAAGAAAAGAATAGGTGAAAGGAGGGCCCAATTTGGCATTTGGTTTTGATTTCCATATCGGGTGGTTGATCAAGTGAAATAAGTGAAGAAGGTGATCGATTTTGAAAACTAGGTCAATTTGGAAATCAGAGGGGGGAGAAGCAAATTTTGAAAGGAAAGTAAAGAAGGGGTTGAGAAATTTGGATTTATAAATAAGAATTCAATACTTAGAACCAAACTTTGAAAGAAAATATTGAAGTTTAAAGGAAGAACTCAAGGTTCGAAACAATATTTTAAGAGAGAAGGGTCAAACCCAAAATCAAAGAAAACTCACTCGAAAATGGGTAACTAGAGGTCCTGATTTGACAATTGTGGTCAATTGAGAAATCAGGGAAGAACTTCAAAAATAGGATAAGAAGAGGTCAGATTTGAGAGTCAAGTTTGATATAGAAATTGGTAGCCAAAAGAGTTCGAATAAAGGAGGAAAAATACAAGGAAAGGGAAGTAACCAAAAATACTCAATTGAGGAACAAAGTTCAAAGAAGGAAAGGAACTAAGTCAAAATCAAGAAAGTGAAACATGAAGGCCCATCCAACTTAACCATCTATAAACAAAAGAATCAATGCAGTAAGGTGATGAGGAACCAAGGTCATGTCCAAAAACATAATCATACCCAAACTAGTGAAAATAAGGTGGGGCCCCAAGTTTTTCCCAAAGCTTGGGGGGTTGTCGAGGGCTTAACACCAATATACAAATATTTCAAAACAGAAAGGTTCTAAGATAGTTTCAATCAAGTTTTATTAATTAAAAACAACATTTATGGTGTTTTTCCCATCATTTGTATACTCTATATTTTAGGCAATTATGACTTATTTTAACTAAGATTGTGAGATAAGGAAAGAGATAAAATGGTCAAAACCTATGTTATATTTGTTTTCTACAGTAGCAATTTGAAATACTTCAAATGTGAATAATTAGATAACCCTTCCTCATCATGATTGATTATATATATGACCATAATTTGGATGCATTATATCTTGGTTAGGCAGTGTTAGAATTTTTCAAGTCTATCATTGAATTTATATTTGATCAAAATGCATATCGAAATACTTCCATTTCCCTTATAGAAGACAACAATCTATACCAAGAAAAACATAAATTTCAATAATATTTCCCATCAAGACTTTAAAAGACAACTTATGGGGCATGCCATATCTTCTCTACTATTATATTTGACATAGATATCCTTAAAAAATGTAATTCATCCCTTTGAAACAATAGATGATATTGAGGGTATTTTAAATAGTTCCTTCCGGCGAAAACCACATTTAAGTTGAAACCCAAGCTATATCACTCAGTCCCAAGGAATAGTTTCTTCAACAAAATGCAATATTGTACTTGTGAAACAAGTATATTTGATAGATCCCTAACAACCTACAAGTTGGAAAATGTATTCATAGGTTCTCAATATACAAGATGATTAGGAAGTATGATGATAATAATGTGATTAAATGCAAGTTGATAATTGCATTATGAAAGTGAACAAAATGACAATGCTACCCTTGAAAATGGTCTTATCATGGACAATGCTTACATAAAAATTGTAATAAACCCAATATTAACTATAAATAAATAAAGGATTCGGGAACATCTAAGAGAATTTTAACTAATTGCAATTTAAAACCTTGATTTTATGTGACCAATTGATTACCAACTTGATGTTTCCATTCTCCTAAAATTGGTTGATTAGAATGATCCATAGTATACATGGAAGATGAAGGAATCAAGAAAGAAGGTTCAAGAGGAAGTAGGAGATCAAAGAAACACTTAGGGTGAATACTAAACCTAATAGAGGAGGTACAACCTATGTATGATTTTGATTTATTTTGTTAAGTCTATTAAACATATTGTTGTAGGTATCATTCTTTGTTTATTACAATACTTTGGGTTAATTGTTTCTTATTTCTTCTTCCCAGGGATGGAATCTTGTTTTTCAAATTCAACTAATACCACACCATTCTATGAAAGTATGTTAAGATGTCATCCTCCCATAGATCTTAGTCTTCTGAATATATATGAAAGTGTTCCCATGAAATCATTGCAAAAACAATAGCCATGTGCAATAATAATCCTAATATGGCATGCACTACAATGAAACAAAAGGTGGGGTTTTCATTTTCTATTTATTGCATACCTTTGCATTAATTGTTTCTTATTTCTTCCTCCCATGGATGGAATTTCATCCTAACAATTGCCAGATGTTTAAAATTAGGTCAATATTCCCTCCTCCCATATATTTGAATCTTCCGAATATATACAAAAGCATGCCAATGGGATTGTTGAAAAGGAAATATCCATGTACACTGATAATGATGCATGGTTTGCAATGAAACAAAAGGTGAGGTTCTTGTGCTTTCATTATTTCAAGTTTATGGTTTTGTTTTTTTTTCTTACCATTTCAGAATTGATATAATATTATGTTTATAGATACATTAATCTAATGTAGGTAGAATTGAATATATATATTTCAATTATTTCTTCCAATATCGATGATAGTTCTAACTTGAGAGGGGAAGGAGGATCAATTGGAATATCAACTAGAGGTGATCTTTTCAGGGAAAAAGGTGATCTTATTAGGAAAAATCTCAAAGACATTTGGAATTTTTTTGTGTTCAAGGATGGAAATGCTATTATAATCATGAAAGCAAGGACGATATGGATGTGAAAATGTAGTTCAAGCATCTTGTCAAGAAGTGGAACCCCAATTCACTTCCTAAGTTGGACATCGATTTTGTACTTAATGGTCACACATATCGCATTACTCCATCCTCAATACATGGGTTGGGATTGTCTTGTATGGATAGTGTAAAAGTTCCATACAAATGTGAAGTTATAAATATGGAGATTAGATTATCTTTGACCAAATATGTCAAAAGCATGTAGATATTTTGACTTTTGACAAATTATAAGAGAAGAAAAGAAAGTCATCGAGACAAAGGAAAATTTGTCTATATTGATGGAAATATGATAGCTTTGGGAAATATTGTGGCATTTGAAAACAATTCACACCTAAATACCACAAACAAAAAGGTACAATTGCATGTTTGAGGAGCACAAAGGAAATGAGCTTATGGTCAGTGAAAATAGAATAATAAGTGCAAGGGTAGAATGATCGATACACAATATTTTGAATAGAGAATAGTTTGACCTTGTTTAAAATATTACAATATAAACATTAATTGAGATTGACCCTTTTGCCATGTTTAACACACTTTACCACTAGTGTGTATATCAATGTTGTTTCATTCCTTCTTTATAGATTACTTCAAATAATCATTTTAGAGTTAATTAAATTAACCTATATTAAACGTATTAGATTATTTAATTTATGGTTATTCTATTGAATGTATTAGATTAATCTTTGATTTTATTCAAGAATAATGTTATATACATGCAACATTTGTATGTCTAAGTATGGGTGGAATATAGCTTATTGCATGAATGTTCCATGCATGATAGGATCAATAGATCACAACCACACCTCCTCTCTTAGCTAAAAACAACCCCCAAAATGGGTTAAATACCTTTGTATAAGAAGAGTACACTTTGTGAAGTACATGCCTCCAAATATGTGAAGTGACTTGGATGATGTGTAATAATACTAAAACAAAACTCAATGGTAAGATACGCCTTAAAATGGGTAGAAGTTTCTCCAAATATGTAGAAACTTCTCCAAATATGTCGCAATATCCTAATTTTTCATATGAATGGAGTCTTAGGTGAATTATCACCCTCATCCATGCTTTAAATATATTTCCTTGATCAACCATGAGTGATTCCCAAGCTAAGATCAAACCCAAATTTGTGCTCCAAGATTCTACTGATGACTTGAAATTATCACTAATATTGAAAGGGTTAACACCCCATCCATTGTGCTTTTAAGAAAAGAATACCATTATGAAAATGAAAAAACAACCATGAATTTTCAAGTGGTAAAGTCTATAACTCTAATTTCGGTGTCTGATCAAGATTCATAATCATCAATAGTAGAGGCAACAGAGGTAGAGATAGGGGCATGGGATTCTTTATAAGTATCATCATAAACACAAGTAACATTGGAATCAATAATGTAGAGAGCATAGGAAATCATTTATCTTTAATCAAAAAATGATCCAGTAGAGACGAAGGCATAGGGAGCAATAAAGAAGGAAAGACCTGAGCAAGTAGAGGCAAACCTTTGCTAAGTCCCAAATTTAAAGAAAGATACATCACCAATAACAAGGGAAAACATAAAGGCATCACTTCACTTAGAAATAGATCTGATCGTAGACACCCAAGTAAAAAAAGAGTAATATACTGGTTTGACCCCACATAGTCTATGTTGCTAAACAATAGATGTGGAAAGCTATCCCCAAAACCACCCTCTTTCCACTCCAATTCCAAGGACACCTGAAAGAAGGAAGAATATATCTAATGGTTTTTCTTCTTTTTCCATTATTCCTTTCTCCCTTAAACCCTTCCATTCCTTTGGTACTTGTCAGACTAGTGTTTTTCTATATGGCCTAAGTCTATCACTCACACTCATCAAGTTAGATCGAGACATGTCACATATTTCTTTCCCCATGAACAAGTGATAGGGGTTGATGGAAAACAAGGGGGGAAGAAAACAATCCTACAAGGAAAAAAGGGTTTCAAACCAGTGGATCAAATGAGATCAAATCAAAAGGGAACAAGTTCAAAAGGGATATGATTCTTTAACCATATACTCATAGGTGGGTTATCAATGAAGAAATCTAGTGGGAAAGAAAAAATGAATGACTATCAGAACTAGCTAGAATAATGAACAGAGCCAAAGGGGAACAATGAACAACATAGCAATAGAGACATGTAGGCCCTTTGCTAGCTTTTCAATAACAACAAGGTATTACTTGAGATAGTGAAAGGATTGGTCATCACCAAACATTCAGGAAGGTAATACTGGGGTGTCGATGGTGGGCATTGGATTCAGGTTTTTGAGCTTATTCTCGTTGTATTAAATTTCATTTCGATCTTGTAGAACCCATTGTCTGATCATCCAAGTCTCCATCTCTTTGGATTTGATCTCCTTTAGTATATGTGGATTGAGAAAGGAAAGTAAAGACACAATGATTATTCACATCATGGTCAATTCAAGGTATCATACTCCATGAGCCTTTCACCTACCAATATTTTATACACTAGTGTGCCAAAAAATATGACGAATTTTGGTTTACTTCCAAGTAGGTAATTAGAATGATATTGATAGTGATGCCTTATCCTTCAATATGATACTTTTTTTTTTCTTATACTAAGATTTATTGAGATGAGATGACTCGATTGATTCTTGTACACAGATTTATTTTATTATGTTATATGTATTCACCAATGTAATACATAGTTGAATCACAAAAAAATGGTGATATAAGTGATTGAAATGCACTTAACATTCTATTCTTGTAGGGAATAAAAATAGAGAACAAATGCAACAAAGATTTCTCTCACAAGTACCTAAGGTAATTATATTTCCTTCCCTATATGTTTTTTGATGCGATCCCCATGTCATAGTTCTATGTTTTTCCCTTTGAAAATGAATTGTACTAATGGTTCAAAATATTGTTTCTTACAGTCTTGACTTTGGCCCAGAAAACGATAATGGTTCATGGTTGTAGTAGCTCAACAACATTGACAAATAAACAACATTGTGAGGATACTAAGGCTCAAAATCCTCATCATTATATGTGTCAAAAGTCGAGACTACAAGCAACACTCCTCTACAACACTAGCAGTTCTTTTAAGAGGGAAAGTATATGGAGAGTTGTGGGACAAGGGTTGCATTGCAAAATTCCCCCCAAGATGTCAATATATCGATGTCTAGGCATCGTTTCAATCCCCTAGGTATTGATATATTGACATTTATAAAATGTATTTACTATTGAAGCAATGCCAATCTCATGCCCACTTTAACATTGAAGTTGCAAATATATGTCATTTGAGTAAAATTACAAATGTTAATTTAGCGACGTTTTCAAAGAAATGAAGTATCTACACAATATCAACCAATTGACATGGTAAAATGTAGGTATATTGACGTTTTCAACCAAGGACATCGATATAGAAACATTTACAAAATGATATCAAGCCTAATGTAAATTAAAATGGGGTGATTTTCTTAAAAGGCCCAATTTCAACATCTAAATGTTGAAATCGCATCATAAAAACATATTTTTTTTATCTCAAATGTAGTAGTGATGGTTGCAACACTCCATAATCAATTCCTAACATATCACCATTGTACCTCTTTTGATCACCACATTTCACTAGTCCATGTAGAGTAACACGATGTTGGCACTTGATGTAGAGGAGAGGCATGACATCATTAACGATGCCCTAAGACTAGATGTTCCAATATACCACCACCTAATATGATTAATATCGAGCCCAACTAAACTTATTGTTCATGTCATCAATATATAGGATTCTCCTCAACAATGTATCCATCATTAAATCCTTGAAACATTGAATGAGATTACTATCCTTTAGAATCTCCTTGGCAAAGGTATACTAGCAGTATACAAAAGTATGGTGCAATCTCATAAAAATTCATGCATTATATCCCCCAATTAAAGCCTCTAACATAGGAATGACATGAGGTGCAACTTTGTCTCAATTGCATCTTGGTGAGGTATCAATTATGATGTCCATAGGCGATTCCCACTGGGGAATATAACAAGTTCTCGTATGCCTTATATAGTTGGGTGCATCACTACTTAGTTGTTTAGTTGTTTCCCCATTGCATATCACTAAAACTCTTTGGCACGTCATCCCATCTATATATTGAGCTCAAAATAATTTGGTACGACATACCTTTCCTCTACATGGTAACTTGATTATTTCACCATATCACGTCCCTATTTTATGCATCCTTCCCTTCAAAGTGTTGACAATATTTGGGATAAGAAACATGGCTTGGTTATTATATTTATCAGGGCCTCAATAGTTAAAGTGAAAAATGGCATTTTTTCGCAACTCAATATGTATAGGTGTAAACAATCTTAGTTCTACAATGACACAATGTAATCTCAATATATATGGATGTGACAACCTAAACTCACACACTCATAACATCAATATTTATCCCCGACAATGACAATTGTTATCCCTGACAAGGACACTAGTTGATGATATTGCACTCCAATGAAATGGTGCACATGATTCATCATTAAAGTAATGAAAATAAAGAATTCACCCATTCAAATGAACAAAGGAAACATAGAAGTAGATAATCTAGATCATCTTGTATTACATCAAAGCAAATAAATATGTTACATGTAAGCCTCCCTTACCTAAATCCATTGAAAGGGGGGAGAGCCCTTTGAAATCAACAGGAAACACTCACTCATGCATTGACACTCAAAGAAGACACAATAGAATTGAGAACCTAAATGAAGAATGAATGAATAATCCATCAACCTCTAATACAATCTAAAAAGATGTAATATATGCCCCAACGTCTCTAAAAAGGGGTGGAATGGAATAGATCATCTTGTATTACATCAAAGAAAATAAATATGCTACATATAAGCCTCCCTTACCTAAAGCCATTGAAAGGGGGGAGAGCCCTTTGAAATCAACAGACAACACTCACTCATGCATTGACACTCCAAAAATATACAAGAAAATCGAAAACCTAAATGAAGAATGAATGAATAATCCATCAACCTCTAATACAATCTAAAAAGATGTAATATATGCCCCAACGTCTCTAAAAAGGGGTGGAATGGAATGCCTCATGTGCAACTAATGAGAATACATGGTGGATGTCAAACCACCATATTATAACAAGGCTGCAAAGAAGCATTCCCTGTTGCCTTTGCTTTGATAAGTTTTACTAGATGTAATGTAAATCTATTATAATTATATACTAATAATATTTAAAACTGGATTGGATCAGCAAAAACTCTTACTTTATTGCCAACTTTCAAAATCTATTACTTTAGAAAACTTTCAAAAACTTATGGTAAATTATAGAGTCAATTGATAAATCTAACACTACATACTGTGTCTGGATGCAAGTATAATGCCAAAACAATGTTACATTTAACCACCATGTTTTACCATTGTTACAAAACTCGGCATCGACATAAAACTGTCAGCAGTTATCAACTCAGAAAATCAGAAAAATAGGGAATATCAAGGTAGGAATCTTATAGATAAAAGACCGAGCACTGCATATTGCAAGCGCAATGACCCAAACGACTCCCTGTCGATCATGTTGGATGTTCTTGAGAAAACGAAGCTAAATGTATTCTGGATGTCGAAGCCAAGATGAAACTGGCAGATATAAATGTTGACACCGTTGACATCCTTTAGTAATAATAATTTAATCATATTAAATAATGTCTTTAAATCCCGCAGTCACCTGTGCAATAACGGGTTCAATTTAAAGACCAATAGAAACACAGATAAACAATTGAAATATTTAAAAAAAATACAAAAAAATTACAGTGTAAAGTTAAACTTTGTAAAATGGCAAAAAATTTTAGTCAACGTTCGAACTAATAACTGGTAAACAACGTATTGATCGCTATATACCATGTCGGGGCGGCATGTATAATAAAGGAGACAAGGGGAATATTCCATTCCCTCATTTCTTGTCTATAAACGACATCATATACATGATTTTATCTAATGCATAATCCTAAGCCATATAACCAAAGTGCATTCTCAATAAGGTGTCCAAGTTTAAGATCCATCTGTCATTAAAGGAGCCAAGAGCTAAGAGCTATACATGGTGTATCTCTTGAGTATGACCCAGAGCAATGTCAAGGGCTATGAACTTAGAACCAACCATGTTGTTGTCAATAATCTCCCTGTGTGTAGATAATCCACCCACACTGATCAAGCATGACATCCTCGCATGCAATAGATATCGCATATGTAGATTCAACCCCAAACACTACCATCTAATGGTTTTAATGTTATATAGTTAACTTTGATGGCATAGTTCCAAGTTTTAATGTGTACATGACCATTATCTAGATTCAACCCAAAACGTTGCCATCTAATGGTTTTAATGTTATCTAGTTAACTTTGATGGCATATTTCTAAGTTTTAATGTGTACATGACCATTATTTGATAATCAACATTCGGTATTCCAACAAGGGAGGAAATTGGTGCATGGTAGCTTTGTTCATTATATGCATGGTACTAGTTTGTAACAAATAGATATTTCTATTTAAAAATTTGCGTTGTTTTGATATGCTATTAGATTGTAACAAATAAATATTTCTATTTAAAATTTTCCATTGTTTTGATATGTTTTGTTGAACCTTTCTCACTATAATGAGAATTTGATCTAGGATTTGGAATGACATAAAAATTTCATCACTCTTGAACCAAAAAGAATTCTCTCTAAATTAAATGAACTTATCAACCATTAAACTTTGTTGTTTTCTCTTTGTTTTTAAACTTGAAGTGTTTTTATTAAGTTTTATGATAAGTTAAGTTTTAATGGAAAATAATTTTCTATAATTTCAAATGAACTTGGTAGTTTATTAATTATAATGTCCAAGTCCCAATCCTTGTGATTATTAAAAGTTTTAAAGTATAATTTGTGAGACAAACATGGTTTAAGAGGCATTATCCACACTAAAAATATTTATCAATTCAAATGTTGCTTTGAGGTGCAAGTCCTTGGGTTGATGTGATAACATCTTCTGTGACTCTAGTACTAACATTGTTGGATGTCATGCTTTGTGGGTTGTGTTTGGAATTCAACATTTATCCATGTTGATATTCAATAGAAACAACATATGTAGAACAACTTTAACCTATGCTTACACATTTTTGCAACCTAACTTCATTAAAAAAAAAACTTTACCGCCTCAAAGCTCTTATTATTTTTATTTTATTAAATTTTTATTTTTTGTGATATATATTACTATAATAATGAATGAACAATGGTAATGTTACAATGTGTTTGCTATTATTTTTATCATTGAATGAATTATCTAAAGTACAAATTTAGTTGTCTACAATTAAGGTCTTTAGCATGCAACTTCATTGGATAACAATTTTATTAACCTCAACTTTATCAATCCACTACATATCTATGGAGAGTACACATTGCACACAATAATAATCTTAGTGAGATAGTATGGTTGAAGAGGTTGCCAACTTTGAATCAAATCCTATATTCCAATAGTTTAGCAAGAGCCCTACCTTGGTTTTGGAAATAAAGGAATCCCTAAAACAAACATTTTCCTTCTCTAATTTCTTTGTAAATAAGGTAATATGATTTTTTTTCAAAATGTGATAACATCATTCTTTACTTCAGTATTAATGTTGTTGATGGTTTTGATGTCATATTTTGTAGGAGATGTTTTACCTTGTTGTTTTCTATATGATGTTTATAACACTATATTTAATGGGGTAGATAGATTGGTCCTCAAATGAGTGAGAACCAACTTAAGTCCATGGTTCTAAACTTACTAAGGGTCAAATGTGAGTTGGCCACATCATTGTTCTTGGGAGAGCTCTAGAGATTAGGCCATCCCCTTACAGTGTGGGATACTCCATCCATATCCATATATATATATATATATATATATTCCAAGGAAAAACTCACGGAGAAATCCAAGGGATGTTTCCTCATGTGTATGGAGGACATACTTAGTAAACTCATCGATGTAGACTACCACACTTAACCTAGAGGGATTTGAACTAGGAACCTACTAATATTGTTATCACCTTGCTAACATGTTATCACTTTGATGAGCCCAAAACATTTACTTGGCCAATTACATTTGAAACCAATCCTTTCTTTCATAGTTTTCACATATTCAAGGGTTCCTTGACACTTAACCAAATTTCCCTTGACCTTTTAGCCATTTGGAACCCTTCACATACTTTATAAAACCTTGGCCTTTTCTCCCTTGTTCGAATTTAGATTTCAGGCCAATCTACAAATCAGGGCCAATTTCCAAATTAGACTCTCCTTCACCTTTTTGAGATGTTCCCTTGTCCTAATTTCATAATCAAGCCCGATTACTTAATCAAGCCCCCTTCTCACCATTTGAGTGGATTACTTGGTCAATTTCATGATAGGGATCAATCCCTCAATCATGCCCCCTTTTCAGTATTTGAGTGGATGCCTTAGTTGATTTCATGATTGGGAGTTATTCCTCAATCGGGCCCCCTTCTCACTGTTGAGTGGATGCCTTGGCCAATTTCATGATTAGAATCGATTCCCAAACTGGGGCCCCTCTCATTGTTCAAGTGGATCCTTGGTTGATTTCATGATTGGGTCTGATTCCTAAATTGTCCCCCTTGCTCATTGTTTGAATTATCACCTTGGACTAATTTCAAAGTTTAGCTTGATTCCTTAATCAACCCCTTTATAACGAGTTTGAGGCTACCTTGGTCGATTTAAAGATCAATTTTGATTTCCTAATTTCCCCCCATGCTTAGTATTTGAGTGGATGTGTTGACTGATTTCATGAATGCGCTCAATTCCTTAATTCCCCCCCTACTAATTGTTCAAACTATCACTTAGGCCCGATTTCAAAGTTTCACATGATTCCTCAAGCGAGCCCCCATCATCAATGTTTCAATGCGTTCAAAAGAATCCAAAATCAAATGAAAATGAAGGTCCATACTATGAATAAGTAGGTGGCACTATGAAGAGAAGACACCTGGCAAGGAATTTCCATGTGGATAGCATAACTGTTTGCAAGATAGAACTCGCATGTGTGGCCCTAATTTCCTAGGATTAAGAGACAGTGGTAGCCCCTAAGTATGAGTTAATGAAAAGATTGATTAGCAACCCATGATATTTAAGGATTGAGATAGAGTGGTGTTCCTAAAGGTGTTTTCCAAACCAAATAGCAGGCATGCATTTTCCCCAATGACATACAAGTAAGAGAACTTTTTTTCTCTTTTACAAAGGAGGTTTCTTCATCCAAGGGAGTTTTGTTCATTCGAGAGTAAAATATTTTCAACATGCAAAGAGAGTGAAACAGAGATAGAGGTCATCAGAAATAGAATATTTTTTTGGAGCATCATAGTTTTACAACAGTAAATAACTTTCTCCACCTACCACTTCTCATCTCTTTCATCCTCAGTCTTATTGTAAGCATTATTTGAGTAGAAAGATTTTATAGGGAAACAAGAAGGCTTAGGATAGTGATTTTGTGATTCCAACCCATGATGTATTTTTTGATTAATAGAATGGTTGTTTCATATCCGATACTTCTATAGTCATGAACACTAGAACTACTATTTGATTAATGAGTTGTTGGATTTATTGTGAAATTAGGACCGAGGTTGATGCCACTAGTCAATTATAAATTCAAGCAAGTTATGTTTATTTTTTACTCTTCATTTCATGTCTTATATAATGTTGTAAGATATTGGATCTATTCTTGTTTTCCCCATTGGTTTTCTGTCCGATGGATATGTGTCAGGAAAGTAGTTNCCCCCCCCACCCCTTTGCCCATATTTTTTATTTCTGAGTTATTTTCCTAGCCTAACTAGATTATGGTGACCATGCTTTAGAACATCATTTATATGGTTGAATCCTATCAAAATCCCTTTGTTGGTTGATGCCCATTTTGAATTTCCTCCAAATTAAAAGTGAACATCCTATTCTTATCTAAAATCAATAGTAGAGATTGACCCCATGCACCATTTTTCTCTATTATAAATCCAGTCTAAGCTTCATATATTGAATAGGTTGTCCTTAGGTGACAAAAAAAGACTCATACCTTAGGTAATATTGAGGGTACCCCCTCTAGCCCAAGAATTGGCTTGAAGGACTAGAGTGGGGTATGAAGGTGCATCCACACACCATATCCCGACATTTTTCCCCTTTGTGAGAGACATGGGACAATTTAGGGAACAACATAGGAACCGGTGAGACACATCCTGGTATACAACATAATTTTTTGTTCTCTAGTCAAAGAGAGAAAAAATTGTTGGAAAATATATATATGTAGTATCTTTGAATGAATCTGTTTACTAGATCAATTACCTCCTACCATAGATATAGGTCTATTTATTGCTCTTCGAGGAAATATCAACAAGTGATAAATTCTCTAAAAATCTAAAGAGAGCTCAGAAAGGTGAATCCACAAGGGAAAGTGTCCTCTCTAACAAATTGGATTCTAGATCTATTTTCACAAGATCCAAATCTAGAGGAAATATGGTCACTCCAATATCAAATCCATAATAGATCTGGTGATGAAGACAAATTATTCCAAGCCCACCTACAGGTAAGCAACGAAAATGTATGATTCCTTTTTCCACTATTATATATGGGTGTAATATTGATATTCCTATACTAGATTCCCATGCCTTAGTGATATCCAAGAGACAGATATTTGAGCCTATGGCATGTCTCAATCCACCCCTAATAGATCTATCATGAGGCGAGTGGCACCCTTGGAGCACCTAGTGCGTCCTGAAGGGCACATCGCGTTGTTAACTAATAAGTGAATAACCTAGATGGCCTTAGAACAAACAATGTGATAAGAAATATTTAAAAATAACTTCCCTAATAAAATGTCGTCCAACCTTGGAAATTAAAATCTAGGTCTAAGTGATACTTGTGGTAAAATAATAATAATAATAATAATAATCATTAAACATGTGATGAAAAGGGGGGGTAAGAAATTCGATTAATTTACTAAAATCAAATTATATTGAGGGATTAAAATTGAAAAGGGAAATGATTGTTTTGTTACATATGCTAATTAAAATTTATTAATTAAAAAGAAAAAGGGGAAAAAGGTAATTTTCTACACTTGCCAATTTGAGTTTTAGATAAAAAGGGAAAAGAGGGAAACTTAAAAAGAATTGGGAAACTAAGGGAGAAAGGGGGAAACATAAAGAAAAAGGGAAACATAAGGAAAAAAAAGAATGACTAACTTGGTAAGGAGTCTTGCCTTTAAGAACTTTCTAAATTGAACTCGACTAGGAATTTAAAATGTGTAAGGGAATATGGGGACACCTAGGAGCGATTCTAGGAATGCTTTTAGGTGGGTGAGGGAAATAGGAGTAAATAATTAATTAATGAAATTAATTTATGGTGCAACTAAATGGATGGGTGACATGTGTATGGGGGAGGATTTTTCTGAATTAATTTATCAAAAATTTAATTAAATGGGAATTTGGGAAATAAATCACTTAGAAACTCTATATAAAGGATGGAGGAGGAGGAGTATGGAATTTTTTTTCATGTGTAACGTTACAATGCAGAATTTTTGACTTGACTGACTTATTTTGTGGGTGTTGGGATACCCAGCTTGGGTATGAGTGGTAGCTAGAACTTTCGAGGTGAGATGGTTGCTAGTTGTTCTTTGGTTTAGAGTGTGTGGCCCCTTTGCGGCTCGGGGGGCTAAGGGGGAAGAAGAGTACCCCTAGCGTTGGCTGGGAGGTACTGGTGAAGTCATATCAGTCGGCAAGCGGGAGCTGCATGGAGCGCGCAGGACAATGACTTGGAGCTGTCACCTTGGGCTACGGTACGCATGCTTTTATTTTGCATGTTAGATTACTATTGATCTTGCACTTTCATTTCTATACTTTTAATGTGTGAAGAAAATTGTTTTACTTAGTGTCTTTAATCAAGAAGCTAAAATCATCATAGCTTTACACTCGCTACATTGATTTGATCTCCTTGGTCATCGATCCTTGATTGCTATGACTATTCTATTTGTTTTATTGATTATTTGAAGAGTTTGTGCTTTATCTTTCATCCTCATCCCTAGATCATCAGTCCACGGCTAAGCAGTCGCCTAGGAGCCAAATTGACGGTCTTCACTTCAGTGTTAATAGACCTATAGATCCTAATGCCCTGCTTTTATGTGTGTGGATGATAAGCGAAGGATGTTTATGCCTAGATGTCTACCCCTATCGATTGATTCATGGCTGAGTGATTGGTCTTGCACCTTCTTGTGACTGATTTTTCTTCCTTGATTGATTCTCTTCTGAACGCTTACCCTCTGCGTTTTCCCTTGTGAATGTATATCTTTGCATTAAACCACTTATCTCTACATTTTTGGTTCTGGATATTCTCGGCATCCTACCCAGAAATTCACTTAGTGAATCCCCTTAAATTTTATTGTTGACCACGATTTTATTCCTGGGCATTTTTCTGGCATGTTACACAGAAATTCATGTATATGAACATCATATCATTGTTAGACATAGAATTAATAAGAGACATCGAAATTGGTATGACAACGATTTACATTATCATTTGACTGCAATTTCATTCTCTCTCTTTTTTATTGCGATTCCCTTTACATTTGAATGCAATTTACATTAGTGACTGTGATTTACATATTGACTGCAATCTGCATAGTGACTGTGATTTACTTTTATTGTCGGTGATTTTATACATGAGCGAGTTTTAAAGCTTTTCACACAGAATTTATGTGGCCATCTCACACAGCAGAATTATAAAGTTGTTCACACTACGAGTTTAATGTCTATTGGTGGCAATTATATGCATACCCTGTGACTCTAAATTCAATACTGACGGTGAATTTATATATATTACGAGACTGCGTTGACATAGTTAGTGATATCTTATTCCAGTAAGGTTATGGAAATCAATTATATAATAGCGATATCATATGCCAGTAATGTTATACAATGATTTTATATTCCAGTAACGCTACACAGCCATATCATATTCTAGTAATGTTAAGGAAATTAATTATACAGTTAATAAGACAACAAAATCCTATTTTTCCAAGCATTATCTCATTCCATGTATATCCTATATTTACACTCTGCAATATCACTTTACCCACGATTTTACCACTCAGAAACGTTTTAAATTTTTAGGAAAGAATTTATTACTTAGAAGCAGTTTTAGCATTCATATGCGTTTGGAATTTTTCAGAAGCTAATTCATTTTCAGAGAACGATTTTAAGATTTTGGTTAAGCAATTTTAAAATCAAAAGGACAACCACTACTAAAACAATACCTGTGTTTCATTTGAGATACCCAGCGAATTGATATAGCTCAATGCCCAGCGAATGATATCAAGGATACCTACGCGTTTTTACATTGAAGGACTACAATTTTTATGCAATTAAATGATTGTGTTTTACCTTGACCATGATTGCGTGGTTACTATAAGATGGATTGTGTTTTGATCCTGAGCTTGACTGCATTCTTACACTACACCTTGGTTGTGATCCTTGTACCCTATGGTTAGACAGACAGTGGTGGAGTTTATATTATAACATAGTGTTCGACTATTAACCAAATCACTGCAATCTCACTACAATTTGATACACTGCAATATCACATCTGTCAGCGATTTTCCTTGGCACATTTTACAGCCTCCCACAGTTTTAGACAACGATTTTTGTGGATACTATGATCGTTATTAATGAACAATAATGTGTTTGTGGAGTGTTGAGAGAAAGACATATTAAATTCCTTGATAATTCTTTTATATTGTTAATCATGTGCAAAGACAATGATATAATTGATGGTTAATCGATCTATTTTCTTAACGGACAACAAATCATACAGTTTAAAGGCAACAAATTTTATTAACCGCATCTTGATAGCAGGTGTTTTAATGGTGACTAATTTAATAGCATATTGATAGTATGTTGACAGCGATTTCTGAATAGTCAAATGTTAGCATAATGATAGATATTAGATTCCATAGATAGTGAAATTATATTGTTGAAGGAGAACATTATATTTGTTCAGCTTAAAAGATAGCGATACTACTACGATTTAATTTAGCGATGTTATAGACTTAAATTCCATTGAAATCCACTTACACTGCAAAAATTGCTTGCACCTGATGTATATTTTAGACAACGGTATTTTAGAAGGCAATATTCAAAGAGCAATGTCGAATATTTTATAAGCAGAGTAGATCGCTTTTTAATGATAAGAAGTTCACTTTTAATGGACAGTGTATGATTGTTGACCAACATATTTGATTGTTAGAGTGCATGTATTAGATCACTCCTTTGCACTTAGACATCATGCTTAATGGATAAAGGGTTGTAGGTTGTGGGCGAAGGCACTTAGTAGCTTGCGCAATCTAAATCTAGGTTGTCGTCTTGCGTCTTGTCGATTTGATGCTTGGGTGCATGGGTATAGTCTTCTGGTCAGTTATTTCAGTCTCCTAGCATGTTGGATTTTCTTGGGATATTGGTCTAGGCATGCTAATTTGTGCCACGGTTACTGTCATGCCTATCGCCTGGTGTCGGCATAATTCCTGATGAGGAGATCATCGTGCCCTGAGGGATAGAGGCGAATGATAACCTAGTCGGAGTCTGTGCTTCTCGATGTGGGCGTTGCTCATTGTAACAGTCATTGGGACTTAGGTTGTAACCGATTCATGCGTTGGGTTTTGCGCATCGTAGAGGTTCTAGTTAATGTTCGTCGAGGCCATGGTGTCGAGATTGTGGATGTTGTCCTTAGCTTGTAGGCATTGTCATGTTTGTGTCGGGCGAGTAGTCGTTTCTTTCTTTTTGATTTACACATGTTTCACCGAGTTGCTCGTTGTGCTAGTGTGTGAGTCATTGTTGTTTGTTTCCTGATCTACATGCGCGACGTTCGTCGACAAGCTGCCTTTTTTAACTGTTTTCGTTATTTTCGTCCTGCCCCAAAAAAAAAAGAAAATTTAAGCTTTCTGTTGCGTCGCATGTAGTTGTAACATTGAGGGTCCTTACATATGGTATCAGAGTGGGTTCAACCCTGCGATTGTGGATCGTCAGGCTTTCCACTACAGTAAAGCCTTGAGTATTTAACCTAGTGCTACTAAAACTTTAATGTGTCCATGCGGTGATCTCGATTAGAGGACGCCATAGAGGTTTGCAGCGTCGTGTCGTGGAAGGAGGTGCTATGCCTCCAGAAGTGCTCGCATTGTCGGAGTCTAACCCCCAAGGGGGAGGAACAAGCCCTTGGGATGGATTCGATTGTTGTAAGGGATGATGATGGTCTGACCAGGGTCCTTCCAGAGATGGTCAGAGGCCTTGATTGACCTTCTGTACTGAGATGAGGTCAGGGCGCCTGTACCCCTGAGAGTCCACAACGCTCCCAGTTAGTACCGTTAGTATTCACCGCGAACTCGAGAAGGTCAAATTTCCTGAGTTCTTGGGTGCCTCAGACAGTGCAGCCACCGAGGCATGGTTGGAGAATAAGGCGATGTGCTTGCACTTCGCGACTATACCTCCAACATGAAGGTCCACAGGGTGGTCTTTCAATTGAAGGGGAGCGCTCTTCTATGAGGGAGGACGCTCTTGCTACAATTGAACATGGCAGTCTAAGACATGTCATGAGAACTGTTCGAGGAATGGTTCAGAGAGAGGTATATATCGGAGGGATTCATTAAGCATTGGCTCAACGAGTTCAAACGCCTTACGACAGGGCGGTCGTACGATGCATGAGTACGGGGCCCATTTTTGGAGCTGCTTAGGTATGCTCTACACCCTTACCAAGAAACTTAAGGTCAACAAGTTCGTGTTGGCCTTAGCATTAGTATTCAGCTTCTACTTGGGGTACAAGGATTACTGGATCGAAGAAGGTTTATTGGAATGTGGGGAGCCACATTTCCAGTGCGACTACCTAGTGAAGAGGACTAGAGCTTCTGGATCAGTTGGACCCACTCCCGTGGGAGATTTGGGCAAGGCCCATTGGATTCATGCAATGGTGAATAACCATCGAGCAGAGCACCAGTCAACTGTGCTCAATATGTTAGGTACCTTCGCTGAACAGACCCTTAGCATTTGATAGATCCAGGTGATACCGAAGGTTACGGGTTGTAGCCTTAACCTGAGAGAGTTTTGTCTCTAGGCCCAACCTGTACGTCACGATCTTAGGATCTTATGACGTCGTGATTGGTATGGACTGGTTGGAATCGCATGAGGTGATATTCAACTGTAAGACAAAATGGTTGAGCTTGGTCGATATTGAGGGACAAAGATGTGTGATTGTAGGACGAAACCAGGGAGTTTCCCTAAGGTTCATCTCTTCCTTACAGTTATGGAAGAGTTGCGCAAGGGATGTAAGATTTATGTGATCCTTGTGTTATACGAGAAGGGAGTAGCGGAAGATTTAGAACACCTTCCTGTGGTGAGAGAGTTGTGGATGTCTTTCCTGAGGAAATTACCCGGGATGCCTCCGGAGAGGGAATTGAAATTACCATAGAACTAAAATTGGGGACTGAACCGATAGAAAGAACGCCTTATCAGATGTCTAATCCAGAGTTACAAGAGTTGAAAATGCAACTGAAGGAGTTATTGGATATAGGACTTATACGTCCCAGTGTGTCACCATGGGGTGCGCCTGTTATTTTTCATTCGAAAGGAGGATGGGTCGTGGAGACTGTGCATTGACTATCGTCAATTGAGCAAGGAAACGAACAAGAATCAGTATCTATTGCCAAGGATTGATGATCTGTTTGATCATATGAAAGGCACGACGGTGTTTCCAAAGATCGACTTGAGTTTGGGGTATCACTAGTTACAGATCAAGGAGGATGATGCCCCTAGGACCACTTTAAGACGAGGTTTGGATATTACGAGTTTATTGTTTTACTGTTTGGACTTACAAACGCCCCAGGGGTATTTATGAGTTTGATGAACGAGGTGTTCCACAAGTACTTGGACAAGTTCGTCCAAGTATTCATTGACGATATTTTGATTTACCCTCGGACGATGGAGGAGCATGACGAGCACTTGCGCTTGGTACTACAATTTCTGTGAGAGAACAAATTGTATGGGAAATTATCTAAATGCTCATTTTATCAATCGAAGATTCACTACTTATGGCATGCCATCTTTGATGAAGGTATCGTCGTGGATCTAGAAAAGGTCGAGGCTATTATGGAATGGTCTGCGCCAACGAATGTCCCAGAGGTGTGTAGCGTCATGGGTTTAGCAGGATACTATCAATGATTCGTCGAGGGATTTTCGAAGATAGCAAATCCGATCATAGAACTGCAGAAGAAGAAAAAGAAATTTGTTTGAACCGAGAAATGTGTGGAAGCATTTCAAAGGCTCAAAGAGTTGTTGACAACAACATCGATACTAAGGGTCCCTGACATGGGCACAGACTTCTTGGTGTGCAATGATGCATCCAAGGAAGGCTTAAGTGGAGTCTTAATGCAAGACGGTCAAGTGATCGCTTACATCTCGAGGAAGTTGAGAAGGCATGAGGAGAACTATGCGACGCATGATTTGGAGTTGTTAGCCATTGTTTATGCCTCGAAGGTTTGGAGACATTACCTTATTGGACAAAATTTTGAACTAAAAACGGACCAATGTGGACTACAACACATCTTTACACAAAACGACCTGAACGTGCGACAACGGCGTTGGTTGGAATTTCTTAGTGAGTACGACTTTGAGATTACTTACATAAAGGGAATAGTAAATAGAGTGGTTGATGCATTGAGTCAAAGAGCACGCGTCTTTTTGGTGTTTCCTCTTCAGATGAATCTACGTGAAAAAATTCTAACTTTACAGCGCGACGATGACTGGTACAAAGAGGTTGAGGATTTTATCCAACAAAACACAATGATGGTACTAAGTTTTGAAGGATTTACGTTTGACGACGATGGATTATTGAGGTTTAAAAATCAGATTTACGTACCCCGAACGACGAGTTGAGGAGTTTGATCCTAAATGAGGCTCAAAGAGCAGTGTACATGGCTCACCCAAGAGTCACGAAGATGAGGGCAAACCTTAAACCCTTATTCTTCTGGAAAGGAATGAAGGAAAGCATAGTCAACTATGTGGCAAGATGTCTAGAATGTCAGCAGGTAAAGGCTGAACATAGACATCCAGCAGGATTACTACAACCACACGTTATTCCAAAATTGAAATGGGAGGTCATTTCGATGGATTTCATTGTTGTATTGCCACTGACGGCAAGGAGACATGACTCGATTTTTGTGATAGTCGACACTCTGACGAAGAGTGCTCATTTTATTCCTATGCATACGACGTATTGGGCACTTGACATAGCTAGAGTTTTCATCAGTGAGATTGTGAGGCTCCATGGCGTGCCTAAGAGAATTATATACGATCGAGGATCAGTGTTTACTGGATGATTTTGGACTAGTTTCCAAGAGGCCTTGGGAACCCAACTTAACTTTAGTATTGCATATCACCCTAAGATAGAAGGGAAGACCGAACGAACAAACCAAATCTTGGAATACATGTTGTGCATGTACGTGATGGACCAACAGAAGCATTGGGAAGAATTCTTGCCACTGGTATAATTCCCTTATAACAACAGTTACCAAAGCACCATTAAGATGGCACCTTTCGAGCTCCTTTATGGGCGACCGTGTTGGACGCCTTTGAGTTGGGATCAGCTTGAGGATAGGGTCCTGGTGGGACCAGAAGTGATCCAAGAAATGGGGATTAAATGAAAACTAAGGCAAAGGATCAAGGAAGCACAGAATCGACAGAAGAGTTATGTCAATGCGCGTCATGTTGACCATAATTACGATGCGAGGATCGAGTATTCTTGCGGGAGAAACCACATAAGAGTTCAATATGTCAACCCTCTCTGATACCAAGAGGGGGTGAACCCGCTCTGATACCATATGTAAAGACCCCTCAGCTGTTACGACTGCCAGTGAAGCAAAAAGTGCAAAAAAAAAAAATGGTTTTCTGGCAAGAAGGAAATGACAACAATAGTCGAACCACACAACCTGACGATGAACACATGCACGCATCTTAGGCCACAGAAAAAAATGACTCAACGCACTAGCACAACGATCAACTGGGTGAAACATGCGTAAATCAAAAGATAGGAACGACTCCCCACCGGACACACAACACGGCGACGCTTACAAGCTAAGGACAACCTCCACCATCCCGACACAACGGTCTCGACGACTAGTCACTAGAACCTCTATGGCATGCGAAACCCAATGCATGAAGGCGTTGCAACCCAAGTGCTAACAATGAACTTACAAGATCAAAAACACCCACAACGGGAAGCACAGACTCCGACCAAGTTATCAATCGCCTCTATCCAATAGGGCACGGCATGATCCCCTCCTCAGGAATCATGTCATCCCCAGGTGATAGGTGTAGCAATAACCTTGGTGCAAGATGACCTATTTGAACCAAGGACTCAATATAAATCCAACACGCTAGGATCCAAATACTAACAAGAATACTACACCCATACCCCAAGCAACAAGTCGACAAGACACAAGATGACGACAATCAAAAGGAAAAGCGCAAGCTAAAACCCGACTCCACCAACAAACCAACCATTAACTGATAAGCAAGATGTCTAAGTGCAAGGGTTGAACTATTACCAAGCTACTAAGGTCATAAATGTTATCATAATGTGAACTAAGAAAGGCACTTAACCCAATCAAATACGCTTATCAACAATTATAAATTGTTCGTTAAAATAATTGAACTACTTAACATTTTAAAGGTACTCCACGTTGCTTATAAAATAATCAACATTGTTGTCTAAATAGGGCTAATTCTCAATGAGATCGATTTCTATAATTAATGCCACTTCAATGCTATTTGTTTCTATTCGATTATATTCTGTTGTCTACGAACAAGTGCCATTTCAATGCAAATTTTAATGCTATTTTAGTGTTGTTATGCGGTTAAAAATCTTATGGTAGAATTTATGTAGGTTCTTTTCTTACCCTATAAGGAAACCCTCTTTTTATGGGGGCATTCTATTATGGTCAATGATGGGTTTACCATTGGTGGTTTATGGGCCTATGGTATTGGGTAACCCATGGTATTTTCCCATGGGATTATATCTGATAAATCCTATTTAAAGTTTGTGTGTGAGAGACAGTATAGTGACCTAGAGAGGAGACCGTGAGAGAGTGAAGAGGAGGTTGCAGCAGATGTGTTGTAGGTGTTATTCCTTCATTTTTTTGGATGGTATAAAGGAAGGATTGGCTATTTCTTTGTGGATGTAACCTATATTGGGTAAACCAGGTATATTTGTGATCTGAAAATCCTTTGGACACCACTTATTCCTTCAAAATAAACATGCAACATCTAACTTGATTCCCATATAAATTATAGGATATGTTGAGGTGATTTGCAGATATGATGATGATGTGTCCTTTATCCAAAAAAACCCTTTATGATGACTAATTTGAAGTGCAGTTGAGATAACTTGGCAGAAAATAAAAGAACTCAAGCAACAAATAATGATGGCATGCTTTGTTTCATCTTTAAGTTCTTTCAACCAAATGAAAACTACTTATATTTATCTCAAGATACCAAAACACATATGTAAATGTACCAAATAAGCCAATATTGAGGGTGCTCTAAAAATCCACAACTCGAATTCACAAACAGAATTCATATTTGAAATCCTTGAGGAAAACTGAGTATAATATTGGCCATGTTCCATCAAAGTACCTCATGGCATGCAAAACGATGTGCTACAAAGTCATTAATGACAAATTGACATCAAACTATTACAAATGACCTTAAATTACAAATCCGGTCTTATATTCATGTTCCTTGCAAAAAACCGTGCAATTTTGATATAAGACACTTGAAATCTGTTAAGGTACCATTTGACATGCTTTACGATGCAACTCAAGATTATGTTGTACTTGCATGTACTTCCATACAATGACGTATAGTTTCAAAAATCGTGCCCTGTCCCTGCCTTGAAATCTATGCAGTCTCAGGATGCATGCACATAGGGATCTCCCTTTGCATTGGGATTCATGCCAATATATAACTGAAGCTCCAAAACCTCCTCCACATTTGGCTGTAACTTATTTACTAAATTTGGTGGAATCCCGCTAAATCTGGGCAGTTAGTTGAGTTGGTTTAAATTGTTGCTAAGTTTAGCAGGGTCTAGGTTATATTCTGTTCCATGCATATTCCTTGGTTATATTTAGCATATAGTTTCAAAACTATACATATTATACGGTGGTTATATTATAATATGTGTGTGTGTGTGTGTGTGTGTGTGTGTGTGTGTGTGTGTGTGTGTGTGTGTTATTTATTATATGTATGTCAAAACTCTCGTGTATTTGTTATACAGTTAATCCCTTTCGCGGATCATGTATGGTCGCATAATATGCATTAAGACCAGGGGTTGGGGGCTATCCCTTAGCCCCTTTTAAACCCCCAAACGAACTTTAATGCTAATTCAAATAAATTACATGCCACGATATGGTTAAATGGTAACTTGTGGCATGTTTGTTATGGGAGCTTTGTGAAGGTGTGGATTGTTAGGTAGGTTATGGGATCGAACCCCATGGACTCAATAAATATTTTACATAACCAAAACATTAATGGAAAATAAGGGGTTTCCACGTGGCAGCCTCTCATGGGATAACATGTTCCACATGTCAAATGTTGATTGAACCACTTGAACCTGCCAATTCATCTATAAATATTTTACATAACCAAAACATTAATGGTCAATAAGGGGTTGCCATGTGGCAGCCTCTCATTGCCTAACTTGTTCCATGTATCAAATGTTGATTGAACCACTTGGATCTGCCAACTCATCTGTTGATTGTAGATGCCAACCAATATGCCACGTCACCTCATTGTGCCACATCACTTCTGATGTCACCATGCCACGTGTCACCTTCTGGTGCTGCCACGTGGCACCCATGTTTTTCCTGTTTTGACCAAACTTTGATTGCTCATAACTTTTTCACATGATCTTTGTTTGAGATGAAATTTGCATCGTTGGAAAGATGATGACGAGCCCTATGCAATGATGCCATTTTCTTGGTAATTTGAGACGATCAAATTTTGAGCATTTATGGATCCCCTGGGACCTCTATGAGTGTTCCATATCCTCCTAGACCTCTATGAGCATTCCTTAGATCCTCCTGGATCACACCTTCCCACTGAAGAACTTTTGGACCTCCAAAAGTATTAATATTCAACAACTTAGTGATGATAACTCTAACTCACTCTTCCATCTTACCGAAATGCTCTGATCAATGACTTAGTGATGAAGCTTCTTCACTCTTCCATATTGTTGAACATTCTGTACTCATTTTATCATTTTGGATTGACCTTAGATATTGGATATTGGATCAGTGTACCTTTATTTGCTTCTTTGGAACATAGCTCTGATTGTGGCCTCTAGCATTGTAGCTAATATATGTAGCTCTGGTTTTGGCTTATAGATTACTGCATAATAAAATCATGCATTTATTGAAACTTTGTAATATCTTAATTATGTATTTCAACATTCCCCTCCATCTCCTTTGTTGAAGATAGTCTATCTTGGCCAATTTGAAACCAAGTCGAATGTTGATCTATGCCTTTCCCATTTGGAATCATTGTTCTTGTATTGTTGATGTATCTATAGAAGTCACTGAATGAATACTTTGTCCATTGTCACTCTTGCCTTGAAGAACAATTCCTCTTGTATTGTTATCATTTGTACCTGCCTTGATTGTTTATGTTCAAGGTATACATCCACGAACATGACATAGAATGGGTATATATATTCAAGCGTATATACCTCTTATCAGATCTAGGAAGTTTTCCATTACTTTGATGCTCTTCCTACTCTTGATCTACATGCTCCAACTGTCTACATTCTTATGTTCCTTCACTTACAGTTCTTCAGAATCAAGAATGTTGACCAGAAAATTCGATCCATATGTAGTCTTGTTGACAATTATTGTTGTTGAGCTCTTGATCTACATGTTCCAATTTCCTACATCCTTATGTTCCTTCACTTATAGTTCTTCAGAATCAAGAATGTTCACCAAAATGTTGATCCATCTGTAGTCTTTAGTTGATGGTGAGACAATACAATTGTCTTCGTTGTTGTTGAAAAGGGCTTAGAAATCCCTTTAATATTCCTCTCACTCTGCAACAATAAAAGGTGGTAATATATAGACTCTCTTACAAAATTTCTCTCACTCATACAAGGTGACCATATAGAAATTTTGCAGAGTCCCTCTAACTCTTATAATTTACTTTGAGTGGCTCACAAGCCTTAAACAAAATTTACAAAATATTTACATATACATACTGTACAAATAATATACATTTATACAATGATGTTTTCAAATAGTTTACTTATGGACCTATCATTCCCATTGTATTGGGAGGAGTCTTGCAGATTCCGACCTCTGACAATGCATGTGACGTTGACGTTGAATCTGACATTGAATCTGATGCAGAATATGATTCTAAGAAACCATTTGTCCATACTATAGGTATTCCCAGTAACCTATACATCCTCTCTCTGCGAACACCAAGTGCTATATCTATGTCTGGGGAAACCACTCTTGAATGCACAAGTACTTGACCATCCTTAAATGTGACGATATAACCATCATATTCAAATGATGCAACTGAGAGTAGGTTAACCTTTAGGTCTAGAAGATATAGCATATTTTCAATCCCCATAAATCCTCCCGACCTAATATGGAATCTCACATATCCATATCCTCTAATTGCTTGTCTGGTGTTGTTTCCAAATCCAACATAGCAATCTCTGTCGATTTCTGAGAATGTTAAAAACATGGATCTCATCCTTGTCATGTGGCGAGATGAGCCATTGTCCATGAACCATTCTTAGATGTCTTTGTAAATCAACTTTGTAAATCAACTTTCCAAGACCATCCATCAGGAAGTATTCTTTACTAAGATCTTCATCTGGAGCTGTTGTTTCTTGTCTTCTTTCAAGTGTTTTCTCATCTCTTGGATTCTACTTCGGACTTAAGTGTGGATGAGTCCAACGCTTCTCAATTCAGTGTCCACTCTTATTACAATAACAACAACATACTTTATTTCCCTTCTGGAAATATGATCCCTTTCCTTTAGCCTTCTTATTATAGGGCTTATCTTTCACATACATGGATTGTCTTCCATCCCTCATGTCCAACTCATGATTGATGGTCTTCATCCCTTTACCAGGACTGAGAACTTGTTTTGGTTGAGCCTATTCAATTGTCTTTGAACATTCTCCAACTTCCTCATATACAAAGCCTACATAATGAGGTCTTTCCTTTACCTTGGTTGATGCTTTTAACCCTTTAATAGGTGATGGCATCTTGTGCATAGGATACTTTGGCTTCTCCATCTGCTCAGCTACATGTTACTGTGCCAACAACTTGTCCTTTACTTGCACTGAAGATTTCTCATTCTCTACTTGATGGAATGGGGCCCATAACTGCAACTTATTTTCCAAATCATGAAAGATACTTCTATGAAAGTATTCATGATGTAAAATTCGATCTTCCAGCCTTTGCTTCTCTTCCTCGAGAGCTTGCAACTGCATCCTCAACTCAACATTTTCTCACTGGATTTGTCGTTTAATATCTTTTTGCAGCCTCAATTTCATCAAGGCTTTACCCATCTTGTCCTCTTTAAAAGAGCCTTCAAAATCTTCACCAATCTGAGTTTTTAAACCTTGTCACACCAACAAATTGCAAAAACAAGTCAAAACTTACTCTGATACCACTTGATCTGAAAATCCTTTGGCAACACTTATTCCTTCAAAATAAACATCCAGCATCTAATTTGATTCCCATATAAATTATAGGATCTATTGAGGTGATTTGCAGAAATGATGATGATGTGGCCTTTATCCAAAAACCCCTTTATGATGATTAATTTGAAGTGCAGTCAAGATAACTTGGAAGAAAATAAAAGAACTCAAGCAATAAATAATGACGACATGCTTTATTTCATCTTTAAGTTCTTTAAACCAAATGAAAATTGCTTATCTTTATCTCAAGATACCAAAACACATATGTAAATGTACCAAATAATACAATATTGAGAATGCTCTCAAAATACACAACTCAAATACAAAAACATAATTTGTATTTGAAATCCTTGCGAAAAACGGAGAAAAATGATTATAATATTGGCCATGTTCCATTAAAGTACCGCATGGCACGCAAAATGATGTGCTACAAACTCATTAGTGACAAATTGACATCAAATTGTTATATGCCTTAAATTACAAATCCGATCTCATATTTGTGTTCCTTGCGAAAAAACGTGCAATTTTGATATAAGACACTTAAAATTTCGTTACGGTACCATTTGGCATGCTTTTCAGTGCAACTCAAGATTATGTTGTACTTGCACGTACTTTCATACAATTCTGTACAGTCTCAAAAACTATTCCATGTCCATGCCTCAAAATCTGTGTAGTCTCGGGATGCATGCACATAGGGATCTCCCTTTGCATTGGGATTCGTTCCAATATATAGCTGAAGCTTCAAAACCTCCTCCACATTTGGATGTAACTTATTTACTAAATTTGGTGGAATCCTGCTAAATCTGGGCGGTTAGCTGAGTTGGTTTAAACTGCCGCTAAGTTTAGCGGAGTCTAGGTTATATTATGTTCCATGCATATTCGTTGGTTATATTTAGCATATAGTTTCAAAACTATACATATTATACGATGGTTACATTATAATATATAATATATATTATATATTATATGTATGCCAAAACTCCTGCGCACTTGTTATACAGTTAATCCCTTCTGTGGATCATGTATGGTCTCATGGTATGCATTAATACCAGGGGTTGGGGGCTATCCCTTAGCCCCTTTTAAACTCCCAAACGAACTTTAATGCTAATTCAAATAAATTACATGCCATGAATTGGTCAAATGGTAACTTGTGGCATGTTGGTTATCAGAGCTTTGTGAATATTTGGAATGTTTGGTAGTTCATGGGGTCGAACCCCATGGGATCCATAAATATTTTACATAACCAAAACATTAATGGCTAATGAGGGGATGCCACGTGGCAGCCTCTCATTGGCTAACTTGTTTCATGTGTCAAAGGTTGATTGAACCACTTGGACCTGCTAACTCATCTGCTGACTATACATGCCAACCAATATTCCACATCACCCCATTGTACCACGTCACTGTTGATGTCACCATGCCACATGTCATCTTCTGGTGCTACCACGTGGCACCCCTGTTTTGACCAAACTTTGATTGCTCATAACTTTTTCATACGAGCTATGTTTGAGACAAAATTTGCATCGTTTGAAAGCTAAAGACGAGCCCTATGCAATGGTGTCATTTTATTGGTCATTTGAGATGGTATAATTTTGATCATTTATGGATCCACTGGGACCTATATAAGCATTATGGATCCTCATGGACCTCTGTGAGCATTCCTTAGATCCTCCAAGATCAATTTGTCTCTATCTCTTGTATTGTGTTCATCTGTGTTTTATTTCCACAATCATTTTTTATTTGTTCCATGATCCTATTCATAACAACTTGTATCAGAGCCGAAGGTCTATTTGGCTAATAAACTCGTAAGAAAGGAGGGTTCTTAGTTCGAGTGGGATCAATGGCGGAAGAAGGAAAGTTTAGGGTCAAGAATATTAATGACCAAAATTACCATCTATGGAAGATGCAGATGGAGGACTATATATATGAGAAGAATATTTTCCTACCATTGGGAGGAATATGAAAGAAGATGGCAACTATGAAGGATGAAGAATGGGAGGTTCTTGACAAAAAGGCACTAGGAACAATATGGTTGTGTTTGGAATTGTCGGTGGCTTTCAACATTTCAAAAGAAAATATGATAGAGAATCTAATGAAGGCATTGGATAGATTGTATGAAAAACCTTGAGCCTCCAACAAGGTATTTCTCATGAAACATTTATTTAATATGGAGATGTCAGAAGGTAGGTTTGTTGTTGATCATTTAAATGAGATTAACATGGTCACTAGTCAGTTAAGTTATATAGGAGTAAACTTTGATGATGAGGTTAGGGATCTTTTGATTTTGTGCTCATTTCCAAAAAGATAAAATGGCTTGGTCATGGTTGTGATTATTTATGTCCTTATTTCAAGCAATTTAAAGTTTGATGATGTTGTTGGTGTTATCCTTAGCGAGGAAATGCGACAGAAAGCACAAGTGAGACATCAAGTCATGCTTTGACTGTGGATAACAGGGGAAGACAAAGGGAGAGAGGAAAGAGCCTAGAGAATCCTAGGAAGTATGATAAGGGAATATCCAAATTTAGAGGGAAGTTGGAGTGTTGGAATTGCACGAAGAAAGGACACTTGAAGAAAGATTGTTGGTATCAAAAAGGAAAACAAAGAGATGGACAATAGGAGAATAATCAGGAAGCAAATGTAGTAGGTGATGTGTTGCAAGATGCTTTAATCCTTTCATTAGATAATATTACTAATTCTTGGGTGGAAAACTCTGGGGCTTCATTTCATGCCACACCCCTTGGGAAATATTTCCAATACTATGTTCAAGGTGACTTTGGACAGGTTTATTTGGGTGACGATAAACCATGTAAAATTGTTGGAAAATGTAAGATATAGATAAATTTACAGAATGGAAATCAATGGTTGTTAAAATAGGTGAAGCACATCCCTGATTTGAGAAGAAATTTAATTTTAGTAGGGAAGTTGGAAAGTAAAGTCTATGTAGTTACATTTACAAACAATTCATGGAAGGTCACTTAAGGACCATTGATAATAACAAAAGGTGAGAAGGTAGGTATGTTGTATTTATGTACTGATAATGTTGACTCTTCTATTTCTTTATCTTCTACATGAGAGGATACAACATTATGGCATCATAGGCTTGGGAACATGAGTGAGAAGGGGATGCAGATTCTCAACTCAAGGAATTTGTTGTCATATTTGAAGCAGGCTTATTTGGATTTATGTCAACACTATGTTTATGGAAAACATAAGAGACTCATATTTCTCATAGTTGGTAAGAAAAAAAAGAGTGAAAAGTTAGAGCTTGTTAATACACATTTATGGGGACTGGCTTAGGTATCATCCCTTGATGGCTCTTGGGTTTATTGCATTAAAAAAATATGATGTTTTTTATACTTTTAAGATATGGAAAGATTTGGTTGAGAATGAGACAAGAAATAAGTTGAAGTGTATTAGATCAAATAATGGAGGTGAATACTACAACAAGGAGTTGTATAGATATTGATTCATAGAGAGAAAATGGTTTTAGGAACACCATAAGAAAATGGTGTATCATAAAGGATGAACAGGACAATCATGGAGTGTGCAAGGAGCATGAGATTTCATGTAGGATTTCCCTTACACTATTGGGAAGATGATGTGGATTTTGTTGTTTACTTAATAAATAGAGGGAATTCAAGTTTTTTGGATGGTTGAATTCTAGAGGAAGCATGGACAGGTAAAAATGTAAGCTACTCATTTCTGGGGGATTTTGATTGTGAAGCATTTGTCCATATTGATAGAGAAAATAGAACAAATCTTAATGAAAAATTCAAGAAGTGTACTTTTATTAGACATGGAGTTAATGTTTTTGGTTATCTCTTATGGGATTATGAAAATCACAAAATCATGAGTAGAAATGTGGTATTTAATGATAAGGTCATGGACAAAGATCAGTTTTAGGGAAAGAAATAGGAAAAGGAAAACACATAATACACAGTGTTTGATAAAATCACAAAAAATGAAATTCCAAAGGTGCCAAAAAATCAAAATGTTCAACAACAACAAAAGGTACCTCAAACTCCTGCAAGTATTGTTAGAATATCTACCAGGTTAAGTAGACCCCTTGAAAAATACTCTCTGTCATTGTATTATTTATTGTTGATTGATTATGGTGAAATAGAAATATATGAAGAAGCGATGTAGGAAGAAACTTGAAAGAAGTGGGAGCAAGGCATGAAATAGGAGATGGAATCCTTGGTACATAACCAGACTTCGGATTTGATTTAGTTTCATGTATGTAAAATAGAATTGTATAATAAATGGGTTTACAGGTTGAAGGAAGATGGAGGTAAAAAGAGGTACAAGGCCACACTTATTGTTAAGGGGTTTGTACAGAAGAAAGGTATAGATTTTGATGAAATGTTTTCTTTTGTTGTTAAAATGACTTCAATTAGAACTATTTTAAGTCTAGTGGAAGTAGAATATTTTCATCTTGAACAGTTAGATGTAAAGACAATTTTTCTTCGTGGGGTTTTGGAGGAAGAGATTTATATGCAAAAACCACATCGGTATGAGATCAAAGGGAAGGATAAATTAGTATGTAGACTAAAGAAGAGCTTGTATATTCTAAAGAAAGCTCCAAGGCAGTGGTATTTGAAATTCAACAGGTTTATGAGATAACAAGGTTATAGTATATGTCATTTTGACCATTGTATTTATTTTAAGAGACTAGATAATGGTATCTATATTATATTGTTATTGTATGTAGATGACATGCTTGTTGCAAGGTGTAGCATGTAGGATATAAATGTGCTCAAAATAAAATTAGCTAATTCATTTGTGATGAATGATTTGGGTGTTGCAAAGAAAATCCTTAGTATGAGAATAACAAGAGATAGAAAAAATAACAAATTTAACATTGTATCAAGGTGAGTACATAGAGAAGGTGATGGAAATATTTAGAACGAAGGATGGAAAACCAATTAGTGCACCTTTTTCCATCCATTTCAAACTGACTAAGGACATGTGTCCCAAGACACAGAAGCAAATAGACTACATATCTAAGATTCCATACTCATCAACAATTGGCATCTTGATGTATGTGATGGTGTGCACAAGGTCGGATATTGCACATGTAGTGGGAGTTGTGAGTGGGTATATGAACAATCAAGTTAAAGAGCATTGAAAGGTAGTAAAGTGGATTCTCAAGTATTTGAGATGTACTACTTCTCATGCATTATGTGTTGGAGGTTCAAACACTATTGTATAGGGATATGTTGATTCAAATATGATAGGTGATATAGATAGTAGGAGGAGCACCACATGGTATGTTTTTATTGTAGGTGGAACAACAACAAGTTGGATTTCGAAATTGCAAAAGGTTGTTACACTTTGAACAACGAAAGCAGAGTATTTCATTGATATAGAGGCTAGAAAAGAGATTATTTGGTTACATAGGTTTATGGGGGAATTGAGAAAGAAGTGGGGGAATAGAAGGTTGTACAGTGATAGCGAGAGAACCATTCTAAGACTAAACATATACGGCTTAGGTACCATTTCATATGATTAGTTTTGGAAGATGGATAGTTGAAGTTGGGAAAGATACACACTAGTGAGGATCCTCCATACATGTTAACAAAGGTAGTAACTAGGGAGAAACTAAGTTCTTGATCAGTTTTAGTTGACTTTCAATCATGATGGTGAATATGAGAAACTTGTGAGGTCCAAAGTTGGAGCATAGTCCAAAAGTTCCAATAGTGGTGGAGTTGTTGTGATTAGTCTCTAAGTGGGAGATTGTTGGTTGTGGAGATTTATTATCTTTGGAGCCCCCCCTAGCGGGGGTTTAAAGGCAACACTCCTGAAGATAATTTTTTTGAAAAAAAAAACCTTGAAAAATGTTGTGAGTTTGTAGTCAATCTGGACCATTCATTATTAGTTCATAGATCTGACAGTAGAAGTTGTGTTGGAGCTTTTCTTTCCATAGAAGGAAAACATTTTTTTATGGGGTCATTGTCTTCCAGTCAATGATGGGTTTATCGTTGGTATTTTACAAGCCCATGGTATTGGGTAACCCATGTTATTTGCCATGGGATTATATGTGATAAATCCTATTTAAAGGTTGTGTGTGTGAGAGAGTATTGTGACCTAGATAGGATATTGTGAGAGAGTGAAGAGGAGGTTGCAGCAGATTTGTTGTAGGTGTTATCCCTTCATTTTGATGGATGGAATAAAGGAAGGAATGGTTATTTCTCTATGGACGTAGCCCATATTGGGTGAACTGTGTATATTGGTCTCTCTCTATTGTATTATGTTCATTTGTGTTTTATTTCCACATTCATTTTTTATTTGTTTTTTATTACTCTGTAATCTTATTCCTAACACCTACACCATCCCCACAGGTTTGGGCCATCCCTTCCCTCCAATTATTTACACCATTGGGATCTTCATCATTGGTTGGGACTCCCCCTCATTCTTAGATATAAACCCCAAACCCTCATATGGTTGGCTAGATCACTCTCATTCATACCTAGTATCCATGTTTAAACCATTGGTCCCGCCTCCTCCAGAGTTCCTTGGAGACATACTTGATGGCTACCTCAAGGTTTTACCAAGATTCAATGGAGAAAATGACATTACTACTGAAGATTTCCTCATTTCTTTCCAATATTGCATAGACAACGTTTATTTGGAGGATGATGATGTTTTCTCTAGAATGTTTGCCCACTCTTTAGAAGGAGAAGACAAGAAGTTCTTAAGGAATCTGCCAAATGATTCTCTAAGATAGTGGGCCCAATTCCATGACATATTCCTTAAAAATGGTTGTAAAAAAGGATTGTAGGTATTACCTCACTTATTTCAACACCTCGAGGAGGAATGATGGTGAAACGTTCCTTGATTTCACCAATAGATTATGCAAGTTATATCATAGAATTCCTAAAATCATTAAACCTTTAGAGCTTGTAGCAATGATTTCCTATGTTACTACTTTCAAAGATGAATTTGCTTTACATCTAAGAGAATAAATTTAGTGGAATTAGATTCCATGTTTAATGGTGTTGAATATCTAGAAAGCAACATGAAGGCCTTAGGGATATAGATCAAGACTAGGAAATATCCCCCTAAAAGAATATATTTTTGAGACCGAAGGAAAGGTAAAGAGACGGAGGCCTCTTCTTCCACTCAAGAAACCTTATCCATGAAGGAAGTGAGTAGGATACTGAGATATATGGATAATGAAATCACTAAAGTAAAGAAAAGGTAGGCTACCTACACTTTTATAGACCCTACACCAAGGATACAAAAGCATCCCCTCGGGAACTATCCTTAGTTTAGGAAAGCCCCAATTGTTTTTCAAAGAAAAAATATGCCAAAAGATCCCGACCTACCAAAAACATCAATAGATCAATCCAACATGATGGTTCATCCACCCCTCTACTATAAAGTGTACTATGAACAAGGGGGGGAGGAACCTACTGATCATCATATGGACCTCAATATGATCTCCCATCCAGATGATAATTTGAACATAGTGAGTGACTTATTTCCCTTTATTGGATCTGAGGGTCTCATCATGATGGAGGAACAAGAAAAAGAACCCTAAGGGGAAAATATCTACCTGCAAGAAGAAGAGCCCTTAATCTATCCCCACCCTAGCTATAAATAGTTTCTAATAATATCATAGTTGAAGTGAGGAAGCATGAGTTGAGTCCGAGGTAGAATTCCCCTAATTTTAGGAGTGAAGAAATACCAAGGAGGCTTGTGAATTATAAAAGAGGGTAACCCAAGGTTCCTGAGAGTTTGAGGAAAGGGGAAATTCCCAAAGCATCCAATTTTAAGAGGTCATCCATCCCAATTATAGAAGAACCCGAAGCAACTAAGTAGTCTAAAGGCTCCCTCATTCTAGGAAATGGAGGAAAGGCCCTCGTACCATAGAAACCTAATGCTATTTTGTCCAAGTTACTTAGCACTACCAAGGAAACAAATGTAACTCTTCCTTATCCTCCTCTTTTTGATATTAGGTACGACATCAACAAAATAAATATTTCCATGCATGTTTTTGAAGTTATTAGGTATCATGTTCATTGAAAGGAAGTTAACACATTTTTTGGGTTAAATGGGAAACCTCAATGTTCATCATCCAACCCTTGGCCAACATATAATATAAATGATTCCCAATGACCTAATGTGATGGCCCTATATAGTGAATCTCCCTTGCAAGTAGATCAAATAAACCTCCAAGATTATGCCCCCAATATAGTACTCAGAAATCTACCAAATGAAAATGATTAATTAACCCTCCCTTCTACATCACCTTAGAGATTCAATACCTTCACCTCGATAATTGTTTGTATTATTGTAGGGCATCCCTTCCTTAATTCCTTTAGAAATCATGGAGAAATTAGGATTGAATATCACCAACCCTACAAAGACTTGTATTCTTTTGATTTTAAGAGGGTCCAATGCCTGAGAATGATTAAATATTTGGTGGTAGGAATGGTGTAGATTCCTATAAAATTTGTAGTGATGGATGTAGTAATCACATATTTACCTCCCACTTATGGCATGTTGTTATCTAGACATTGGGGCACATCTGTAGGGGGGAATATCTAATTTGACCTATCATATTCCACCATTTCTATATTTAAGGGAGAGACTTGTTGCCTATATAGGGAGACTAAGATGAATTATGTTAATAGAGACCTTTAAAAACCCACCAACTTCCCTTCCTACAACACAGATAATATAGGAAACTTCATGCTCAACCATGAACCCCCAGCTGCTAACTATTGTGTTCCTTTGATGTGTTAAGGAGAAAGGTCTAACCCTTCTAAATTGTGGACCTTACATTTTGATGGAGCCTATAACAAAGAAGGAAATGGGGTAGGTGTCCTAGCGATCTAACCCAAGGGGAGAGAGTTCCCGCTTGGCTTCAAATTGGAATCAAATGTAACAATAATGTGGTAGAATAAAAATCACTAATGATAGGATTAGAAACAACCAAAAAGATGAGGGTGAAACAACTCAAAATATTTGGAGATTCTGACTTGATTGTGAATCAAGTATGAAACAAATTCCAGTCTAAACATTTGAGGTTGAGATAGTACAATCATGCATTATGGGATATGTTGGGAAAATTCTTTGACATTGTCGACATCACTATTGTGCCCTGATAAAGGAATCAAAGAGATGACAACATGGCCCAATTTTCTACAAGTTTCAAACCTATTGATATAGACCATCTCTCCTACTCTATCCAGGTCACGCATAGAGCTTCCATCAAACAATGGAAAGTGTTCAAGGATGAGGAACATATCAAAAGGTTCCTAATCTGGATTGATGAGTATTCAAATTTAAACATAGATTCTAATGAGGAGGATAAGATAAAACTAGAAACTAATTAGTCAGTGGATCACTTCTAGCCTAAAATGATTGGAGGGTAGAAGATCATACAACTGAAGATAAATTTCAACCCAAGAGTGTCAGTTCTACTAGAGAGACTATTAAACATAAAAAAATATACCCATGAATCCCTCCATGAATCCAAAAATATCAAAGGTAGATGATTGCAACTTTGGCACAAAAGATTATCCAAATTTCATCAAGATATCCAAGACCATGTCTCCTAAAGAAAAGGATAAGTATATCCAATTTTTCAAATAATATTAAGATGTATTTGCATGGAGGTATGAGGATCTCTTTAATCTTTAGCATTTTAGGGTTTTAGATTGAGATGACCTGTTTGGGTCTAATGTTTCTTATTGTTTTAGTGTTTATTATGTAGATCCACAATCCTTATCATTAACTAGTTGTTTTGAAGATGAATCTTGGTACATGTTCAAAAATTTGGTTCTAAGATGAATTATACTGTGGAGAATCTGGAAGAACTAAACTCTTAAATATCACATCACAAAAATAGGGAAAAAATAACTATTAATTATTTTACCAAATGGATAGAATTCATCCCCACAAGACATTCCACTAACCAAGTTTCCATCAAATTATTTGAAGAAAAAAAAAATTCTAGGTTTGAATCCCCTAAAAAATAATCATAGATAATGATAAGGCTTTTTCCTCATTAGGGTTAGTAGATTTTTTCCAGAAATACAACATCATCCTAGGTCATTCATCCACATACTACTCTGAGGAGAATGGTCAAGTTGAGTCTTCAAATAATAACCTTATAAATATCATCAAGAAGACCCTTTTAGATAACAAAAGATCACGGGAATCCCAACTTAAACATTCCCTATGGATAGAAAAGATCAACACCAAGAGAGATACAAGTAAATCTCATTTCCAACTATCTATGGCATGGAGGTAGTCTTACCCGCTCAACTGGATCTTCTTGTAATGCAATTGATACATGATATAGTATTTGAACATGATAAGGTCAAGAGAAGGATAAATCATCTAGTTGAATTCCAAGAGAAAATAACCTAGGTATATGGTAGAATTAAAGAGTATCAAGATAATATGAATAAGATCTTTGAGAAAAGGGCCAGGCCCAGGAGTCTTGTGAAAGGAGATCTAGTTCTCCTATGGGATAAAATACACGAAGACCTTGGAAAACATGGGAAATTTGACATATTGTTGTTGGGCCCATATGCCATAGAGGAAGTATGTACCCAAATTATTTTATGCACCAAAACACCCAAATAGCATAAAAAGAGAAATATAAGTAACTCGATGCCTTGAGAATGAGAGAGAATAATGAATGATAAGCCTCTTTGAGGGGGCAACCTTGTTTTACAATATAACAAATGTACAAGTTGAGATGTTATTGAAACTAGATCTTCTTGGTATATATAGGAGACAAATGGTACAATTACAATTAAAGGGTCAAGATGACCAATAAAGACAACTATAATATAAGAATAGAAATGTAATAACTTGATATCTAAGGCTTAACAAGACCCTCCTCTTCACACAAGTGTTTCCCTCAATACTTTATTACCTATGGATTCGTTTGCATGAAGAACACATCTCCATATGTCACCTCTTCTACTAGTAGGTTCTTCCAGTTGATGAGATACTCAGTAATTGCTCAATTTTTCATTTGCTTTATGCTTGTTTCAAGGATTGTTTCTGGTTCTAGTATGATTTTCCCTTCTTCATTAATCTCTAGTAAAATAGTCTAAACTAGGATCTGATAACCAATTACCTTATGTAAGAAACATGGAAAACTGGATGTACACATGAAGATGGAGGCAACTCCAATTTGTAATCCATACTCCCAATCCTTTATAACACTTTATAGGACCATAAGACTTGGGTATTAATTTATTGTCCTTCTTTTATTGCTTGAGGGGCATCTGTTTGTATAGTTGTAGCCTCAGAAATACCAAATCCCCCACTTCAAATTCCCTTTCTTTGCAATATTGATATGCTTGTTGTTTCATCCTATTTTGTGATATAGCCAAGTTATCCTTCAATAGTTGGAGAACCTCTTGTTGGTGTTCCATGTGGTTCTCTACTACTTCAACCTTTTATTTCCCTCTCAAGTGTGATGTGATTGATGAAGGATGATATCCATAAAGTACCATAAATGGGAACATTTTTGATGAAGTATGTAAGGATGTGTTGTACCACCATTCTACCAAGTGAAATCACTTGACCCATTGTATTTTTTTATCAAATGCAAAGTAATGAATATATCCTTCTATACATTTATTCACAATCTTAGTTTCCCCATTGGGTTGAGGATGGTAAGAGGATATGTGAACCAATTGAGTACCCAAACAAGAAAATAATTTGGTCCAAAAATTACTAGTGAAATTTGGATCTCTATCACTTAAAATAATCTTGGGAATTCCATGTAGCTTATGAACTATTTCCATGAATGTTGTAAATATTGTGTTTTCTTTAAAAGGATGAAAAAGAGAGCTAAAATGGGCATACTTTTTTATTCGATCCACCACTACCATGATGACATTCTTTCCTTTAAGCTTGGGCAGACCTGTAGTAAAATCCATTGAAACCTCCTCCCAACATTGACTTGGTATGGCTAATGGTTGTAGGAGACCTTGGGTCATGACTATCTCTCCCTTATTCTAGTGAGAAACCAAACATTTTGCCACAAAATTTGAACATTAGTTTTAAGTCCTTCCTAGAAAAAATCCTTCTTGATCCCGTGGTAAGTTTTTAGGAACCCTAAATCTCCTCCTATATGAGAACTATTCAATTTCAGAAGGAACTTTTGTTTGAGTTGGGAATTCTTACATAAATATAGGAAATCATTATACCGTAGTGAATCATTTTTCCACACAAATTTATCTAATGCATGTGTGTCCTCTTGTAAGTGTTGAATGATCTTGCATACCTTTTGATCTCGCTTTCATTATATCCTTTCTTCTTCCATCCAATTATATTGTAGAATGAACATAGCACACAATAATCCATCTATGTCTTCTTCTTTCCTTGAAAGTGCATCTTCCACCACATTTTGTTTTCCTTTTTTGTAGATAATTTCAAAGTCATAACCTAGCATCTTTGTAACCCATTTTTGTTTCTCTTTTGAAGATAATAATTGTTCCAATAAGTACTTGAAACTATCATGATCTATTTTTACCTTAAAGTGTCCTTTATTAGGCGAGGGCGCCATTTCTTAACTACATGTAATATGGCCAACATTTACCTTTCATAAATGGGTTTGTGTAAGTTCTTTCCTTTAAGTTAAATTCTTTCAAAGGAAAGGGGCCTTCCTTATTTCATTAAAACTACACCAATGACATGCCCTGAGGCATCACACTCCACAACAAAAGTCTTTGTGAAGTCAAGTGTGTCCAGGACAACAGTAGTACACATCGCCTCCTTAAGTTTTTCAAAATATTTGGTTGCTTCTTGAGTCCAAGAAAATGATTGTTTTTTAATAACATTGTTAGAGGTGTTTCTATTTAACCATAAATCTTGACAAACTTGAGTTAATATCTCTCGAATCCTAATAATCCTCTAATATTCTTCAAGGTTTTGGAAATTGGACATTCCATCATAGCTTCAATTTTGTTAGGGTCCACTTTGACACCTTCATGAGATACAATATGACCCAAATATTCCACTTCCTAGACCCCAAAGGCACACTTGGAAGGCTTCACATATAGTTGTTTCTCTTCTAATATTTTTAAGGTACATGTTCTTCCCAAGATTTTCTATAGATTAGTATATCATCAAAAATATTAACACAAATTTTATGAGGAAGGATCTAAAAATAGAATTCATTAAGCTTCGAAATGACATCACAAATGGAAGGTTGATTAGTAAGGCCAAATGACATCACAAAAAACTCATAATGACATTCATGTGATCTAAAGGCTATTTTGGGGATGTCTTCTTGCCTCATTCTAATTTGATGGTAGACAGAATGGATATCCAACTTGGTAAAGAAAATTGCTTCTTGCAATTCATATAATAATTCATGAATGACAAGAATAGGAAATTTATCTTTAATGGTCATTTTGTTGAGCTCTCTATAATTTGGACACATACACCATGAACCTTCCTTTTTGTAAATCATCACCACTGGTGAAGAGAAAGAACTGTGGCTAGGTTGAATGATGTTATCCTCAAACATTTCTTCAACCATATGCTCTATCTCCCTCTTTTGTGCATATGGGTACATGTAAGGCCTAATTTCAGGTGGTACACTTCCTGGCTACAAATGAATAGCATGGTCATGATATCAAGTCGATGGAAGACCCTTAGGAATCTTTCCAAATACCTTATAATGATTGTCGATAAATTTTTGGAGATCCACAAGAGCAGAGGGTCTAGATGTTTGAACATCTAGTGAGCACAATTGTGCAATTACACAATGGTGTCCCTTGTTTTGCAATTTTGTTATGTTGTTGGAGATTATCATTTTAGAGGGTTTCCCTTGGATACTTTTGAGTTTAATTTCCTTTCCTTCTAAGGAAAATGTCATGAAAATTTTCTGAAAATTAAGAGCCACCATTCCCAATGATTGTAACCATCGTACCCCTAATACAACATTAACACCATCCATTTGGATGCAATCATTGGACTATCCAATAAATACTCCCCCATAGTGAGATTAATACTATGGAACTTCCTTGAACAATTTATAGTTCCTCCATTTGCAATCATTACTTGAAACATTGGTGCTAGATATATAAAACAATTGAGAAGTTTGGCTAATTTTCAATTAATGAAGTTATGGGTACTATCAAAATCAATCAACAATGTTACCTTTTCTCTTTTTGATATATCCTTCTTTATTGAGAGTTTGAGGAGTGTTAATTCTATCCAATGGATAAAAATATATTGTTGGGGTAGTCTCTTCTAATTCTAGATCTTTTGATGGTCCCAGTTCTTGATCTTCTTTCTCTTCACAATCTATGTAGAATAACTTCTTCCCACAGCATTTATGCCCCTTACTACTCTTTCTATCTCAATTGAAACATAGTCCCTTTGATATTCTTTCATCCATTTTTTCAGGTTTCAACATTGTAAGTTGAGTGAGGTTAGGAGAGTGAACATGGTTCTATCTATAGTTGTTAGTGGCCACCCTTCTAGTAGCCATATTTTTACTTTCCACTTTCCTTGCTACACTAAATGCATGCTCCAGGGATTTAGATTTGAAGAGACATACTGTTAGGTGGAAATATTGTCATGTAATTCCGTTATAGTATTTTCCCAACTATTTAATTTGTTAATCTGAGGTTCGTGGGCTTACGAAGCACACACACTATATATGCGAACTGAAGTAGAAGTAATCTAATCTAAATTGCCGAAATGAAATTAATCTAGGAAAGCATCGAAATACTAACTAAGAAAGCAGGAAATTGCATAAGGGAAAAACAATACAACATGTGAAGAGTTGAACGACAAAATACATATGTGAGCTCACACAATATATCAATCTCAAATTATATTACAAGAGTCAAATGACAAAGCATGACATAATGACAAAGCTAAGAATCCCCTTCTCCTAATTACAAGACTAAATTATGAATTACACTCCTCCCAATTATGAATAACATGATGTCTTCCTCCTTCATGAAGAGAGAACACTCTCTTATATACATGAAAGTCTTGAAGAGTGTCATAATTACAGATCCACTATTCTCTCAACTTATTCCTTCAAATCCTCCACTCATATCTTGGATAAGATATCCTATCAAAATCTCCATGATTTTCTCCTTTGAATATGCTTGAATGATTGTCCCAAATATTCTTCAAATATTCAAAGCTTGAAGATGAAATTCAAATTTGAGGCTAGGTGATAATATTTGACTTTGTTGAAATCTTCACATATGCTTGCACACATCATCAAACTCATCCAACCTTGATATATAATGAAAATACGTTATTTTTCTAATATTTAATCATAAATTCACTTATAATATTGAAATGAATACAATGGAAAATAATAAGGAGAAACCCACATATATTTATGAAAATGGTATGATGGAAGGTTAATGGGACGATGCAATGTAAGGAATAATGAAGGGAAAGGTGGATGAAAATAAGACATTTATGAGGCTCAACATTCCCCCCAACTCAACTTGTTGCATGTCCTCATGAAACCATGCATGGATCTTCTTAAGAACTTTTGGCATTTAAACTATGGCTTTGATTGATGATGTCTTTTTAATAAGGAATATTTCCAGGATTTGATGTACAGGAGTAGCAGCATGTAAAATGCATGTGTAATAGCATGTAATACATGTTTTTGTGAGTGGGAAATCCCTCTACGAACTAGCACTTAGGGTTTTATCATGCATGCAGAAAAGACCTAAAGATTCCTACTTTCTACCGTCATCCCGGACCTAATCCCCATTATTCTTAAGCAAATACGTAGTTAAGAAGATCAAGTGAGCATACCTTATTTCGGGCATTTGATATCGATCCTTCTTCACGCTTGGTCACTCTTTGACTGCAGCTCTCCTCCCAAGGCTGACCTGCATTCACACAAGACAAATAAAGAACTCCACATGCATTTGATGTACAGATTAATGGGTTAGAGATTTAATGAACATGTATGCAATAAACAATGAAAACATCATATGGTGGGACGGGAAAATTACTTCTTTATTATTAACTTCACTAAAGCAACTTATAATGATGAAGTTGGCCACTGCTCCACGAACCTGGTCCTAGGATTCTTTTCAATTATTCTCCAACTTCTTTGCTCTATGCTTCTCTTTGCACAAGGATGGCTAACGGTTGGGACAAAGGGAATGCGCAATCAAGTATAGTTTCTTTACTATGATTCTCCTCCTCCAAATGGGACCCCTAACCCTTCTTTTATAGGCTAGAAGAAGCTAGGTATTTGGTCGAATTTTCGGCCATGCATGGCCGAAAGGTTTAGTTAACTTACCCAAAGTTGTGTGTTCCATCAGCAACTTTCCTTTTTTCGTGCTTTTGTAGGTACATGCAGGTTGTCTTGGGTCAGCTAGCGTGTACACACATGCAGTAATGTAGCAAGGCGTGTGGACCTTTATAAAAGGGATTTTTAAGAAGAGTTGTTCAACAGTGTTTTGGGCAAAGAAGGAATCTGAGATGGCCTGATGCCAGGTAAGCATGTCTGGTGCAAATTAGGGTTATAACAAATGCCCCCTAATGTGTGAGGTCAGAAGAGCATATGCTGGTCGAAATACATTAACAATCTTCACTAATGTGCCGAACAAGTGAGCCCAGGGACCAAAAATCGGGAGGTGTCGTCTGCAAAATAATAATTGTCTTACCGAGGCGGGCATACCCATGCTCGGGATAAAATAAAATCAAGGATACCAATCAAATACACTGTAGATCCATGTCATATAACTATATAAAGTGTAGTCACGAGCAATACACAGCGGAGCTACATCTTGAAATCAAAACGATATATGTGTAGAGTATCCATCTTCTTAGAAGCTGATAAGGCCTGATGGCTGGAGATAAGGTCTTCAGAGCTCGAGAAACAACTTCAAAATATTCAAAACTCGGGTAGGAGTGTAATATGAGTGTATGACTTTACTACCCATAGGCCTTCGACGACTCATCGGTCATGGACTAGAGAATCTTGATGATCAGACTGAAGGCTTCATTGATTTCGAACAAAGACTTGATTGGACATTCAGAATGGTTGGGTATGAGGGCAAGAGACAAACTGCAGAGGGGCCGACTCAGGCTTGGTAAAAAATTCCCTCAGACAATAGCACGACAAATGATGAGACTCAGGCAGCATGGCATTAACATAAGTTTACGAGGTAGGAGGCAACGCAAACTCTCCATATGTTTGGAAGAATAACCAAATGGAGGAGAACACAGCTCTATGTAGCGAGAACAACTTCCTAAGGTCGTATTAAATCCCAAAGTTTGACGAACAAACGGACAGATGTGCTTTATCCAAGGGCGACTCATTATGCTGCCAATAAAGAAAATACTTTTCCCTTCCTCTTTTTGGGGTATATTTGATTTTTTTGTCTTTTTCAATAATTTTGGAAAAAGAATAAAAGAACGTTATGTTACAAAGGAGGAACGAGTGTTGCAAACATACAAGTTCAAGGTGCAGGGACAAGACTGATGTTCAAAGTAAGGACACTCAGGAAAAATCCTCCAGGGGCCAAAGGTGTCAAGATGCAGAGGCAAAGTGCTACAGGGCTTCCGTATAAGACATGCTTTAGATGGTTCAGTTGAGAGAAACATGGAGCTGACATTAGGCCAAATATGCAGGTATGCAAATGTGATTAATAAAACACACAATGGTAACGTCCTTCAATGTGAGTTTAAAGAGCCTAGAGAAGGTAAGCTCGATGGTTTTTCATATTTAAAGAGTCTAAAAAAATGTAAAAGGAGACTCCACTGGGGTACCTTTTTCGAAGGTAGTCTAGTCGGTTCGAAAAAGGGGTAAACTAGCACCGCCAAGACGTCTATTCAAAGCCATTTTAATGAGTTTGATACAGACAAGATCACTCGGCCATTTTTTCATTTTTAAGGAGTCTAAAAAAAGATTAACTATGGACTCCGTCTGGAATGTTCTTCTGGACCATTTTAACAAGTGTAAAAGAATAAGGTCACTCAACAATCTTTTCAATTTTAGGGAGTTTGAAAAGATCTTAACTATAGACTTTGTGGGGTTTCCTTTTCATACATTTAGTCCTTTGGGCCCAAAAAAGGGTTAAAATGATACCTGAGAGTACTCTTCTAGAGAACTAAAGTTCCTTAGAGTATACATTTATTCGTACAGTTGACCGTCCAGACCAAAAAAGGGGTAAACTACCGCCAGACAGACATGACTTCAAATTTCAGTTTAACGAGCGTGAAAGGCCACATGATCGCTCGGCAATCTTTTCATGTTTAGAGGGTCTGAAAAGGGATTAAAAGAAGACCCGTTTAAGGAATGTTCTTCTGGACCAATTTAATGAGTGTGAAGAAACAAGGTCACTCGGCAATCTTTTCATCTTTAGGGAGTCTGAAAAGGGCTCAAAGAAGACTCCATAGGGGCTACAACTCATGTATGAAACTGGTTCAGGTAGAGCCCACTGCTAGGCTCAGACCAGGAGTCTCTTCGATAGTCAACTTGGGAAGTCTCCCAAAAGGGAAGAAAACACAAACCACGGTGTAAGTCCTCTTGCAGGATAGAAATCGTAGTCATGGCTTCAAGGATAGCCTCATCTGAAGGCAATTCAAAATATGAGAAATCACGCAAATGAGGGTCAACAGTCCCAAAGGGTGAAGTAAACTGACCATACTCCATTTGATGATGGAGGTTATGGACAGAACTGGCAGAGTCTATCAGCGAAGAATCACAAGAACAAGGGCTTGAGGATCTACAGACAATGAGATCAGACTTAGAAGGATACTCAAGCCCACTTGGACCAAGAGGAGGAAGCGGAGGGCTTCCATGCCCCCATGGGATACACCATTGGATCAATTGCTGATTCCAATTCTCGACAACGAAAACATGATTGCACAGGTTCTTTCTCATAAGCAATTGAGCACCGAGGATAAGGCACCACATAATTAACTCGTGGTGAGGTAGAGTCTACACGAACGCTAGGAACATATAAAGGGGTAGTCTAAAATAATGTTGAATTAGGATGGTGATTATCAGATGCCAGTTGGTCGATAGTGACAATGCTTCCATTGTGAGGGAAATGCATCACCTGGAAGAGCATAGATACCACAACATTCATAGCATATAGATAATCACGCCTGAGAAGCATATTGAAATCTAATGGGCCTTGCACCACTATAACATCAACAAGGACAGTATTCCCACCTAATGAGATAGGCAACTAAGGAAGAATCCCCAAATATTCACTAGGACGTCTGTCAAAATCCAACAGCTCATGCAAAGCAGACACAAGCTTGGGATATCCCAAGACTTTCCAAACCGAGGAGGATAAAATACTTGTAGAGGCTCCCTCATCCACAATACATCGATAAATGTTTGTTGAATTAACTTCAACCCTTATTTGAAAAGGTGTGATAGAAGGAAGACAAGGCTCAACAAGGTCATTCCAATCAAAGGAAACCATCCTAGGGCTTGGAGGGGGTGTGCTCGGAACGAGCAGAATGCCCCCTTATTCTGAAAGTATTGAATTAGAAATGCTAAAAACATAGTCGGTAGACACATCACTCCCCAAAAGAAGAGTGGGATCATCCGATGACTACATCAGCATGACCACTTTCATAACCAATGGCTGAATAGGCTATGGGACTACATGGTCTAAAGGCACCTCACCCCACAAAAGAGGAGTGGGATCATTCGATGACTGCATCAGCATGACCACTTTCGCAACCAATGGATTAATAGGCTGTGAGACTACATGGTCTAAAGGCACCTCACCCCGCAAAAGAGGAGTGGGATCAGCCGACGACTGCATCGGCATGACCACTTTTGCAACTATTACCAATATGACTAGCAGTGACTGGACTTTTTCCCCCAGCATGACTTGCAGAGGGTGGGTGTGTGTCCCCAGCATAACTTGCAGAGGCTGGGTGTTGGTCTTCAATGTGACTTGCAGAGGTTGTCGACCTATCTCCAACATGACTCGCAGAGGTTGGTGATTTCTTCTTCCTATTCTGCCTCTTTCTATTTCGTTTAGACTTTCGGTTACTAGTAACTATACTTTCACCAGAGGCGGGAGAAGGAGGAAGAGAAGACTTTGCTAATGAAGAAACATCAACAGGGTGCCCATGACTTAAGTTGCTTAACTGAGAAGCATCAAGATCATTTGGGACATTTGGAATGGTACCCAACCAAAACCGTAGTCCCACATTCAACCCAGGAATGTACAAAGTAGCCATCAAAGGGACACCAACGTTTCCGAAGAAGGGAAAAGCACAAGAATCCCCTTGAAAAGGGGTTCCTTGGTTGGTATCATTAGGAACTTTAGCCATGAAGATCTTATGCAGAGGTTCTCCCCTTGCGGGATCTTTCAAATCCATGAAAGTCTCACACACTGACTCTGAAGAACCAGCGTTATCAAAACAACGCCTATAAAGAGGCGGCTCCACGTTTCTAAGCGGAAGATTAAAAAGTCCTCTCAACCAGCAGAGTGGGCGGTCTACCACCCTAGGTCAAAGACCCAAAGCTAGGACTGACTAACTCACTATGGAAAACTAGGGAGCATAGAGCACACACTAAAAGTTCCTAAAGGCAAATCAAGCAAATGCCTAACTAGTTGGAAGAACAGTTACACCAACCAACACTAGAGCAACTTACCGGTGCAAGTGAAACTCGAAAACGAAAGCACCCTCTGGGCATACTCTGCAAAGAATGGCCCGATGTTTGTCCTAGGTACCGTGGCATACCCCCACAGTCACCTATGGATGTCCCTAAAAAATATAGGCAACTAGGTTGTCAGCGCGCGAACAGTCACCAGGCGAGTACAGTCGAAAGTCGGGTAGACCACAATGAGTAGGGTATCGAGCCCGAAACTTGTCAAGGGTATCGAAGGCAAGTGGTATGGAAGACAACTGAGGACCTCGAACATATTCGAGACCCACGAAGCTCCGTGGAAAATGCAATCGATGGAATCCCAAGACAAGCCCTCTACATGTGTTCTCCACTACGATTGGTCCAGCTTTGGAGGGGTTATCTCCGCTACCTTTCCACACGTGACCTCATGTTTAGCCCCTGTGTTAGAGGGGGATCCCAGATAACTTTCACAATACTGGACTTTGACACTCCCTAACTCAGACTCCAAGTTTGATTTAATGGCCTTGAAGAGTTTCCTCTCCAACCTAATTCAAGGCCCTAACCCTAAACTAGTTGGTTGACCCTACAAACATAAAAGTCTAGTTATTTTTAATTAGCGTTCTTTTTAAGGCTTGATTTACTCAAAAGGTGTGGTAGTGCAACTGATGTTGTTAAGACTCTTGCGAAAAATGATGAAACTTATATGAACACTGGCAAAGAATGATTATATTTCTTATTTTTTTCCTTTTGAAATGCTTTTAAAATTAGAAGAAAACACAACGCTATGCTAATTTATTTTTCTTTTTCAAATAAAAATGCAAAGAAAATGCCAGGAAAGAAGGAGATCTAACAAACTAAGTTTTTTTTTATATTTTCTTCCAATCAAAGTAGAAATAACAAAATATTCTAAAAGAAACTGATGAATGCAAGATTCAAAATGCAACTCATTTTTCTTAAAATTTCAAGCTAAAAATAAGTTTAAAAAGCTAGGAAACACAAGAAATGTTCTAAATGAAAAAGCAAGCTATAATAGAGTCCAAACCTAGGCTAAGATGCTATGACAGAGACCAAGAACCCTGAGATATATAAATCTTGACAAGGAAAAGGATGGTTGCCTCTCCTTAAACAAAAATTTTCTCAACAGGTACGTTGCTGACAGTGCAACAGTGAGCGTGTGCACGCGAGTTGTGTAAGGTCAGAGCGCATGTACATGCATGCAGACCGTATGCAAGTCACGTGTACCTCTGCAACTCTTCAAAAATGAAAAGACAAGCAATCAAACACTAGCAGAGACTACTGGTATTGAGAACCAGAATCTCTTGAAGACTCAGAAACTTACTTTGACAAAAAAAAAAAACAATTGAAGGAAAATTTCATAGAACAAAACCAATCTGAGGTGAAACCTAAGCTACAAAACTGCAAAAACCAGAGACTAGAATGAGTTCCATAAAACCCCTGAGAAGGATTACTTCTGACAGGGGAGAGGATGACTGCCTCTCTAAAAGAAATTTTCTAAAATCATACACGCGACTGACACTTCCTTAGCTAGCGTGTACACGCGAGCTGTGTGAGGGTAGGGCATGGGTACACGTGTGCAGACCTTATACAGGCCATGTGTACCTCTGTGGGTCTCGAAAAAAAAACATGCAGTCAAGCAAAGAAATGGAGATAACTGGTATGGAAGACCAGAATCTCTGTTAGCTCAGACTTTTGCAGAAACTTTAAAAACAAGGAATGAAACCAGTTTTTAAAAATACCCAAGAAAAATATTCCCAGAAACCCTAGAGATCCCCAGTATGGTCGCCAATTCTGTTGTGAGTGGTAAATCCCTCTACGAACTAGCACTTAGGGTTTTATCATGCATGCAGAAAAGACCTAAAGATTCCTACTTTCTATTGTCATCTCGGACCTAATCCCCATTATTCTTAAGCAAATATGTAGTTAAGAATATCAAGTGACCATACCTTATTTCGGGCATTTGATATCGATCCTTCTTCACGCTTGGTCACTCTTTGACTGCAGCTCTCCTCCCAAGGCTGACATGCATTCACATAAGACAAACAAATAACTCCACATGCATTTGATCTACAGATTAATGGGTTAGAGATTTAATCAACATGTACACAATAAACCAGGAAAACCTCATGTGGTGGGATGGGAAAAGTACTTCTTTATTATTAACTTCACTAAAGCAACTTACAATGATGAAACCAGCCACTGCTCCATGAACCTGGTACTGGGATCCTCTTCACTTGTCCTCCAACTTCTTTTCTCTATACTTCTCTTTTCACAAGGATGGCTAAAGGTTGGGACAAAGGGAATGATCAATCGGGTATAGTTTCTTTACTATGATTCTCCTCCTCCAAATGGGACCCCTAACCCTTCTTTTATAGGCTAGAATAAGCTAGGTATTTGGTCGAATTTCCAGCCATGCATGGCTGAAATGTTTAGTTAGCTTATCCAAAGCTGTGTGTTCCATCATCAACTTTCTTTTTTTTGTGCTTTTTTGTAGGTACACACGGGTTGGCTTGGGTCAGCTAGCGTGTACACGCATGCAGTAATGTAGCAGGGCACGTGGGCCTTTATAAAAGGGGTTTTCAAGAAGAGTTGTTCAGCAGTGTTTTGGGCAATGAAGGAATCCGAGATGGCTTGATGCCAAGTAAGCATGTCTAGTGCAAATTAGGGTTATAACACATGTGTAATAGCATGTGAAATTTTCTTATGGTTGGTTCTTGTGTGACAACCATGAATACAAAAGATGTTGATTCTTGTGTTAACAACATTCATTTCACTTTTTGATTTTCTTGCTGCAATAATTTAGACATGTACTCATTGGAAATAATAAGTTATCAATGTGCATAAGAGAGCATCACTGAGTATAAGAAAGTCTTTTCTTTGTCTTTATGAATCATGCTAATATGTGTATCAATCGAAATGCAAAAAAGTGTCGTTGGAAAATAAAATTTGGTAAACAGTAAATGAGATGGAAAAATGGAATATTGGTAGTGAATAGGTAGTGAATATATTCCCGGCCCCCCGCCCCCCCGCCCCCAACTGAATCGGTTGCATGCCCTCATGCAACATAGTGTAGGTCATGGAAGGAAAGAGAGCATGGCGGGGAAATGTTCCAAAATATTTAAGTCGTCATATAAGGAATTGTGTGATTAAATCTTAGAAAAGAACATACCTCCACTTACCGAAAAAGTAGATGTAGTTGTTGTGGCTGCTGGAAAAGGAAAATGTGACTGACGTTGTAGCTACAAATGTTGTAACTGTTGGAGCAAAGAATGTCTGACTGTGGCTGATGGAAGATGGAAGGTGTCACTTCTACAAGATTAGGAAAATGGAACTGCTAATGTTTTTGTTGTTGTAACTGGATCATGGGAAGTGAAGGAATCTGAACTGCTACTGCTGAATCATGAAAAATGTAGAAGGTAGAGAATATGGAACTGTGGTACTCTCATAGATCTGAAATCAAACTGCTGCAACTGCTGAGGGGATCATGAAAAAGTGTATAGTCTTCACCCGCTACAAAAACGATGGTACAATTCTCATCATGCGAATGAATGTGTCGATGTCAAGCATGAAGAGAAATCATTGGATTACCGGCCATTGATAAATGTCGTTAACCAATGCAAGACAAAATCACCAGTGATGTCAATGAGTGTCAAGGTACCCGAGTACATCTTGCGAAGTGCGAATAGATGTGTTGATGTTGATCAACTTGCAAGATCTAATGATCAAGGGACATTGATGTATTCCCATGACCGTCAGCGAGAGAACTTACCATTAAGGCATGCAAGCCTCTAGGTACTCAAAATGGACTCTAGTCTATTTCCCAGATAATGTGTCGAGGTCGATGGGGCAAGACTGTTGAAAGGTGGGCCTTAAGGAATCCCACATCAGTGAACACGAGTTTATAAAAATATTGGTAGGACTATAGATGTAAAGATATCAGTAGCAACAGGGTTTATGGCAAGGAAATGTAATCATGGAAATGGGTTTTGTTTTATTCATAAGGAAAACTGGAAAGGCAAAAATGAACTGAAAAAGATAAAGGAGTGTATGCGATTCAAAAAAATAGGAGTGTGAAATCATGAGGGATAATTTAATGGAATATGGGCTTCAACACCAGGATGATTAATCGGCTTTGAAGGAGAAATGGGATAGTGTCTTAGCATGAAATTGGGCAAAATGCGGAAGTATGGGTATCGTAGCATGGTGTATCAGCATGGTCACTGTGTAACAACAAACATCAAGATGTGCAAAAAGTTGTTGTGTAACAACAAACATCAGGATGCACAAAAAGTTTTTGTGTATCAACAAACATCAAGATGTGCAAAAGGTTGATGTGTATCAGCAAAAATCCGGATGCCCAAAATTTTTATGTTGAGTAACAGCTCCTTCAAGCTGTCTAGCAAAGCATGTGCTCTTTGAAGAATTTTGTGATTCTTGAAAATCACTTTCAGCAACAAAATGTGAGCATCTCTGAACCTGAAAAATCTTAGTACAAATCCTGCATGAAAACTGTGAGATTAGCGTAAAACATAAAATGCAAGAGATAAGTACAAATGCGAGCAAAAGAAAATAAAGTGTGTGTGAACATGTCTCTCGCGCTGGTTTCATCATTGATGGCTGTCAAAGTTACTTCAAGAAAACAAATTATCCTTTGAGCATAAAATCATGCGTTCGTATTGTTTTTAGGAATATCCATTTGCAATTTTAAATTTTTTAAGTGTTTTTATTGTTTTTCTTTCCATAAAAAAAATGAAATTTTTTTTTATGATTTTATTATTATTATTATTTATTGTTTTTCTTTTTACAGAAAAACAAATGAAAATAAAAGAAATTCATGGTGCAAAAATGAAGCAAACTTCATTATTCTATAAATATAAATAAGGTCACATCATGAAAAGTCATAAGAAGTTTCATCAAATCAAAAGATCAACTATAAACTTTAACGTAGGTGTTTCTTCAACCTTATCATGTGCAGCATTACCACCCTTACCCAAACACAGACTATAAAATTCAATGGAAGTATCTAACAACTTTAGTTATGCATTCCAGTACTCAACAAGATCAACGAGTATAGGAAAATTAGAACAAATACAAACAAGCAATAAGTAGGTCCTTCAAACTTGTGACTACGAAACTAACCTACTGTAATAGCAATGCATTTATTCAACATGCACTCAGGAACAAAAGAGATGAGTGATAACAAAAGTTGTTATTTTTTCTTTATAAATGTGAAGCATTTGATCTCCCAAATCATTATACAGTCTATCAAAATTTATTTTAAACAATCTAGGGACTGTATGTATGGTAAGCAGATTAATGCTTAGAACATTTATTGCATTACACTTCGAAATCTGTAGTTTTATGTGAGATATCTTATAAATTCGACAGTAGTGGCTATGGCTCCTGTTGTAGTTATATAGACGGAGATTAAGGAAATCACAGATTTAAAGAATGGAAAATTTAATACCAGACAGGTCACCCATTCAAGTCATCCCAAGCGGCAAAAGCAAACGGCGAGCCAGCTTGTTGGCAAGTATCTTATTGGCTCATTCCTATACCTGCCCAAACTCAATAAAGATCGAGAACAATAGTTCAACCGAGCAACAACGATATGAAGATGTTGATTGGCTTCATCTCTTAAACCTCTCGATCACACGTCTAGTGTTATCATAAATCTTAGATATAAGAGCCAGGGGTGCGTCTAATTGTTGCTACAGTCGCTCTTTGAGACTTTATATAAGAAAAAATCTTTGATCCATCTTTATTGCTAACTGCACTTGAGGGAAACAAGCCATAGTTGGAAGCTACAGTTTTTCCCAAATCATTGACAATAACTATCCCTCTGCCTTTTGTGCCCTGGACAGTGGCTACCTTTGTACGCGGAGGGGTATCACTGCTTGAACATACCACAATCTTTTGTCTTGCTTTTTCCCAATCCAGAGATCCAAAAACACAATTACTTGTCGCATCAGTGTTGCTGATGTTTATAGCGATGTCTCCAGCATTAAGAAGAGGATATAACTCTGAACAGTTAAGGTTGGAAAAATTTATGGCTTCTCCCTTGTAAACAGAATGAGACGCGGATCCGATGTTTTTCACCGTCCTCCTGATCGATCTGGTGATTGTTTTATCAGATCTAAGTTGACTGTTATTTGACAGAAATGATATCCGTAAAAAATAAATTGATTTGATAATAAATTATCCAAGTCAGTGCACATCTCCACAGACTACCATGAGTATGAAAAACGATATGAATACCTAAGGAAAATATTCAATGATTGTAATAAGGTCGAGTGATCTGAAAAACATGGTTGGATTTGCATAATGGTCTTCGGGATAAATGATAACAGATCAGGTATGATGACAACAAAAGAGAGATAGTCGCTTTGAGTACTGAGAGCGCTGGAAAGAGTCAAATATTCATGATAGTCTACATCAACGATTTGATTATGAGGAAAGAGTAAAGGGTGGTGTTCAAATCAAGATCGAAGAAGTGGGATAGAAGGATAGTGTAAATGGCAGAAAACTCAGGATCACATTCCACAAACCACATGCGAAAACATCCAGGAGACAAGGTCAAAACCATGATGTTGATCTCCTAAGAGTCCATAACAATCTTGCAACAATCAGCAAAACTCTGAATGGATCGATACCATAAAACAAATTTTTGATTTGATATGGTTATGATTTGATTTGAGATCACCCTTATCGTGTGAATATTTTTGCATAAAATCTTCCTCTTAATTCTGTGAATAGAGGCTATATTTTCGTAGTTTTTAATGACTAATATTTCCATATAAGCGTTGAAATTTTTTTTTAAAGATTATATTCCCACTAGACTTAGCAAATACGAGAAAAATGGTAGGGATTCACAATAACCAGAATTTGCAAAGACTACGATTGGGATTCAAAATTTTAGTTGATTCTTCCATATTTTTAACTTTACAGGTTGCAGCATGTAAGGATTTAATGTTGTCGATTGTATTCAATGTCAAAATATACAGCTAACAATGAGGGTGAGATATGATATTGTTGCTACTCAAACCCAGGGATGAACCTAGACCGGAAGTTAAAAACGAGAAGATGCATAGTTTCAACCACTATTTCAGCATGCCACGACAGTTCAGTGGAGAAAAACTCATGAATTTGCAGACCATTTATTATTATATATTTTTTTGTTTTGTTTTGTTTTATTTTATCCTAACACCACTATTGTTTTATTGAAGATCTGCAAATTTATTCAATCACTGTTACAACAAAAAAAAAACATCATTGTTTCAGCATGAAATTTTTTTACTGTAACGGCATGTAAAAGTTTCATTGTAATAGCATGTAAAATTTTCGTTGTAACAACATGTAAAATTTCGCTGTAACAGCATGTAAAATTTTCGTTGTAACAGGATGTAAAATGTCGTTGTAACAGCATGTAAAATTTTCGTTGTAACAACATGTAAAATTTTCGCTGTAACTGCATGTAAAATTTCATTTTTTTTTATCATCTAATGTTTTATTGTTTTCATTGTTAAGCATGTTGCAAAAACATTCATTCCTGAAATCAAAATCATCCATGTTTTCTGATCCTCGCGATCGCATGAAGCGCGAAGGAGAGCATACTTATAAAAAAGAGCAAAAACGTTGTTTTATTCGTTAGCCTACCTACTCTATGCTAATTGAAACTTAAAGATTAGTTACGTGTATTCAAACTTCTAATGGAGCCAAGCACGCAACAGTAACAAAAATATATTCATGTGCAATTTTTCAAATGAAAGATAGAAATTTACATGAATAAACGAATTTTGTTGTTGTAACGGCAAACTAACTAAGAAATAAAATTTATCTAATCGAGTGCTTACCTGGAACCATTGTTTGATAATTCTTTCATAGGCACGTTTTTCCTCACTTAGATCTTGATGTAACTCCTCTTCATCTTCCTCAATCTCCTGCTCGAATGTTTGTTCATCATCTAATGCGTAGGAGTTTTCAGTTCTTGAATCCTCGTTTGTTGTTGGAGGAGTATTTGAATTTTTAATTGTTGTCAAGATCTCCTCTTCCTGAGAAGAGGAGATCCCGACTTTCACGAGGATCTGAGTGAGTAGTTCCAAGATGACACTCATTGTTAAAACATATTGAAAAAGAAGGTTCTTACAGCACCCACAAAAAAATAAAAATAAAAAATAAAAAATAAAAATCATACTTGCTGAAACACATGAAAACCTCTTCACAGTTGCAGAAAACACACTTGCTACAATTGAAATTCACACTTGCGAAAAATGAAATTTGCGTAAATTGAAATTCACACACTAGAGCTGGCAGGGAGAATGTGGGGAGTCTCCACTCAAGTAGCTGCTATAATCCCTTACCAACATATGTAAATTACACTTGCAGGAAATCAAACTAAACCTCAATCCATCGTGCTTTCCCGGCAACGGCACCAAAATGTTATGCGGAAATATTGTCGTTTAATTCCATTGTAGTATTTGCCCAACTATTTAATTTTTCAATTCGAGGTTTATAGGATTATGAAGCACACACACTATATATGCAGGATTGAAGTAGAAGTAATCTAATCTAAATTGCTGAAATGAAATTAATCTAGGAAAGCATCGAAATACTAACTAAGAAAGCAGGAAATTTCATAAGGGAAAAACAATACAACATGTGAAGAGTTGAATGAAAAAAGACATATGTGAGCTCACACAATATATCAATCTCAAATTATATTACAAGAGTCAAATGACAAAGCATGAAAGAATAACAAAGCTAAGAATCCCCTTCTC
>ML791501.1:0-120939 GCA_009831015.1 Picea engelmannii | reverse complement strand
CCTCCACTCATATCTTGGATAAGATATCCTATCAAAATCTCCATGATCTTCTCCTTTGAATATGCTTGAATGATTGTCCCAAATATTCTTCAAATCTTCAAAGCTTGAAGATGAAATTCGAATTTGAGGCTAGGTGGTAATATATTACTTTGTTCAAATCTTCACATATGCCTGCACACATCATCAAACTCATCCAACCTTGATATATAATGAAAATATGTTATTTTTCTAATATTTAATCATAAATTCACTTATAATACTGAAATGAATACAATGGAAAATAATAAGGAGAAACCCACATATATTTATGAAAATGGTATGATGGAAGGTTAATGGGACGATGAAATGTAAGGAATAATGAAGGAAAAGGTGGATGAAAATAGGTCATTTCTGAGGCCCAACACATACCTCATGTTGATTGCTCTCCTTTAAAGTTCCCATAAAGAGATCTAACAAATTATGCTCTAAAATATTCTTTAGCCTAAGACTCAAATTTTGGAATTGTTGAATTGCTATGTAATTGGACCTCTTAGTTGTGAATTTATCAATTGACTAAATAATGTGTTGTTCTTAATATCTCCATAATGTGTTATCAATTCATCAGTGAAAATGGACCAAGAGACAACATAATCATTTTTCCATTCACAAAGCCATTGGTACCAAACAAATTGATTAGGTTATAAATACGAGGATGCAAGAGTTACCTTTTGTAAATTTGGCACTTAGTCTAGATCAAAGAATTGATCCATTTGGAATATCCATGTTATAGGATCTTTATCATCAAATGTCCCCATATCAATATTGGGAATTAAGTAATTCCTTGGTGTTGAATTATACCCCCAATAATGCGGATCTTGGAGTGATGAATAAACATGATTCTGAGACTCAATATTTATGTTCTCCACATTTGTTAAAATCTTCCCCATATGTATCTAGGGTTCAACAATTTTGTTCTCCTTATTTTCTTGATTTCATTACATCTCAATATCACATTTAGGAAACACCTCATCTAGGGTATGTAAGAGAATGGTTGCCATGGAATTTTTTAATTGTTCCATCTTTTGATCCCTGGAATTTTGTAATTGTTCCATCTTTTGATCCATTTCCCTTTTAAGTAATTCTTGAAAATGTGTCAAATCAACCATTTTCAACACAATATCATCGATTTCGTTAAATTGGTTCCTCAATAGGGATACTCGGTACCCTAGGTTTTCACTTTCAGGTGTCATGTGTGAGTTATTTGGAGGTTTAGGAGGAGTAGTGTCACATACCCATGTGACCCCCTCCTAATTAAACTATAATTAATTATGATAATTTTTGTTTATTTTGGCATGAGTAAATAATTATGATGTCATGTTAAATTTGTAAATGTTACATTCTTCAACTAATAAGAAAGTGCCAGCAATTGATTAAGGCATGAGTGCCTATAGGGACCATAATACCATGAGTGGGGAATAGTGAGGGGGCTAACAAGGGGTTCAAAACACCTAATGATCCCTATCCACCCTTGCCACATTATTTTTGTGACACCAAATTAAATTGTGAGAATTATCCTCCATTTCCCTCGTTGACTTGACAAACCAATCATTGAATGAAATTGTTGGAAGGACCACATTCCACAATTATTAGAGGAATGGGATGAGTAATATGTGGAGGGGATTGGTCAAATCACCCTCTATAAAATTCTCCATTGAAAATTGTTCCCACAAGTTGAAGGGAAAGTGCATGGATGGAGGAGGGGGATACAATGGGTAGAGAGAAGAGTTGAGGATAAGAGACATGTGCATGTGGGTGTAGGGGGAGTATAGAATATCATGTGCAAGAAATAAATATTCACACGAATGGGTAGAAAATTTTCTTGGCATGCTAAGAAGAGACAAAAATAAGGGAGACATGAGTACTACCGAAGGAGAGATGAACCAATGAGAAAATCCAGTAGATTCGAGCTAGGAATTAGTGTGGAAATCCTTTGGTTCCTATGGAACCTGGGACAATGGTTTGATGCCTTGATGGGAACAATAGAAGCACTAAAGGAGGTGTTCCCTGAGGGAATACGAAACAATGAATGGTAAGCTCGCTCTTGTGTTGTGTTGAGGTAGAAGGAGGGGCCACTAAGAAATTTTGGGAGTCATGGGAGCTTGTGAGGAGTTTTTCCTATGATAATTACCTTAGAGAGTTTATCCTTTTGCTAAAAAAATTATTTGATTCACCCAAGCTCACCTTGTGAAGTTTGGGTGAAAACCCTGAAACTTATCACAGAAAACCTAGCTAAAGCAAATCACACAAATCTTGTAAGAGAAGAGAGAGAGAGAGAGAGAGAGAGAGAGAGAGAGAGAGAGAAATATGAGAGAAAGAATGAATAAAATATATTAACCACATTAACTAATGATAATATTCCACATAGAATGAGTAATACACACACATATAAGTAGTCCAAGAGAAGCGATGCACTAATCTTAAGAGTACATGTACCATAGTAGTGATCTAAAGGAGATTTAGACAGTAACTCACTGTAACATGAGTCAACTAACATCTAGTCTTAGTTAATTGTCAAAGAAATCACCAATTAACTGAGTTCACTCATGTGGAAGAGAGAGAAAGTAATGCATGGATGAGATATGTGACCTCCTTCTCTTAAGCATGAAAAAAGAAACTACTGCATGAGAAAAATAAACGTTTGCATGCATGATTACCTCCACAAAATTAACTGAACTCTCCACTAGTCTAAGTGAACTCCTAACTGAAGTCCAACTAAAATGACAATGTGCCCTACTTTTTAGGAAATCTCCTAAAAAATAGCCTAAAAAATAGGAGACCCTCTCAATGACTAGAAATCCCTAAAAAATAGGAAAAGAGTTACTAGGTGAGTGTGTAAGTGTGTAATATCTCCAACACCCCCTTAAACACTACTAGGGTGTAATGAAGAATGGGCCTCGACTACAAGGCAATGTTAGGTACCCATTTTACAATGCATCTAAATGAATGAACACTAAAAAAGCGAGGAAAGAGGGAAAACATCATGGGAAAAAAACTCTCCTCAAAGTACAATGCATAAAAAAAATGAGAGAAGACAGTTGCTAAGCAATTGTGTCCTTTTGTAACGGCCCTTCGTTACGACTAGGAAAGCGAAACATAACAGGTAATTTTTTTTTTACATTAGGAAATTAACATCAACAATATAAATCATAGCAACGCAAAATCAACGACTTCATAAGTAAAAGCATTACCAACTACTCGTCATTGAAATCAATAATGACGCATTCAACGTGTCAACAAAAGGATAGTGACACATAAACATAAATAGTGTCGCATCTTAGCACATCATAATCATCTCGAAACAATTTACAACGATGATCAATCAGATAATGAATATAAAATGCCTACATTCCCAGCCTACCCTGCAAGGTTAGGACCTCCAGGACACATAAGCAACGCTCAATCCCAGGCTCCAATTGATTTTGACCATTTAAGGTCTCAGGGTTGGCGAATGTTCTGAGGAACAAGGAGGTTTCTACATCCCACTTGTTATCACTCCAAGAGTCACCCCTAGGCTACAAATGGTAGTAAGCTTGGTAACTAACAAATTGATTTAATTTTAGTTTGAGATCAGGGATCAACAAGACTTTAAAGAAAGGAAAAGACAACATATATCACTGCAGATCAGTGATGGACCATTGGGATATGGAGTCATAAACAGTCTGCTCATTGAAGGAATTTAAGCTCCCTATCAGACAAAAGATTTGTATAATGATGAAGAGAAGAATAAGAGAATAACATAAAGATGAATATTCACTAAGTAGAGATCCTCTCTGCAAAGGATAATTTAGATGTGTCTGAATAGTAAATAATGATAAATAGGCTAGCTTACAACAGATCCTCTACCGCATCAAGAATCTACCAATCAAAGGCAAATTTTAATCCTTAAAATTAGTAATACATTCAAAAAATATGAAGAAGAGAATAGAGAACATAGAAGACAAATCTAATGAAATATCTCATATGAATCTTCAATAACATACAATTTACATCTACATGCCCCTCCGACTTACAAACTGAAATATACAATCCTTCTATTTCTCAAAACCTCCTCCGGTCTTAGGCCTAACCTCCTTTATATCATTCATCAAATGTATTTATTATCAAAATAAAAGAAAACAGATAGGAGTGTGAGTTGGCCTTCCTATCCTAGGATTCTCCACAAAAAGTTACAAGATTAACATATGTACCAACAGATCTAACAAACTGCTAAAATCAAGGAGCTTGTTGGCAACCAAAAATGAGTGACATGTCTTGCAGATTGGGCGTCTCTTCTCTAGTGTCGTGTGTCTTCTCTTGTCTATCATGTTCCTTCTGTCAGAAGGAACTCTGGTCAGTATGGACCTACAAGAAAATATGTCCTTTGTGGTACTTCGGGCTGACAGTTTTCTGTCTCCTCGGCCAGACACCCCATGCTTTCATTTAAGGGAGTGATCGATTGTTCAACCACCATTCCTTCTTTCATTAATTGATTTATCCTTGGAATTAGGATGAGGCTTAATGCCTAGTATGTTGCCATGTGTTGCTCTCGAATTAGACCCTATATAAGCACGTGATTGCGGAAGCTTCCAAGGGTGGTTTAGATCCATCCCACTCTGACCCCCGTAATACACCACCAACTGCCATGTACCTCTTTTTCTATACCATGGTTTCGATTGCGGGACTGCTCTACAATTTTAACATTCGAGCATGTTTCGTCCCCGCAATGAAGTATGGTCATCGATCTGTTGCAATCTGCGATTTGGGAAACCCTGTTATTTTAGCACCCCTGCTAAAGTTTATTCGTTTGCCAACTCCAGAATCCTTTTAATTGTGTTTAGAGATGGAGCCAATTTTGGCTCTTGGGATCTTTGAATGTTGAGCAAGAATATCTCACGGAGGACGATCTCCCGAATCTGACATGGTGGCCTGACGTCATTGTGTTGTCATTGCTACTGATGGATGAGCACCATGTGTCTAAACTGATGAGTGCCAAGTGTCTTCAACACTTCAGAACTTCCAGCTTCAAGAGTTTTGTATTGTGAAGCATGAAAAACTCCCAGAGTGGTACAGGCCCGGACTGACGTGGTAGCCTGAAAATGAATGTGATGCATCCTCAGTGGATAAGTGCCATGTGTTGAATTGAAAAATACCCATGGAGTGGTAGCGCCTAAAGTGACATGTCAACCTGACATCACTTTGGGACTTCGAGATGTTTGGATGGAAATCTCTCGAAGTAACTTTCTCTCAGTTGATGTGGCAGCCTCTCGTTACTTTGGCACTTCGGGACTTCAGGATGTTTGGATGGAAATATGTCGAAGTAACTTTCTCTCGGTTGACGTGGAATCCTCTCATTACTTCGACACTTCGGGTTTTGGGAGCTTTCGAATGTGGGCATGAATATCTCTCGAAGTGACTTTCTCCCAATTGACGTGGCAGCCTCTCATCACTTTGGGACTTCAGGCTTCAGGAGCTTTCGAATGTGGGCATGAATATCTCCTGAAGTGACTTTCTCCTGGTTGATGTGGCATCCTCTCATTACTTCAGCACTTTAGGCTTCTAGAGTTCGGGAGTTCAGAATGTAAAGCATGGAAATCGCCCGAAGTAACTTTCTCCTAGTTGATGTGGCAGCCTCTCGTTACTTCGGCTCTTCGGGCTTTGGGAGATTTTGAAGGTAGGCATGAATATCTCCTGAAGTGACTTTCTTCTAGTTGATGTGGCAACCTCTCATCACTTCGATACTTCGGCACTTTGGGGCTTCTGTCTAGTTGTTAATCCTTGCATGACTTTGAAGCTCTGAATGCACGAGAGCTGCTAATTTGAACTGTACATGGGATCTTCGTTGTTGAAAATTGAACCTGTCTACTTGCTTGTATTTCAAGCCTGAAATGGATTGCTTTGAATGTTTCCTTTGGACATTTCCTGTACAAACAAAAGACTTGGTTGACCTGCTTTGAACGAAAATTTTGGTAGCGCCACTTTCCAGAACTAGGGTTCACAGTGCTTTTGAGTTACTTTTGTCGCTGCATATTTTTGTGCTAACATCAGGCTCCAACTGGGATGGGGGCCTCCCTGTGAGGCTTCCAAGAACCTTAGCAGTTCTAGTCACCTTATCTATTGGAGTCAATTGTGTAACCAACCTCTAAACACTTCCAACAACTGCCACTTATTCAAGAAAACTGAAAGATCTGCTATAAACTAAGGAAAGCAGGGCTCAGGAAGCGAGCTTATTACCTGCTGCAAACTTGAAGGAAAACAAATGCTCGGGAAGCGAGCTTATTTTCTAGACTACCCTACCTCTAACCAAATACGCAATTTATTCAAGTAAAAGAAGATTTCCACAATACCCATTCAAGTACTTTCAAGATTGAGATGATCTTGTCTCTATCACTAATCGATAGATAATAAAAAATAAGTATACTAACAGTGATAGAGAATCCTTTAGAAAACCATACTCAATCGTGAATGATGGTGAAATGAAATCTAAAATTTTTAGAAAATTTGAAAAACTTGACTCCAACAAGGCTGCAAATGAATCTTTGAAACCAAGATCAGAAACATGTCAATCCTCGGGAAAAAACTGTTCATCCATGAATGCCTCTTTACTTGAAAAATGATAACCTTCTTTCTCTTTCATAAGCAGATCTTGGTCATCAGGAGAGATGACTTCTTCTTTAAAATAATGATCACGAGATAATTGTACAACATAATTTAAATCATACTGATAATTCTCAACTAGGAACATATGATTATATATACAATCGTCTATTACCCCATGCTCAAAATATTTCAGAAACTGATCATAAACATGACATGCATCCCTGTCTATAGGAAAATCTGAGCATACTGAAGAATTTGGTTCCAAATGTAAAACATACTTACAACCTTGTTGTTGTTCCAGATCTCATTCATACTCACTAGCTTTTTGTTGTCCATCGTGTGCATGCAAATTTTCAAAATATACTCGATCTCGAATCTTCTTTCTAGCACAGATGTTCTCCTCGACTTCTTCAGCATCTTCAAATAAGAATTTTAAGGATGAATATTTCCTTTCTCTCAAGAGAAGGACAAGCTCTGAATGTTGAGCCATAACATAGTATACCATGGCAGCAGTCTCGGAAGGTCGTATTTCTACTGGCATGTTATGATAAACACTGTAAAATCTCTTGTTGAATATATCCAAGGCTTCCTCTTCACATCTCCTCAAAGAATAAAAATCATCCAAGTACTGATCAAGATACTTGTTCTCACCCCAACACTTTGAAAAGGCATTGCACAACTCGATCCAAGAACCAATGGAATCAGCTCTTAAACCACACAACAACATCTCTGAACAAATATTTGGAGAACAACCTCATTGTAACATCATCATGAACTATCTCAAACTGATCAACAAAGTTCTCAAAGGCCTCCAAATGCCTCTCAGCTGTAAAATGATCTTCTCCAAAGAACCGAGGAAGATACTCAAGGAAATCAAGAGGATAAGGATGAAGGTGATATGGAAACCTTAAAGGTTTAAACATCTTGTCTCTGATTCTAGTTTAAAAACTAGTGGGTTGGATATGAGGTTTAACAAGTTGATGGCAAGGTTCAACAACAAAAATAGAAGGTGATGAGATAAGAGAAGGATTTGAATCAGTTTCAACCTCCTCAAGGTTACAAGGGTGATAAAATTCAAGAGGGATTTCAATACAAAGCTCATCCTTGTGAATAGGATGAGGTGAAGATACAAGATCAACATCTACAACACAGGAAGAAGGTAGGTCTTATTCTTCCAAGGATGGATATATGAAGGGAGTTTGATGATCATCTGAATAAACAAAGCAGAGGATAATCCTCTTGATATGTAAAGGGAAAGAGAGAAATGAGCTGATAAAGAAAAACAAGAGTTCATGGAGAAAGCTCATACGCTGATACCTGGTTATCCCCTTTCGTATGGTCATATTTTTATCAATAGGATCCTCCCCAGTGGATTCTTTGAATGTGGAGTCGCCAGGTAGATGATTACAGTCAATTTAATGTGTCCCTCTCTTGTTTACCATCAAGAGTTGGATCTATGTTGTTCTCCCAAGGAAAATATCTTCACTTTCGTCCCCGACAATGACACCATTAATGTTATCACTCCAAGAGTCACCCCCAGACTACAAATGGGAGTAATCTTGGTAATATATTTTAGTTTGAGATCAGGGATCAACAAGAATTTAAATAAAGGAAAAGACAACAGATATCATTGCAGATCGGTGATGGACCATTGGGCTATGGAGTCATAAACAGTCTATTCATTGAAGGCATTTAAGCTCCCTATCAGACAAAATATTTGTATAATGATGAAGAGAAGAATAAGAGAATAACATAAAGATGAATATTCACTAAGCAGGTATCATCTATGCAAAGGATAATTTAGATGTGTATGAATAGTAAACAATGATAAATAGGCTAGCTTACAATATATCTTCTACTGCATCAAGAATCTACCAATTAAAGGCAAATTTTAATCCTTAAAATCAGAAATACATTCAAACAAGATGAAGAAGAGAATAGAGAACATACAAGACAAATCTAATGAAACAACTCATATGAATCTTCAATAACATACAATTTATAGCTACATGCTCCTCCGGCTTACAAACTGAAATACACAATCCTTCTATTTCTCAAAACCTCCTTCGGTCTTATGCATAACCTCCTTTATATCATTCATCAGATGTATTTATAATCAAAACAAAAAACATCAACTAGGAGTGTGAGTTGGCCTTCCTATCCTAGGATTCTCCACAAAAAGCTACAAGCTTAACATCTGTACCAACAGATCTAACAAACTGCTAAAATCAAGGAGCTTGTTGGAAACCAAAAATGAGTGACGTATATTGTTGCTTGGGCGTCTCTTCTCCAGTGACATGTGTCTTCTCTTGTCTTTCATGTTCCTTTTGTTAGAAGGAAACTCTAGTCAGTATGGTCCTGCAGGAAAAATTGCCCTTTGTGGTACTTCGGACTAACAGTTTTTTGTCTCCTTGGCCAAACACCCCATGCTTTAATTTAAGGGAGTGGTCGATTGTTCAACCACTAGTCCTTCTTTCATTAATTGATTTCTCCTTGGGATTAGGATGAGGCTTAATGCCTAGTTTGTTGCCACGCGTTGCTCTCTGATTAGACCCTATATAAGCATGTGATTGTGGAAGCTGCCAAGTGCGGTTTGGATCCATACCGCTCTGACCCCCGCAATCCACCACCAAATTCCACGTACCTCTTTTTCTATATTGTGGTTATGATTGTGGGACCGCTCTATAATTTTAACGTTCGAGCATGTTCTGTCCCCGCAATGAAGTATGGTCGTCGATCTGTTGCAATCTGCTATTTGGGAAACCCTTCTATTTTAGCACCCCTGCTAAAGTTTATCCGTCTGCCAACTCCAGAATCCTTTAAACCGTGTTTAGAGATGGAGCCAATTTCAGTGCTTGGGAGCTTTAAATGTCGAGCAAGAGTATCTCCTGGAGGACGATCTCCCGAATCTGACATGGTGGCATGATGTCATTATGTTGTCATAACTACTTATGGATGAGAGCCATGTGTATAAACTGATGAGTGCCAAGTGTCTTCGACACTTCGACACTTCGGGCTTCGAGAGTTTTGGATTGTGAACCATGAAAAACTCCTAGAGTGGTACGGGCCTAGAGTGACGTGGTATCCTGAAATGAATGTGATGCATCCTCGGCAGATAAGTGCCATGTGTGAATTGAAAAACACTCATGGAGTGGTAGGGCCCGAAGTGACGTGTCAGCCTGACGTTACTTCGGGACTTCAGCTCTTTGGGACTTTGGGATGTTTGGATGGAAATCTCCCGAAGTAACTTTCTCTCGGTTAATGTGGCAACCTCTCATTACTTCGAGACTTCGGGACTTCGTCACTTTGGGATGTTTGGATGGAAATCTTCTGAAGTAACTTTCTCTCGGTTGACGTGGCAGCCTCTTGTTACTTCGACACTTCGGGCTTCGAGAGATTCCGAACGCGAGCATGAATATCTCCCGAAGTGACTTTCTCCTGATTAATGTAGTAGCCTCTTGTCACTTCGAAACTTCGGGCTTCGGGAACTTTCAAATGCGGCCATGAATATCTCTCGAAGTGACTTTCTCCCAATTGACATGGTAGCCTCTCGTTACTTCGGCACTTCGGGTTTCGGGACTTTGGGAGTTCAGAATGTAAAGCATGGAAATATCCCAAAGTAACTTTCTCCCGGTTGACGTCGAAGCCTCTCGTTACTTCGACATTTCGGGATTTGGGAGCTTTTGAACACGGGCATGAATATCTCCCGAAGTGAATTTCTTCTGGTTGAAGTGGCAGACTCTCGTCACTTTAGGACTTCGGGACTTTGGCACTTCGAGGCTTATATCTAGTCATTAATCCTTGCATGACTTTGAAGCTCCAAATGCACGAGAGCCACTAATCTGAACTATACATGGGATCTCCGTCGTTTAAAATTGAACCTGTCTGCTTTCTTTTATTTCAAGCCCGAAATGGACTGCTATGAATGTTGTGTTTGGACATTTCTTGTACAAACAAAGGACTTGGTCGACCTGCTTCGAATGGAAATTTTGGTAGCGCCACTTTCCAGAACTAGGGTTCACAATGCTTTTGAGTTACGTTTTTTGCTGCAGATGTTTGTGCTAACACCACTAACAATCAATTCCATATCAACTAGATCAATCATTCAATCCTAATCATCAATTAATCAATGTGAAAGGGTAATCATCATATTTATCAATCATACATCAACATTTAAATATTCGTTGTGTGCGAGAGTAAACAAACTCTAGAACAATCACATGTCAACTTAATTAGTGTCACAAGATAAAACTGGTTACTAAATCAGTCACATGTTGACATAAATTCATGACGCAAGATTAATCCACATTAAATTCAAAGGTGCAAGAGAATAATTATGAAGCAATCACACGCCCACTTAAATTAAGGCACGCAAGTAAATTTTATTACTAAACTATTCATGCATCATTGTTATTGCAATGACACAAGTAATCAAAGCGTAAACATTTATGCGTCAGCATTAGTCCATAAAGCCACATATTCTAACCACTTTAGCATAAATGCAATCATCTGTCACATTAAATTTTGTTCGCGCAAGAAGTCTAAAATCTAAACATCATTCATTGCATCATAATTTCAATGGGCGCAAGAAGTATAATATCTAAAACCATCATTTATTGCATTAAAATCCATTTGCGCAAGAAGTCTAATATCTAAACAATCATACATTACATTATATTTTCAGTGTGCGCAAGGATTCTAATGACTCAATCAATCAATCTGGCGTCCACATTATTATAAGGTGTAAGAGACTCAAAGTACCTTGCTTAATCAATCCTTTCAGTGATACTAAGCACAAGGTTGAGGAAGGAATTAATTCTTAAGGATTCATAAAACCACAGACGCACAATTACAATCCTTATAACAATTAAATAGAATACATTCTATAATTTTCTAATTAACATCTCTAAACATTCTATTGAACCAAAACATTCAACCACTCCTTGTTGCCAAAACATTAATGGGAATGACTTCACGTCATACAAGGGTAAAAGAAAGACCCTATCTAAATTAATGGGGCAACAAATTAGAAATTCCCCCTACTAAAACATGCCTAGAATTTTAGTTTCCAAAACTACTAACTTCTCAGTCAATACCCTAACCCTTCTTACATTTTACCGTATGGTAATCTCTTAATATGTCTTGGAAATAACAAGATAGTGGATTCCAGATAATTCAACTATATAATACAAATATGACCCAACATAAGGTTTTATATATGTGTGTGTGTGTATGTGTGTGTGTGTGTGTGTGTGTGTGTGAATCCCAATTAAGAGTAGTATAAGTACAGCAAGGAGGATCTAAGTATCTGAGACAAGTTTGACAATAGTATCTCAATAGTGACCTGCAAAAATTCAACTCTATCCTAAAATGAACTTTGAGGAAATGTAATTAATGGAGCACCATGAATTAATTAAGGTTATTAATCATATAAACTCATGAATGAATGAATATTGATTTCTAAGGGTCCCTTCTCAAGACACGTAGGAGAAAAAATGAGAACGCAAGCGTATGGATTAAAATAGAATAAAACTTATGTATTTAAGTGGAGGGAAAATAAACAAAATAACAATGTAAATTATATGTCATGTAAATGTCTCTATTCAGAGAGAGAACAATAATTGTAATAAACATTATTAAGAAGAACTCATTCAGAAAGTTAAAAACATGGTGATCATAAACGTAAAAGCATGGAATACATTTCAGATGTCTATAAAAGGTAAAATAGTTGAGTAACAAGGTAAATTCATTGCGAAATAAGAGGAAAAATTGTTGATTAATATCAGGAATAACATTGAGTAATAAAAGGTAAGTTTGCTAAGGAAAACATGGAGTATTGAAGACGAGTCGTAGAGACGGTAAGGGAAGGCGGATAGACATTAATTCCACTCCGAATATAAATCATACAAAGGTAGCTGGGTGAAATCCTATGGAAAAACGCAAAGAGGAAATCTATGTAAGAAATCGCTAAGCATAAAGAACAATCCATTGAGTAATAAGAGGATGAAATCACTAAGTAAAATGCCGAGCATAATTTATCAATTATGAGTGTGAGAATCTGAGCATCGGTCTGAGCATAAAATTAGTAATTCTGAGTGTAAGATTCAGAGCATAAATATGAGCCTAAGTTTACAAATTCTGAGAATAGAAATGCTGAGTAAAAAGAGAAAAATCGCCGAGATAAGAAAAAGAAATGCACATCAATAAAAACGCACATCAAATTTCACATCAATAAAAACGCACATCAGTTTCTCATCAATAATAATGCACATCAATACAAATGCACATCAATAAAACTGAACATCAGTTTGCACATCAATAAAAATGCACATCAGTTTGCACATCAATAAAAACGCAAAAATGCACCAAGAGGCAAATTGTTTGGTAGATAAACGCTATGGCAAGGGTTAAAAGAGAGAATCTGACTCTGTCATGGTTACAAACCAGTAAAAATCGCAATGTTTATGGGGACTAAATCATTGTGTAAAAAGAAGTAAATTCGTTGAGCCCTTGGGATACCAATTGTTGTGTAAGAGCATTAAATCGTTGAGTTTAAGGGAACTAAATCACTGTATAAAAAGAATAAATGCAACACAGACCAAAATATTAACTTACCTACACAATTTTATGATACCACGCAGACCAATTCCATTTGAATTCGGAGCTTGGGTTTCGCCAGGGAGAAAATGAATTAGAATAAGCAAATGACCAATCCAATTAAATTTCAGAGCATGGGTTTGCCAGGGAGAAAACAAATTAGATTAAGCAAATGACCAATCCATTTAAATTTTAGAGCATGAGTTTTCCAAGGATAAAAATGAAATCAATTAAGCAATGGTCCCAGGAGATGAACAAATAAATTCATACAGTTTAATATTTAACAAAATAAAGAATCGACTAATCAAATATTGTAACCAATAAGGATGTCGATGTCAAGGTAGGTGGTTGTTGGTGTTCTCTGATTGAACTTGTGCTTATCCTCGCTTCCACTTTATAATCGTTGAGACCTCACCGGTACCTCCCATCCAACGCTAGGGGTTCTCTTCTTCCCCCTTAGCCCCCCAAGCCGCAAAGGGGCCACGCACAAACACGTCCATAATACTCTAGATCTCAGCTCGCCTCGCAAGGTAGAGTTACCACTCTCTTTCTCGAGATGGGTATCCCAACTCTCACAAGTAAAACCAATCAAATAAATTCGGGCATCATAACTTTACTCATACCAGTCATGATCCATTCCTCCTCTCAACCATTTCTTTTATATAATTTTTCTTAGTGACCACTTGCTATTTTCACATTTAATTCATTTTTTTTTAATTACTTAGGAATTACTCCCACCATACACTTGTCACAAATTCCCTTAGTTGCACCAAATAATTCAGCATTAGTTTAATTAAATGTCAATTTCCCTTATCCATCCTAAAAGCGCTCCTAAAATTACTCCTAGTTGTCCCTGTATTCCCTCTATTTCCCCTTTAATGACTGACGCCTTTCTAAAACTTAGTTGTGTTTAATTTAGGAAAGTTCTTTAGTTAGACTAGACTAGATACCTTTCTATGCTTCCACATTCCTTTTTACATTTATTTCCTTTCTTATCTTAATTTCCAATTTGGTATTCTCTTGCACACATTTATATAATTAAACCTTTAGATAAAAAAATTACGCTTTCAATTCCTAACTTGATTTTTCTTCATCCCCTGTTTATTTAATTTATAATTTAGTTTTAGTCTTCTTACCCACTTTAGACTTAGGCTCAAATTTTTAAACTAGGCTGAGAATTTTTAAGGAGATCTTATAATTAATAAAAATCACCCATTTAATAATTATTTTAAGTTCGACAATGTCAAAACAAATTATTGTTTTCTAGGCATCTAGGTTCATTGACTCAAGTTTTATTTTTTTACAAAGCGACGTGCCCTTCAAGACGCACACCATGCTCCAAGGGTTCCACTCACCTTTGATTCAAATTTTAACTATGCAACGTGCCCTTCAAGATGCACTACGTGCTCCAAGGGTTCCACTCACCTTTGATTCAAATTTTAACTACGCGACATGCCCTTCAAGATGCACTACGTGCTCCAAGGGTGCCACTTGCCTTTGACTGGTTTTGGTAGTTGTCTAACCCTTGGAGTCAATACCCCATTCAGGATACCTTGTGAGAGACTAAGGGACTCTAAGGAATAAGGACCATGCCTTATTGTGCGCCCCTTAGAATCTTCGTGAGCGACTGTCTCAGTCTACCCTCACAGCATTGTGGGTCTCTCAAACTAGGTAATAATTAACCTACAATTCGAGCCACGGTGGGAGTGATAGTAGGTTGTGGCAAGGATGTTGCCACACCTCTCCCTCAATATCTGGTTTTTGTGCATGGCCCCTTTACTCCTTATGTGAGTCTGATTAGCAAGCAATCGTCAGCCTGCATCCTTCAATGAAACACTGTCAATGATCCATAAACAACATCACAATATACTCGATCATATGTCACATATGCATAAAATAAAAATACTCAAACCAATACAATCCACTCCCTGACTCGATCCAGAGTCCTAGGAGGTCCATTGATCCCAGTGGCATCCTCATCTATCAAGTGTCCTGCGCACTTAGGGGAAACTCGTCAATAGCATCTGTCAATCCAAAGATATCAAATAACATAACATCATAATCCATCAACATCATCATAAAATCCATAAGCAAAACAATATCCATGTTCTATAACTGGATCACTTGCACGCAAGTGTCCTCAAAGAATAATTCAACAACATGTGCTCGCAAGAGCGGGATGTTACATACACTCCCTCTTGTTTTAAACTTCGTCCTGAAGTTTCATAGTATATAAATACAGTAAAGAAAGCATATGACAATATCTAAATGACTAACTATCAAACAAAAATGGAAATTGTTGGCGCATATCATATGTGTCCTCCAAGGTAGTCGAGTGTGGACTATAATTGTCCCACTGGACCTTGACCTAATCGACTATTCGACATATTAGTTGTCGAATGTGATGGTCCATAATGTGGATTGGCTCCTTTGTGAGCACACCCTCATTTGACACCTGCAAGGAACTCAAGTCAATCACATGTGTAGGATCACTAACATAATGTCTCAAAACAGATACATGAAAAACACCGTGTGTATGCCTCAAAGAATCAGGCAAGGCTAGTCGATAGGCCATGGGTCCTTTCTTTTCCACAACTTCGGAAAGGTCCCACAAACCTAGGAGAGATTTTAGTACCCTTTCTAAACTTGATCAAACTCTTGTGCTATTTCACGTGCAAGAAGACTCGATCACCAACTTCATAACTATGGTCAACGCGATGCGCATCAGTGTAACTCTTATGTCAATCTTGTGCTTATTTTATCCTTTGTCTTATCATTTGCATTTGTTCTTCCATTTCTTGGATCGCTTCTGGTACTACCAAGACCCTATCCTCAATTCAATCCCAGCTCAAAGGAATCTGACATGGTCGCTCGTAAATAAACTCAAAAGGCGCCATCTTAATGGTCCCTTGATAGTTATTTTTGTACACAAACTCTACCAGTGGCAAGAACTCCTCCCAATGCTTATGTTGGTCCATCACATACATACACAACATATCTTCCAAGAATTGGTTCGTTCTTTCTATCTTCTCGTTTGTCTCCGGGTGATACGCGGTACTAAAGTTAAGTTGGGTTCCCAAGGCCTCTTGGAAACTAGTCCAAAATCGTCCTGTGAACATCGATCCTCGATCGGATATGATCCTCTTAGGTATGCCATGCAATCTCACAATCTCGCTAATAAAAAATCTGGCTATGTCTGGTGCCTGATACGTCATACACACGGGAATAAAATGTTCACTCTTCGTCAGAGTGTCAACTATCACGAAAATCGAGTCGTGCCTCCTTGTCATCAATGAAAATCCAACAATAAAGTCCATCGAAATGACCTCCCATTTCGATTCTAGAATAGCGTGTGGTTGTAGTAAGCCTGTCATATGTCTATGTTCAGCCTTCACTTGTTGACATTCTAGACATCTCGCCACGTAGTTGACTATGTATGTCTTCATTCCTTTCCAGAAGAATAAGGTTTTAAGGTCTGCCCTCATCTTTGTGACTCCTGGATGAGCCATGTACACTGCTCTATGATCTTCGCTTAAGATAAAACTTCTCAATTCGTCGTTAGGTGGTACGTAAATCCACTTATTATACCTCCTTAATCCATCGTTGTCCATAGTAAATCCCTCAAATTTTGATACCAACATGGTGTCTTGTTTGATATTTTCCTTAACCTCTTTATACCAGTCATCGTTGTGTTGTATAGTTAGAATATTTTCGCGAATATTCGTCTGAAGAGGTATCACCGAAAATATGTGTGATCTCCGACTCAATGCATCTGCCACTTTGTTCATTGTTCCTTTTATGTAGGTAAACTCAAAATTGTACTCGCTAAGCAGTTCTGACCAACTCCTTTGTCACGCATTCAAGTCACTTTGTGTAAAAATGTGTTGCAAACCATAGAGATATGTTTTCAGATCAAATTTTCATCCAATCAAGTAATGCCTCCACACTCTTAGGGCATACACAATGGCCAACAACTCCAAATTGTGCATCGCATAGTTCTCCTCATGCTTTCTTAACTTCCTTGAGATGTAAGTGATCACTTGACCGTCATACATCAAGATTCTGCCTAAGCCTTCCTTGGATGCGTCTGTGCATACCAAGAAGTCCTCATCCATGTCGGGGACCTTTAGTATCAGTGCGGTTGTCAACATCTCATTGATCCTTCGAACAACTTCCACACATTTCTCGGTCCAAACAAACTTCTTGTTTTTCTTCTACAATTCCGTAATCGGATTTTCTATCTTCGAAAAACCTTCGACGAACCATCAATAATATCCAGCTAAACCCATGAAGCTATGTACTTCTGGTACATTTGTTGGAGTAGGCCATTCCATAATAGCCTCTACCTTCATTGGATCCACAGTTATACCTTCATCGGAGATAACATGCCATAAATAATGAATCATCAATTGATAAAAAGAGCATTTCGACAATTTCCCGTATAATTTGTTCTCTCGTAAACACTGTAGTACCAAGCGCAAATGTTCATCATGTTCCTCCGTCATCCGAGAATATATCAATATTTCATCAATGAATACTTGAACAAACTTTCCCAAGTATTCGCAGAACACCCCATTCATCAAGCTCATGAATACCCCTGGAGAGTTTGTCAGTCCAAACGGTAAAACGGTAAACTCGTAATGCCCAAACCTCATCTTGAATGTTGTCTTGGGAATGTCTTCCTCCTTGATCCGTAACTGGTGATATCCTGATCTCAAGTCAATCTTTGAAAACACCGTCGCGACTTTCATTTGATCAAACAAATCATCTATTCTTGGCAATGGATACCAGTTCTTAATTGTTTCCTTGTTCAATTGACGGTAGTCAATGCAGAGTCTCCACGACCCATCCTTCTTCCGTATGAAAATAATCGGCGCACCCCAAGGTGACACTTGGACTTATAAGTCCTAGGTCCAACAAATCCTTCACTTGCATTTTCAACTCTTGTAACTCAGGCGTTGACATCCGATAAGGCGTTCTTGCTATCGGTTCAATTATAGGTTTTAATTCAATGGTAAATTCCATCTCTCTTTCGAGCGGCAACCCTAGTAACTCTTCTGGGAACACGTTCGCAAACTCTCGTACTACTGAAAGGTTTTCTAATCCTTCCGCCTCGCCCTTGTCATTCAGTGCTAATATTGCATATATCTTGCATCCTTTGCGCATACTTTTTCGTAGCTGTAGGGAAGAGATGAACCTTAGGGAAACTCTCTGGTTTCTTCCTACAATCACTTGTCTTTTTCCCTCATCATCGGTCAAACTCAACCATTTTGTCTTACAGTTGAGTATTGCCTCATGCAATTCCAACCAGTCCATACCGATCATGACATCATAAGATCCTAATATCATGACATATAGGTTGGCCTTCGTTACAGAATATCCCAGGTTGAGACTACAATCTATAACTTTTCCTCCAACCTTCTGCTTGTCTCCCGAAGCCATTTCCACATAGCTAAACTCATCTTGTTTGACTACCTTTACCATAATTATTTTTAGCGCTACACCAGAAATAAAGATCTCTGTAGAACCAGGATCTATCAAAATACTAAATCTCTAGTCAGCAATGGTACCTGATGTCTCGAGCACAGTAGACTGCTACTCGGCCTAGAAAGTATTCACTGTTGCATGAATCTGGTGGGCCTTGCCTAAATATCCTATTGTAGTGTGTCCAGCTGACCCGGTTTCTCTGGCCCTCTCAACCGAATAGTCACATTGGTAATGTGGGTCTCCACATGTCCAACATCTGGTCTTCAGTCCAGTACTCCTGGTCCTTGAAGTAGAAGTTGATGGCCCACCACCATGAAACCCTGGTTTGTTATGCTGAACAGGCATGAATTGTTGTTGTTGTGGACGACATTGTTGCTGGTGTTGTGGTCCTCTGTAGGGAGTCCTCTATTGAGGAACTGACCGTCATGGTGTCATGAATGTGGATCCTCTCAAAGTACCCCGAAACCTCGAAGAATGTCTAGCTGGTGTCTAATGTTGTAGCACACCAGATTGAGCATGTCCCATCAATCTCGCAGGAGTCCTGCTCTTCCCCTGTTGATGAGCTCTTCCTCAATTATGAGGGACTTCTAGAATGTATCATGCAACAACTGAGTCATTAGGATCCTCACTTTCGCATGAATGCTGAGGTTAAGGCCAAATACAAATTTTTTGACCTTGAGCTTCTTGGTGTTCAGATGTGGAGCATACCTAAGTAGCTCCATGAATCGGGCACCGTACGACCGCCATGTCGCAAGGCATTGAACATATTGAGTTGGCGCTCAATGAATTCCTCTGACAAATACCTCTCCCGGAACCGCTCCTCGAACAGTTCCCATGACACGTCTTCGACGGCCATGTTCAATTGTGGCAGGAGCATCTTCCACCATAAGAGAGCGCTCCCCTTTAGTTGAAAGACCGCCATGCGGACTTTCATGTTGGAGGTGTAGTCACGAAGTGCAAAGCACATCGTCATGTCCTCCAACCATGCCTCAGCGGCTACGCCGTTCATGGCACCCAAGAACTCAAGAAAAATTACCTTCTCAAGTTCTCTGTAAACGCTACCTGTACCGGTTGGGGCACGTTGTGGACCCTCTGGGGGTATGGGCACCCTAGCCTCATCTCAATCCAGGCAGTTAATCAAGGCCTATGACATCCTCTGAAAGGACCTCATCAACCCAACCACATCCCCCACAGGAATATGCTCCTGTAGAATGACTTGTTCCTCTCCTTGGGGGTTAGAACCTTCTGGCGTGGATTCTACTAGAGGTGTCGCGCCTCCTCCCCTAGCACCATGTCGTCTGCCTCTGCGGTGTCCTCTAACCATGATTACCTGCAGGGACACAATTCAATTTAATTAGTAATAAATTATTAATCAATTGTTTAATACAGTGGAAGGTGTAATAATCCCAAGTTGTGGGGTTGAACCCACTCTGATACCATATGTAACAGCCCTCCGTTACAACTAGGAAAGCGAAGCGTAACAAATAATTTTATTTTTTTTTATTTTTTTTTTTTACATTAGGAAATTAACGTCGATAATATAAATCATAGCAACGCAAAATCAATGACATCATAAGTAAAAGCATTACCATATACTCATCATTGAAATCAATAATGATGCATTGAACGTGTCAACAAAATGATAGCGACACATAAACATAAATAGCGTCGTCGCTTAGCACATCATAATCATCTCTTTTACAATGACGATCAATCAGATAATGAATACAAAATGACTACCCGCCCAGCCTACCCTGCAAGGTTAGGATCTCTAGGACACATAAGCAACGCTCAAGCCCAGGATCCAATTGATTTTTACCATTTAAGGTCTCAGGGCTCACGATTGTTCTAAGGAACAAGGAGGTGTCCATGTCCCTCTAACAATCAATTCCACATCAACTAGATCAATCATTCAATCCTAATCATCAATTAATCAAGGCACAAGGGTAATCATCATCTTTATCAATCATACATCAACATTTAAATATTTGTTGCGCATGAGAGTAAACAAACTCTAGAACAATCACATGTCAACTTAATTAATGGCGCAAGAGAAAAGTGGTTACTAAATCAATCACATGTCAACATAAATTCATGACGCAAGATTAATCCACATTAAATTCAAAGGTGCAAGAGAATAATTATGAAGTAATCACGTGCCCACTTAAATTAAGGCTCGCAAGTAAATTTTGTTACTAAATTAATCACGCATCACCGTTATTTCAATGCGTGCGAGTAATCAAAGCGTAAACATTTATGCGTCGACATTAGTCCATAAAGCCATGCATTCTAACCACTTAACCATCAACATAAATGCAATCATCCGTCACATTAAATTTCGTTCGCGCAAGAAGTCTAAAATCTAAACATCATTCATTACATCATAATTTCTATGTGCGCAAGAAGTCTAATATCTAAAACCATCATTTATTACATTAAAATCCATTTGCGCAAGAAGTCTAATATCTAAACAATCATACATTACATTATATTTTCAGTGCATGCAAGGAGTCTAATAACTCAATCAATCAATCTGGCGTCCACATTATTATAAGGAGCAAGAGACTCGAAGTACCTTGCTTAATCAATCCTTCCAACAATACTAAGCGCAAGGTTGAGGAAGGAATTAATTCTTAAGGATTCATAAAACCATAGGCGCACAATTACAATCCTTGTAATAATTAAATAGAATACATTCTATAATTTTCTAATTAACATCTCTAAACATTCTATTGAACCAAAACATTCAACCACCCCTTGTTTCCAAAACATTAAGGGGAATGACATCATGTCATACAAGGGTAAAAGAGAGACCCTATCTAAATTAATGGGGTACCAAATTAGAAATTCCCCCTACTAAAACATGCCTAGACTTTTAGTTTCCAAAACTACTAACTTCTCAGTCAATACCCTAACCCCTCTTACATTTTACCTTATGGTAATCTCTTAATATGTCTTGTAAATCACAAGATAGTCGATTCCAGAGAATTCAACTATATAATACAAATATGACCCAACATAAGGTTTTTTTTTTTTATATATGTGAATCCCAATTAAGAGTAGTATAAGTACAGCAAGGAGAATCTAAGTATCTGAGACAAGTTTGACAATAGTATCTCAATAGTGACCTGTAAAAATTCAACTCTATCCTAAAATGAACGTTGAGGAAATGCAATTAATGGAGCACCGTGAATTAATTAATGTTATTAATCATCTAAACTCATAAATGAATGCACATTGATTTCTATGGGTCCCTTCTCGAGACATGTAGGGGAAAAAATGAGAACACAAACGTATGGATTAAAATAGTATAAAACTCATGTATTTAAGTGGAGGGAAAATAAACAAAATAACACTGTAAATTATATGTCTTGTAATGTCTCTATTCAGAGAGCAAACAATAATTGTAACAAACATTCTTAAGAAGCATTCATTCAGAAATTTAAAAACCTGATGATCATAATAGAGTCCCTTATAAACGTAAAAGCATGGAATACATTTCAGATGTCTATAAAAGGTAAAATCGTTGAGTAGCAAGGTAAATTCGCTGCGAAATAAGAGGAAAAATCATTGATTAATATCAGGAATAACGTTGAGTAATAAAAGGTAAGTTTGTTGAGTAAAACACAGAGTCTTGAAGAAGGACCACAGAGACGGTAAGGGAAGGCGCAGAGACATTAAGTCCACTCCCAATATAAATCAGACAAATGTAGTTGGGAGAAATCCCAGGGAAAAATGCAGAGAGGAAATCTATGTAAGAAATCACTAAGCATAAAGAACAATTCGTTGAGTAATAAGAGGATGACATCGTTGAGTACAACACTGACCATAATTTATCAATTCTGAGTGTGAAAATCTGAGCATCAGTTTGAGCATAAAATTAGCAATTCTAAGTGTAATATTCGGAGTATAAATCTAAGCCTAAATTTACAAATTCTGAGTATAGAAATGTTGAGTAAAAAGGGTAAAATCGTCGAGATAAGAAAAAGAAATGCACATCAATAAAAATGCACATCAAATTGCACATCAATAAAAGTGCACATCATTTTCTCATCAATAATAACGCACATCAATTTGCACATCAATAAAAACGCACATCACTTTGCACATCAATAAAAACGTACATCAGTTTGCACATCAATAAAAACGCACATCAGTTTGCACATCAATAAAAACACATAAATGAACCCAGAGGCAAATTGTTAGGTAGATAAATGATATGGAAAGGGTTAAAAGAGAGAATTTGACTCAGTCATGGTTACACACCAGTAAAAATCGTAGAGTTTATGGGGACTAAATCACTGTGTAAAAAGAAGTAAATTCGTTGAGCCCTTGGGAGACCAATCACTATGTAAGAGCAGTAAATCGTTGAGTTTAAGGGAACTAAATCACTGTATAAAAAGAAGAAATGAAACACAAACCAAAAGATTAACTTACCTACACAAATTTATGATACCACGTAGACCACTTCCATTTAAATTCAGAGCTTGGGTTTCGCCAGGGACAAAACGCATTAGATTAAGAAAATGACCAATCCAATTAAATTTTTAGAGCATGGGTTTTCCATGGAGAAAACGAATTAGATTAAGCAAATGAACAATCCATTTAAATTTCAAAGCATGGGTTTTCCAGGGAGAAAAACGAAATCAATTTAGCAATGGTCCTAGAAGATGAACAAATAAATTCATACAGTTTAATATTTAACAAAATAAAGAATCGACTAATCAAATATTGTAACCAATAAGGATGTTTATGTCAAGGTAGGTGGTTGCTAGCATTCTCCGACTGAACTTATGCTTATCCTCTCTTCTACTTTCTAATCATTGAGACCTCACCAGTACCTCCCAGCCAATGCTAGGGGTACTCTTCTTCCCCCTTAGCCCCCCGAGCCGCAAAGAGGCCACGCACAAACACAACCAGAATACTCTAGCTCCCAACTCACCTCGCAAGGTAGAGATACCACTCTTTTTCTCGAGCTGGGTATCCCAACTCTCACAAATAAAACCAATCAGATAAATTCAGGAAGCATAACATTCCCCCACTCGGCCATTTCTTTTATAGAATTTTTCTTAGTGACCACTTGTCATTTGCACATTTAATTCATTTTTTTTTAATTAATTAGGAATTACTCTCGCCATACACTTGTCACCCATTCCCTTAGTTGCACCAAATAATTCAACATTAATTTAATTAATTGTCAATTTTCCTCACCCATCCTAAAAGCGCTCATAAAATTACTCCTAGTTGTCCCTTTATTCCCTCTATTTCCCCTTTAATAACTGACACCTTTCTAAAACTTAGTTGTGTTTAATTTAGGAAATTTCTTTAGTTAGACTAGACTAGATACCTTTCTATGCTTCCACATTCCTTTTTACATTTATTTCCTTTCTTATCTTAATTTCCAATTTGGTATTCTCTTGCACACATTTATATAATTAAATATTTGGATAAAAAATTTAGTCTTTCAATTCCTAACTTGATTTTTCTTCATCCCCCATTTATTTAATTTATAATTTATTTTTAGTCTTCTTACCCACTTTAGACTTAGGCTCAAATTTTTAAACTAGGCTGAGAATTTTTAAGGATATCTTATAATTAATAAAAAAAAACACGCATTTAATAATTATTTTAAGTTCGACAATGTCAAAACAAATTATTGTTTTCTAGGAACCTGGGTTCATTGACTCAAGTTTTATTTTTTTTACACTGCAACGTGCCCTTCAAGATGCACTCTGTGCTCCAAGGGTGTCACTCGCCTTTGATTCAAATTTTAACTACGCGATATGCCTTTCAAGATGCACTACGTGCTCCAAGAGTGCCACTTGTCTTTGAATGGTTTTGGTAGTTGTCCAACCCTTGGAGTCAATGCCCCATTTAGATGACCTTGTGAGAGACTAAGGGCCTCTAAGGAATAAGGACCCTTCCTTATTGTGTGCCCCTTAGAAACTTCGTGAGCGACTGTCTCAGTCTGCCCTCACGACATTGTGGGTCTCTCAAACTAGGTAATCGTTAACCTACAATTCGAGCCACGATGGGAGTGCTAGTAGGATGTTGCAAGGTTTACGCCACACCTCTCCCTCAATATCAGGTTATTATGCATGGCCCCTTTACTCCTTATGTGAGTTTGATTAGCAAGAAATCATCATCCTGCATCCATCAACAAAACACTATCAATGATCCATAAACAACATCATAATATACCTGATCATATATCACATATGCATAAAATAAAAATACCCAAACTAATACAGTCCACTCCCTGACTCGATCTGGAGTCCAAGGAGGTCCATTGATGCTAGTGGCATCCTCATTTGTCAAGTGTCTTGCACACTCAGGAGGAACTCGTCAATAGCATATGTCATTCCAAAGATATCAAATAACATAACATCATAATCCATCAACATCATCATAAAATCCATAAGTGAAACAATATCCATGTGATATAACTGGATCACTTGCATGCAAGTGTCCTCAAAGAATAATTCAACAACATGTGCTAGCAAGAGTGGGATGTTACACCTTCACTACAAGACGGTCACATAGAGTGTGGAACTTTTGTTTAGTGAAAGTCTTCATGAAGATGTATAAATTGGTATGGATCTGATGAAGTATATGCACCAGTGATATGTCTGCATATATCCACTTTCTCTTATTGTAAATATGAAGATCCAAATCCCCTTCATTCATGGAAATTTTGGGTGAAACTGTGCAAATCACACGGATTTTTCTAGAAAAACCCTGAAAATTTGTCGAGGTTAAAATGTTTATAACTTCACTTCCTTAACTCTGTTTTGGATGGTTTTTTTTTCAATTGGGTTTTTTTTTAGAGGAATTCAAATATTCAATCATTTTCTGCAAATTCCACTCATAAAGTGTCAGAAATGAATATGAAGTCCGCAGACCCCTTTTTGGCTCTTAAGATGCATGCATGACGTATGTGTGTGGCTCCTGAGATGCATGCATAGGAGTCTCTACATGTGGTGCCTCGAATGCATGCATGGTGCATGCAAAAGTGTCTGCATGCAACTCCTAAGATGTGTTCATGGTGCATGCATGTGGCTCTTGGGATGCATGCATGGCGCATGCAAAAGTGTCTACATGCAGCTCATGAGATGCATGCATGGTGTATACATGTGGCTCCTAAGATTCATGCATGGCACATGAAATCATGTATGCATGCAGATATTGATATGCATTCATGGTGTGTTTTGAATGTGATTCATAAAACAGATCTGAAATGGTTTAGACATCATCTTAAACAAAAGGATGTACAGATACATGTATAAAAGTCTCTTCAAACTGAGAGGCTTGATCTTTTGATGGATTTTCTATTGGCTCTGTCTTTTCAATCTCCTGCATGCAATATCCAAAATCTTCCTCATTCCTAAAATCAAACCTTCGATCTAGTCCATAGTTCGTTCGGAGTTGAGAGTGATTCAACATGATACCAAATTTCAGGAGAAATAGACAAGCAAATACATCCTAAAGCCATATCTTGTCTATTAAGAAAATCATTTTTATCTTTGGCAGAATCGGGCTTTACTTCTATTTCCATGGTTATTTGGTTTAATCCTTGATTCCTTAGCTAATGCAGAATCTTTGACTTCCAATCAACATAATTTTATGGTGTGAGCATAATAACCTGTGTCGATTCCATCCTTCTTGACTGAATCCTCCTCCTGGACCTGCAAAAAATACATGTGTGCCTTGCTTCTAGAAACCTATGGGCTCTGATACCATGTGAAGTTTGGGTGAAAACCCTAAAATTAATCACAGAGAACCTAGCTAAAGAAAATCACACAAATCTTGCAAGAGAAGAGAGAGAGGGGGAGAGAGAGAGAGAGAAGAAATCTGAGAGAAAGAATGAGTGAAATCTATTAATCACATTAATTAATGATAATATTCCACATAGAATGAGTAATACACATGCATATAATTAGCCCAAGAGAAGCAATGTGCTGATCTTAGGAGTACATGCGCCATAGTAGTGATCTAAAGGAGATATGGACACTAACTCACTATAACGGGAGTCAACTAATAGCTAGTCTCAGTTAACTGTCAAATAAATCACCAGTTAATTGAGTTCACATGTGTGGAAGAGAGAGAAAGGCATGCATGCATGAGATATGTGACCTCCTTCTCTTGTGCATGAAAAAAGAAATTGTTGCATGAGAGAAAAACAACTATTGCATGCATGAGTTACCTCCACTAGTTTAATTGAAATCTCCACTATTCTAACTGGACTCCTAACTGAATTCCAACTGAAGTGAAAATGTACCCTAATTTTTAGGAAATCTCCTTAAAATAGCCTAAAAAATAGGAGACCCTCTCAATGATTAGAAATCCCTAAAAATGAGGAATACCCTAAAAATAGGAAAAATAATTACTACGTGAGTGTGTAAGTGTGTAATATCTCCAACACACCTATGTGGTATCATGATTTGGCTAGGGGGTGGCTAGTTGTAGAGAGCACCAATGCAACTGAGCTTACAATTGGGTGGAAAAGTGCTCACCCTCAGTCAGTTTTCTAGCAACGTAAATTTCAAATAAGTTCTCTCAGTATGCCCACAAATTTACATGTATTCTATATTATTTTGTTTTACAAAATATCCTTGCATTTTATTATAGATTGTATTTTTCCTTTCCATATGNTGTATATATATATATATATATATATATATATATATATATATATATATATATATATATATATGGATAGACCAATTTTCATATGGAAAGGAAAAATACAATCAATACATATTCAAAACATCTCAAGAATGAGTCAAGATGAAGTTTGGATTTTAATATATATATATATAGATATATCAAACCATATAAACCATGAGTATATCTCATATTCATAAACTTAGTATGCTTTGAGCTTTGAATATTATAGTATAGGAGATCAATTTTGATATGCATATAATCATAGGAATAGAGAAAACCATGTTCTTTGCAAATTTCACAAGTTCCATGCTTAATGTCGCCATGATGTTGAGAAGTGAAACAGAGTTACCATAATGATGTAGACCCCCCTACCTCTGCCTTGGCAGGGTTCACTGACCTCCCGGTCAAGGATCATTCTTCAATCTATCGAGCTGAAGCAACTCTTAGATTCCCTGCTGGAATCCCACGAACAAATCCACAGGTCCTTTATGAAACTCCGCCTGCGCGACTAACCACCAAGCGCGAGCCTCACCTCCACACGATCACGGGTTGTGACCGCATGCCTACACAAAAGGCATTTCAGGACTTCGTAGGTCAGGACTTTTCATGTGAACCAACCCGATCCCACGATTCCCGAAATCCCGACAAGGGCCTAGCACTTGCTAGCTCCTCCCTTAGTTCTCATCCATGTGACCATTCGTCATGACCACAGACTTAGCCCAAAAAGCGCGTCATGTTTCGTGACTTTGGGACTTTCATTGCAAGGTGCCCCAACTCCTCCAGTTCCCGAAATCCTGAAATGGGCTAACGGTCCCTAGCTCCCTTCAATTCTCCTGATGTGACCCTTTCCTGTGACCTGGGGCCCAACCTTCGAGCGCGTCGGGATTTCGTGTATCAGGAACTCCCAATGCGATTCTCCTTCATTCTCCCGACTCCCAAAATTTCAAAATTCCCCCACGTTAGATCAACACCCTCACTATCCTACGATCCAACGGTCCACGTTCCTCCTTCACGAAGTCGAAACTTCATGACTCGGGACTTTGGGATGGTTCTCTCCTTCGAACCTCTGACTCTCGATTTCCCGATGCTTCAGATCGACAGCCCACAGCCTTTCTCGATCCAACAGCTCAGATCCTTACATGATTTTGGGCCTCGCGAGTTCTTGTAACTCCACCCTTTGACTTTCCTGAGTCACGAGTCAGTGAAATGTTGATCTCCCTTGATCTGCTACCACCTATCCCCGACGATGGATGGTCCCAAATATTTTGGGACTTCGCAAAGTCTGCTTCCCTCTGCCCTCAAATGGTTAAGGTGCGTGCACCTTACCTCTAGATCAATGGTTGTTGATCCACACACACATATCCCATGGTCTAGATATGATCTCCTTCGGCGCTCTCCTAGTTGTCTAGACGTAGATTAGATGGTCTAGATCTCCTCTCCTACAACTGACCCTACGGCTGCATACGCTCCTCCTCTTGAGTTTTGAATTTCTTCCTTGACTTGGAATATTTCAAGTGTTCAAAGGTCTTGGCCTTCGATCCTTCTACAAACCCAGAGACTTTAGGGTCTCATCTACATTCTAGAAATGTTATCCCTCCTGAGCTTTGGAAATGAAGTTTGACCTCGGCCCTGTGCACACTTGCACTCTGCGTGCGGCTATGCACTACTCCTCCTGAACTTCTGGACTTGGAATAAGTCCACTCTCACACACTCCTTGGGCTATCTCTTTTGAGATTTCAACTAGCTCAGTCTCTAAGGGACTCAACCCTTGCTTCCTTAGAAGACTTTTGGTGTCCTCCTAACACACTTCAGTGCTCGACCTCCAGAGCATTGGGACTTGAAACAAGTTCTCTCTGTGCGTTCTCCTTGTGCTTGACTAGCCTCCTAATGGTTGCCTTTCAACACTTCACCTGAGTGTTGGCCTGATGCACTCCTTGCACATGTCTTCCCTCTAGAGTATTCAACAACTATGTTTCCTTGAGATTCAACTTCTCGGACCTCAAAGGTCTCTATCCCTTATGTCCCTCGAAGAGATGCAAGTGCCCTCTTGGAAACTTCTTCTCAAGCACTCCTTGTTGAGCCACAGAGTATTCAACGAATCTGTAAGTGTCTTCTCTACAGACACTTCTCTTATCTTTGAACTTGAAATAGAGTTCTTCTTCTGTTATCTTTTCACTCGCTCGATGCCCTCCTGGAAAATTCTTCACAGAACCCTCGGTGATTATGTCTCTCTCTGTGCCTTCCTCTACACAGTCTTTCACCTCCAAATTATTCAGTAACTTTGAGGCTTCCTCCTGAGTCTATGACCTCTCTGGTGTGCCCTCCTAGCACATTCTTGCTTGAATTCCACATAACTCAGATGTGCACACTTACACTGGCTTACAGAGTCATCAACACTCTGTCATGCACCCCTTGCATCAAGCCACAAAGAACCCAGACTGAAATCAACAAACTCGCGGATAGGAAAATCTATCTATCACCTGCAAATGAAATCTAACATACATCTACAGCATATGCATCAACACATAAAGACATTCATTCATAAACACCCACACAATACAATATGCAGGAAAAACTACTTTGTTTGTATTAATCTTAGAATGCCTGTACAAAGGTTGCAAAAGCTCAGCTGCAATAGAGTCTCATCTCCTCTCTTCTTCTTTACATATCATCCTAGTTCTAAACTAATGAATCTAGATACAAAGATATTTTTACAAAAGGGGGCTCCTCAAGCTCTTCCCTCCAAGCTACCTACTCTCATTAATTTACATTGAATTACATTCAATGGTTGTCTAATTCGAATCGGATCTAGATATCAGCCTGTCAACCATTAAAGGCGGCTCTATCTACTACATGCACCAAGGCATCTGCGTGGCTCCTCGGCCTTACAACATTTAATTCAAATTCAAATTTTGAAAACGAGAGGGTTGTGCCACTCTCCTCCATTGAATGTGCACTGAATGTGTTGGATAGTTGGCGCATTGCTGGTTGAAGCGATGCTCCTGCATCACATAACATGATGTTTTCGAAAACTCACCTACTCCATACTCAAGTGCAAACAAATATTTTTCCTCGTTGGAACATATGTGTTGATAAACACCATAAGAACTTTGGATCAATATACCCTTGCCTCCAAACATCATAACTGAAATGATATCACAATTGATATGATGATATGAAAACATGTTGAGGGACATGTTACGTTAAAAATAGTCAGTTGGTGTGTTTTCTAATAGGGGACCCCACCTATTATTATTCCATTATAAATAAATATAAGCTTTGAAATTATTTGGAGGAGCTTTGCGATTTCGGAGCAGATGTCTCCCTGTGGCCCATAGAACCACAAGAAAGGGGCTCAAACCCTCTCCCCTTCCCTTCCCATACTTTTTCCATTCTCCCCTATCCCTCTACAACGTTTCCCTTTTCGGCACTTTCCTCGTCTTGTCTCCAGTCACGTCAAACAAGTGGTCTTTTTGTTTTGTTACAGGTAGGTACCGAGCATCCATGTGATCTCAAAGGAAGGTGTTCAAATCAGGCCAGATGGATTTCTGGCAAGAGGATGAGGTGGATTATGAGGATAGACATTCACATGTCAAGGAATTCCTCACAGAAGAATAAGTGGAGACTCAAGGTAAGTAGATCCCTTACACATTTTATTAGGTACGAGGAGTGGATCCCGACGCCCAAAAGCCATACGTGGAGCATGAAGATGAAGGCTCCGTGTAGGATGGAGTTAATGAGATTAACTCAAGGGAGCGACATCTAGAAAATGTCAAAGTTTGGGATAAAAAAGCTAAGTCGGATCCCCCTGCAGCTCCGGAAAAAACACAAGGAAAGATCTAGTATGTTATGCCAAGAGAGGCCAGAGAAGGAGTACTCGAATTCTAATCTTTCCCAGAATTAGAGAATTGCAAAATATCTACCGAATAAAAACCCTAAGTGTATACAGGAGAGAAAAGGATGGGTGAGAATGGTTGTAGGAGTCGATATTCAATTAACGAATATTGCCAGAATGTATGGAAAAATGTTTGTTGGAAGGTTCAATGGAAAATCACCTAGGGGATTCTCCCTCCAACGGTGGTTGGAAAAGACATGGACTCCTCTCCTCAGGTATTCTCTGGAGTTTCGCATTTTAGCAAGAGGATGGATTTATTTTCTTTTCAATTCAGAAAAAAGACTATGTAGACATATCCAAAGGAAAATGGTCACAGGGTATGTCGGGCTTGTTTCTCAAGCCTTTGATGGTGGATTTCAACCCTTTGCATGAACCAGTCAATTTTATGAAGGTCTGGGCCATCCTTCCTGGTCTACCTTTATCTTTCTAGACTAGATAATCTCTAGAAGTTATCAGAAACAAGATTGGATCTTTTGTTAGTCTTGAGCCCAACTAGGCCTCCAAAAAATATAGGAGATGGGCTTGGATTCAAGTAGAAATAAATGTCATAGAAGGTTTAGCTGGAAGTGTTGACATATTAATGGGCAACATTACCTAGCACGATAAGGTGGACTACTGGAAAATCCAATTTCGGTGCCAAGTTTGTCATGAAATTGGTCACTTGAGAACTAACTGTGTTTGGGTTTAACATGAAAGTCTCCCTCAGCCAAATATTTGGCATAGAAAATCCACTATAAGGAAAGTGGAGCCTACAAAGAAGTTCTCGGTCGAAGGAAGGAAGGAGATATCTCCCATTGATCTGAGTTTGACAAAGCTCACAACTCAGGAGCTGGGAGACCTCGTTCAATAGGCATTTTTAAAAGGTGTGATGATTACAAACCCTCCTCCCACTTCTTTGTCCTCCCTGACCTCTTTGGAAAACACTTCTCATTCCCTAAGACTCTCCCCCTCCCCCTCCCCCTTGGTTCCCTTATCCCCTTCTCCCCCTTCGCCTGTGCCCCAGGAACCCCTGGTGGAACCTATGGCCATTCATATGTCTTCCTCCCTTTCCCCTTCTCCTTCCCCTAACCCCCCCCCCCCCCTCTTGCTCCTCTGCAAGTGCCCTCTTTGAGGGATAAACCTTTGGGGTCCTTGAATACTCGATGCTCTCCTTCCTCCATGGCTCTTGTCTTGATCCATACCCCCTATAGATCTTGTATTTATGCAGAAGATCCATATGCTCCTCCTAGGGTTACGTGCTTCAGTCTAAAGAGCGCATATTTGAGGCAACGCCTTCAAAAGGGGGTCTAGATGTAGTCCCTCTCCAAGCCTCTCAAGCTGGAAGAAAGTCAAACATGTCCAAAGTGTTGTGAGAAATTCACCTTGTAGACAAGTTGAATTCTCCTTAGACTAAAAACATAACCTAAGATAGATTCGAAATAAGTGGTGACTGACTTCCTTTTATATTAATCTTTTAATCATATAGATAGAAGGAGAGATTTAGACTAACCTTAAGTATGATGTTTATCCTCGTTGCTCCAAGCCTCGACCTCGCTACTCCAAACTTATTGATGATCAAAGGAACCTGCAAGAATAGGAGACAAACAACTCTACTTCTACTAGATCTTCTTAGGGAAACACCAATCTGTCTAAGCTTGATTTGACATAAACATTAGACAAATGCACAAACAACAATTGAAAGGAACATGCCAAGTTTATTCATCATAAGTGAAAACTTACATATGGATGATGGTGCCAGCATTCCAAGCCTTCTTTCCTCTAGCCCTTAGATGCACACACAGGTATTCCAAAGTTTCTCTCAAGATCAAAAGTTTCACACCTTATAGAATTCAACTCTCTTTCCCCCATGGATGGCCTTGCTTATATAGGCTTTGGAAAGCTCAACCACCATTAGAAAGTGAAGGGAAGGTTGAGATATTTTCTCCCTAATTTAGGATTTGGAACCCCGTAATGGAAGGGAAGTTGAGTGACTTGAGGCTATGAGTCATTACTCATCCATAACCACCCAAAGATCTTCGGAGATGACCCTTTGATAAAGGTGGAATTAGGACCAACTGACTAACACTCCCCCAATGCTTGAGACAGGGCGGCATTGATGCCCCTTGACATTGTTCTAGGGAGTGTCACCCAAGGATTGACACCCTCCATGCATGAACATGGGAGTGTCAACCTTCCAACCAAGTCAAACTTAGGGTGAAAATCATGTGTTCGACCTTCAAAAAATGATGTTCTCTTCCTCTTCATGATTAGGGAAGTGAAAAAATGTTGGCCCATGGTGTCTAAGTTGGAAAAACATGAATGTGACACTTAGGAAAGTGTTGTTTTGATATTAATACACTTAACAATGTAATTGTACATAAGTGTGACACTAAATAGAATAGTGACGAAAGTGTGACACTTAGTATGACACTAGGTAGTGTGCAAATTTTACATGTAACAAATTGCCCCCTAAAGTGAAAGGTCATGAGAGAAGTGAATGGTCGAAACACTTTACAAATGATGATGTGTGCCAAGGAATTGGGGAAGAATATCATGTCAGAATCTGCAACCAATCAGTGAACAATATATATGTATCCTCGAGGAAGGCACACCCATGCTCGAAAAAATGACTCAAAGCATGGTCTCCGACCAATACACTGCAGATCCATGATAGTAATGACTAAGGATATGGCCACTAGACATACAATGTGGATACATACCTTCGTGACTCAAACAATTTGTAGCCACGAGAATGATACACAATGGAGCTATGGCATGATATCAACATAGCCACGGACCAATACAAAGTGGATCTATGTAACAAAATATATCAGTAAATACTCCCATCGTAGCTTAGGCAAGGCACATATAAGAGTGGTAGGCACTTGAAATATACCTAGGGTCTTCATCGCATTCCCGAACTGGTATGAATCTAACCATGTGAATAGATTTCATGTTGTCGAACATGGCAGAAACCACTTGATTACCGATCATTGATGTATAACGTTAACAAGTGTGAGGGAAATTATCATTGATGTCAATGATCCCTAAGGTACCTTAGTAAAATCCATTGAATGTGAACAATGAGATGAAGTTGAACATTCAGTAGAATCTTCCGATCAGGGGCCAATGATGGAAACCCATTGTCGAAAGCGAAGAAACCTGCCATTGAGGCATGCAGGCTCCAAGGTACTAAACTGGTTTCTAAGTCTAATTCCCATATAATATGTTGGAGTCGATAGAAAAAGTCTCGTCGAAAGATGGCCATGATGTATCCCCCATAATCAACATGAAATAATTATTGGAAATGATGTGTAATGGATCATTATGGACTGGCAAGAGGACACAAAATGATGATATTGTAGAGGTTGACCAAAATGTTGAGTAGAGTTGACACTTCCCTTGAACATTACGGGTGGCACGACAAGTGACTTGGTGGTGTTGACTCAGAGAGAATTGAAATAGGACCCAATGTGATGAAAATCATGATGTGACAACATACATGACACTCTCGATTGGAACGAAAAAGTATGACGACACATGGAATCGGTAACTCTTCGACTGAAATGAAAAAATATGATATGACTCTGAGATGAACGAACTCCAACTATACAACATAATGCAGACAGGTTCCATGTTCAAGGGAGACAAAGACTTGACCCACTTCTTTCAATTTTCCCCCCACCATGCTTGGTGAGTACCCCTTTGTTTTTTAATGGGCTTGATGAGGATAACAAATGCCTAGTATAGCTCACCTTCAGTGAGTCCCTCATCATATTTTTAACGAACCCGAAGGAGGGGTTCGATCTCGTATGGTTCCTTCAATGTTTAATTTTATGAGTCCAAAGAAGGTAAACTCAGTGGTTTTTCATGTTTATGGAGTTTTAAAAGAACTTAAAGGAAACTCCAATGTTGACTTTTTCGTAAATTTAGTCTCCCAAGTCCGAAAAAAGTGTAAAACAATACAAGGGAGAAATCTTATAGTCATGATTGACTAGAGTATACCGTTTTCATAGTTAGTCTTACGAGGCCGAAAAAGGGGTAAATTTCCACTCGAAAGATATCCTTTCAAATACTTTTAATCAGCGTGAAAGAAGACAATCTCGCTCGACAATCTTTTCATGTTTAGGGAGTGTGAAAAGAGCTTAAAGGAGACTCCAAAGCGTTCCTTTTTCGTAAAGCTTTTACAAGTCCGAAAAAGTGATAAAAGTATACTCGGTAACCTATTATCATGTATTTACGAGCATGAGAAAGAAAAAAGACTAAGCTCGGTAACCTATTATCATGTATTTACGAGCACAAGAAAGAACAAAGACTAAGCTCGTGTTAGATTTCATTTTTTCGCGAGCTTGAAACTAGCAAATAAATTATGCTCAAGGTAGTTTCATTTTTACACAAGCTTGAAACAGGGAAAATTTGTTCTTGGTACTTCCCAACGTAATGTCCAAAGGTTTTAGGTGATACCCATGGGTGGTTGGTACTTTTCCCCTAGCTTGAAAAGCTAGCGAGGTTGGAGACATGCCCCCCAAGCTTTGTTTCATATACCTACTCTTCTCGATTTCTGTACCCAAATAGACTCCTGGTTACTAATAGGTAAATGTTCACCAGAGAGGGAGAAAGAGGGTCAACTGACACATGCGGATTAAATGAAGGTTTAATTACAAGATCTAGTGAAAGACTTGACTCAACATTTACGAGATCTAGTGAAAGACTCGACTCAACGTTTACGAGATCTAGCAAAAAGACTCAACTCAATTAGAAGGGAATTGATTTCATTTTTTAATGAGCTTGACATAGACAATGAAATGTGCTCATCACCTCTAGGTTTGATCCTCGGACCTTTGTTTCATTTTTTAACTGGCTTGACACATAAACGGGAACTATGCTCACATCCTCTAAGTTCGATCCCCTGACCTTTGTTTCATTTTTTAACGAGCTTGACACAGAAATGGGAACTATGCTCGTAGACCTCTGATTCATTTTTTAACGAGATTGACATAGAAACGGGAACTATGCTCACGGCCCTCTATTTCATTTTTTAACGAGCTTGACACATAAATGGGAACTTTTCTCGTGACCTCTTCTTGATCATGGCTTCTAAGAGGACAATGCTCTGAAAGGAATACATGTCACCAAAAACTGTTGTGAGAAATTCACCCTGTGGATAGGTTGAATTATACTTAGACTAAAAGCATAACCTAAGACAGATTCAAAACAAGTGGTGACTGACTTCCTTTTATATTAATCTTTTAATACTATAGATAGAAGGAGAGATTTAGACTAACCTTTAGTCTGACATTTGTCTTCACTGCTCCAAGCCTCGACCTCGTTACTCCAAACTTCTCGATGATCAAAGGAACCAGCAAGAATAGGAGACAAACAACTCTACTTCTACTATATCTCCTTAGGCAAAGACTAATCTATCTAATTTTGATTTGGCGTAAGCATTAGACAAATGCACAAACAACAATTAAAAGGAACATGCCAAGTTTATTCATCATAAGTGAAAACTTACATATGGATGATGGCGCTAGTCTTCAAGGTCTTCTTTCATCTAACCCTTGGATGCAGATGCGGGTATTCTAGAGTTTATCTCAAGATCAAAAGTTTCACACCTTATAGAATTCAAATCTCTTTCCCCCATAGATGGCCTTGCTTATATAGGCTTTGGCAAGCTCAAAAACCATTAGCAAATGAAGGGAATGTTGATATATTTGCTCCCTAAGTTAGGATTTGGAACCCCATAATGGAAGGGAAGTTGAGTGACTCAAGGATATGAGTCATTACTCATCCATAACCACCCAAAGATCTTCGAAGATGGCCCTTATATAAAGGTGGAATTAGGCCCAACTGACTGGAACTCCCCCAATGCTTGAGACAAGGCATCGCTTATGCCCCCTGACAGTGGTCTAGGGAGTGTCACCCAAGGATCGATGCCCTCCAGACATGAACAGGGAAGTGTCACCCTTCCAACCAAGTCAAACTTACGGTGAAAATCATGTGTTCAACCTTCAGAAAATGATGTTCTCTTCCTCTTCATGATTAGGGAAGTGACAAAATGTTGGCCCATAGTGTCTAAGATGGTAAAACATGAATGTGACACTTAGGAAAGTGTCATTTTGATATTATGACACTTAACAATGCAATTGTACATAAGTGTGACACTAAACATAATAGTGACAAAAGTGTGACACTTAGTATGACATTAGATAGTGTGCAAATTTTACATGTAACACAAAGCTCAAGTTAAGGCGGCAGATGAAATCCGAAACGAAACTCAATCAACCATCACGAGGACCCTTAGAGCGGGAAAATCCATGGGGCTCTCTTAGAAATGATCATCCTTTCTTTCAATGCCAGAAGGGTAGGGGTGCCCCAAAAAACTCTTTCCCTCAAAAGGTTGTTCAGGAGCCTCAATTCATACATTATTCTCCTACAAGAGACAAGGTGCTCGGGTGACACTGTTACGAGGAAAATCTCTTTATGGCTAGGGTAAACCACAACATATGGAAATGACTGCAAAAATCAACTCTATCCTGACAACATGCTATATAAACCAATATGCAAGCGAGATAAGAAAGAGGCATACCTCGTCTAGATGTTCGATGAAGTCCACCATCGAGGACTTTGACCCAAATCTATATACCTACAACAAGTTCTCAACAAAGAAGCAAAGCAAGCATATGGTGATAATATAAAAGGTTATCAGATTAGATAGCATAATCCATTAATAAACATGACAAATATTCCCATGGAATAATAATTCAATATATTTGCAAGATATCAATTGGACGGGAAAGGAGTATTTCTATTAATAAATGATCAGCAGAAGTGAAAATATTACAGACTTCCATGTCGGCACAATTCGAAACCGAGAAATTAAGTTCCTTCTAGTTGGGCCTCCACCAAAGGAAAGCTCATAAGAGATAAACAATGAGGTTCTCAATCAATAAGGGAAGAGCTTTGGGGCTGAACACTGTGTTCAGACTTAAAGGACAAAGTGATGCAGACTCAATATGAAGTAAATAATTTCTCTAGAGTAAATTTTCTCTCAAAGTTGAATTCTTTCTCCTTTTCTATAGCTCGGACTTTGCCCATTTATAGCCTTCAAAATATAACTGAAGGGCTGAGTTGAAACGTTTCCAGTATATGGAAGGCCAAGAATAAGAGATCTCCTATCATGACATGGGAACCCGACATTTAATTTTCATTTTTTGACACAAATCTCGATGTACGCGGGTTGTGGTGGAGAAGCATGTGTATACGCATGTTGTATAGTGTGCAAGGTGTGTACATGTAGAAAAATATTTGTTTTTATCTCTGGATCTTAAAAAAAGGGATGATAAGTCTGCATGGGGAAATGGAAAAAGGCTTTATGGGCAAGATTGCATAGGGTGAGGCCAATCTTGCTATAACAGATGCCCCCTAATGTGTGAGGTTAGAGGAGTATCTGCAATGGCCGAAATACATTATAAACAACCCAGAAGTGGAGTGGTAGGGGACCAGCTGGACGAACTAGTTGCTCATTATATTATGCACTGACTTTGGATACATGGCTTCCCATAAAATTACACTGTAGATCCATGTGAAAATATACCAAACAAGTGTCTGTGGCCATGAATGGGCAAATACAAATGTGGTTACATGCCAATAGTTTTCATAGTCACAAACAAGGCCCAGTAGAACCAGTCTCAAAACCAATCTGAAGATATATGTATATAATGGAGTACAGTCTGATCTCCCATGATCACTGAAGTCATATAGGTACTGGTCTAATGAAAAGGAAGCAACAGCTCAGGAAAGTTGCGGCCACATAGTGATGTCTTCAAGTCTTACACACAATCCACCAAGGGTGCAAGTCTACATCATGTGAATAAAGGAGTTGAGGTCGAACACAATGATACATCGTTTGATTACCGGTCATTGAGGTATATCGTTAATAAATGTGAGACAGCCTACCGATAATGAAAGTAGGTATCAAGGCACCGAGTACATTCTTACAAGTGTGAATAAAGGAGTTGGTGTCGAACACCTGAAGAATCCATCGATCATGAGACATTTATGTATTCCCAACTGTCGATGGCGAGAGAGCTTGCCACTAATCACTGCAAGCCTCAAGGTACTCATAAGACTCTAGGTCCTGTTTCTAGAATAGATGAGTTGAAGTCAATGGAAGGAGACCTACTGAAAGGAGAGCATTAAGGAATCTCTCATCAGCCAGCACGAGGTACAAAGCAGGAGCTTGATGATTTGGTGGAAATCGGACGAAGAACAATTTCAGGAACCAACGACCCTGTGTGTCTTTTGCGTGTGCCAAGTGAAAGAAGTACACGAAAAAGACCCTATGAATAGCAGCTAATGATGAAAAATGTTGACAAAGGTGAGGAAACCACCAATAAGGATAATGGCATCCAAGACACTGCACGAATCCCAATGTGTGAATAGATATATTTCCATCAAACACAAGGGAAACCACCCAGTCAACGACCAATGATGAAATGTCGACTGTTGGGTTCAAGGTTACCTACCAATGATGAAAGTAGGGACAGGGTGCATGATAGGACTACAGTATCATGTGATTTTGAGAAAAAATGAGGGTATGGTCGACATGCAAAGTCAAGATTTATGAGGAGTGGCCGACATAGGTTGATAGACTTCCTTTGAACAAGAGAATGAGACATATGGAAGACTCTGACAGCATAGAACCAATGATGAAACCATGAGATGCAGGAGGCATCATCGAAATTCTCTGTAGGGACTGGAAGAGTAACCAATCGGTAGAGAAAACTTTGTAATGATCTCAACTTCCTAAGGCCATGCTAATCCCAAAATTATGATGATGAATGGACTTAATAACTTTGTGCTATGTTCAAAGGTGACACGACTGCTACCAATATAAGATAATACTCCCTTTTTGCCCGTCTTTTTTTGTTTTTTTTCATAGACAGATGAATGTTATGATACAGAGGAGGAAACGAGTGTTGCAAGTAAGAAAAACTAGTTCCAGCAGTGGAACGTACCTATGCTCAATGTAGGGAAATGCATGCAGGAGATGGACACTCGGGGGAATGTTCCCTCCTAGGTATAGGGTGTCAAATTGCGAAGGATATAAACAAGGCTCTGCTTGGTTGAGGATGCAAAAATTGTTGAGGCAAATGATTTATAACGCAAAGCAAGAACCGACTATAGGCTCAATACTACAAGTAAGGGCATGAGATGCAATCACAACTTAACGCCAAAAAATGTCATTTTTTGTCTTTTAGTCTACTTGGTGTGAAAAAGGGATAAACTTGTGCCAAATAGACGTCTTTTCAAATCCAATTTATGAGTGTGAAAGAAACAAGTTCACTCGGCAATCTTTTCATTTTTTGATAACGAGTCGGAAAAGAGCTTAACTAAGACTCACGATCTTTCAATCCCAATTTAACGAGTGTGAAAGGGACAAATCACTCAGCTATCTTTTCTCTTTTTGAGCGAGTCGGAAAAGAGCTTAACTTAGACTTAGTAGATGTTGTTCTAAGAAGCATGTAATGGGGGAGGCCAGGGTTCTCGTGCAGGACTTCTGTGAAAGGTCAGCAATTTACGAAGAGTTGACACAAGCTTTGGAAAACCCAAAGATTTCCAAGTCGAGGAGGATAAAATACTTGCAGAGGCTACCTTATCTACAATATATTGAAGAATTCCCCTTATCTGGAAGGGTGTAGAAGAAGGAAATTGAGGCTCTACAAGATCATTCCAATCAAAGGAAACCACCCTAGGACTTGGAGTGAGCATACTCAAAGAGAGTGGAATTCTCCCTAGTGAAGAAGGTACAGAACTAGAAATGCTAAGGACATGGTCGAAGGACACATCACCCTCCAAAACAAGAGTGAGATTGACTGAATATTGCATTGGCAATGTCACTTCCTTAGGCTTGTCACTCTCCAAGAGAAGAGTGGGATCGGTCAAAGATTGCATCAGCATGACCACTTCTTCAATCGTTGGTTGAATAGGATGTGAGACAACAAGGTCAAGAGATGCATCACCCCCAAAAATAGGAGTGGTGTTGGTCGAAGATTGCATTGACACGACCGCTGGTTGAACAGGATGCGAGACCATAAGGTCAAGGGATGCATCATCCCCTAAAGGAAGAGGAGTGTCAGCCGAAGATTGCATCGACATGACTGATGTATCAACCAAATAAGGTTGGGAAGCCAAAGATGACTCAGAACCCGAAGGGCTCCCAGGAAAGAAACACACTTCTTGTACCATAGCATTAGCAGGGAACAAACAAGTAAGGTGATCTCCTTTGCAAAGCCTACAAAGGAACTTGGGCTTACGTATTACATGTCTAGGCTTCTCAAACGTATGAAGGCCCCCAGCATGACTTGCAGTGACTGGTGACATACTCCCATCGTGACTTGCAGAGGCTAGTAGCAAATCCCCAACATGACTGGCAGAGATTGGTGATGGATCCCCAACATGACTAGCAGAGGTTGGTGATGTATGTGCAGTGTGACTAGCGATGACTAGACTTGTGCCCCCAGCATGACTTGCAACGGCTGGTTGTTGGTATTCAACATGACTAGCAGAGGTTGTCGACCCATCTCCAACATGACTAACAGATGTTGGTGATATAATGCCAGTATGTGGCTAACCCTCACAAGATGCAGTCGAGGAAGGTAGGGTCCAAGGATCACTAAAATAGGAAGTGCATAAAGGAATGGACCTCCCTGTCGAAATGGGCCTAATGGACATGGTGTAAATGTGGTGACTCGGTGTCATGAAGTTGAAAGTACCCATAAGGGAATAATACATTCTGACACCGATATTCTCAGTTTTTGGCTGAGAATTGTCGATCACAGGGATCAACGGTCCAATGGATGCATTAGGACTATAGTAAACAAAGGATAACTGGTCGATCATCATGATCTTCCCTTCATGAGGACAACGAAGAGTACGGAAGACAAACGATATGATGACAAACATAGCATAGGTCCAATTGTGTCCTAGTAACAAGTTATAACCTAGAGGCGCATCAACTACCTCAACCTCCACCTCTACTGTCTTCCCACCTAACTGGACTGGAAAGGAAGGAAGAAAACTGTGAGGGTGGAAGGAATGATCGTCAAAAGTAGTCAACGTGTTTGATGAATTGGAAAGAGTCAGATAACCGAGAACTTTCCAACAAATCAGGGACATCACACAAGTGGCAGCGCCTTCATCAACAACCGCACGTTTGATGGTATACTTTGAGTACTCCATCTGGATTTGGAAAGCTACATGGTAAGGCAAACAAGGCTTCACATCTGTGACATCAAACTTGATAAATTTTGAACCACTGGGTTTTAGAGCACCTAAAGTAGATAGTAAGGCATTCCTCTGTGAAGGACACGTCTGGAGTACCTCCAAAGCCGACATCGCACAAGGGGTTTGGCCCAGGTCCTCAACAATAGAGTAGTTCTGGGCGGCTCTAGCATTTGGATTGTGGGTAGAGCGCTTGAGTACTCCTTTCATAATACGAGGCGGTGGCTCTGGTTTCTCAATCTGTAAAGTTGTCTCTGGAGGAGGAGGAGGAGATTCTAGACCAGGAATAGCTTGTGAAGAGCTATAATCTCGAGATCAAGTGGCTACATGAACTTTCGCATCGACCATATTGATACATAAACGGTCGTCATCTTGCAATGGTGGGTTTTGACTCCCACCAGCCGTGTTTTTGGCATTCGAGGAGCTAGAGGCCATGTGTTGATTATGTGGGATTTGATTTGTCAACACAGCAGGTGGTAGAGATAATAGCCTCGCAGATTCCACAATTTTGGGGCATAAATGGGTAAGGTGATCATCTGTGCAAAGCTTACGGGGAAACTTTACCTTACATATTTCTCGTTTTCCCTCTCCAGCATTATTATTCGTCTTCTCATTATTATTATTGTCCTTGGGTTTATTACCATTTTTCCCACCCTTACAATTATTACGTCCTTTATTCTTAGTCCCACCTGGTTGCTAGTTACCATTGAGGTTGGTTGACGATTGCACAAAGTGTACATCCGTCGACTGAGTGGGGTTGGAAGATACAAACGAAGTTGGCCCTCCTACAGACTAGTTTAAAGACAACTCTTTCATATGGCTTGTCACCGAGTCTGCGGACTTTACATTGGCGGTACCTACAATGCCATCGGCATGAGGTCTAGGCTTTTGTCTTGGGTCGTAAGTTGATCGTGGTGTGTCCAGAAGAAGGTGGTACAACATCCCAGACTGAGCATATATCAAGTCTAATTGTTGGGCTCTAAAGATCACTTATTCCTCAGTGGTAACCCCGGAAGTAGAAACTTCCTTTGATATAGGATCGTGCAAAGACTTAAGGAACCATTCTAAAAGAAAGGTCAGGGGTATAGGGGTCTTAATCAACCTCTTCCATCTATGCCACTCCTGGATATGATCTGAGATATGAGTGGCGGTGTCCTGGCAAAAAGTTGACAGAAGTTCTAAGCCGGCATCATAACGAATGGGCAACTGGAAGTGGTTAAGGAAGACCAACACTAATTGACTAAAAGTCCCATATGCCCCCCTAGGTAGCTCAATATACCATTTCACAGCAACTTCGATGAGGGTGCATTGAAATAATATCAACCGAATAGAATCGTCATTAAGGGAATTTGATGAGCACCAAAGGTGAAAGGTAGTGACGTGATCACCAAGATCCTCTCCATTCTTACCTTCAAACTCTGGGATGTCTGAAGGAAGCTTGGTGGGGATGGGGGGCCATGTAGGATCATGACTCATAGGGTCGTTCATTAACTTAGACAATTCTGGCAGATTAAGAATGGACAGAAAAGGGAGACGGGGTTGTGGCATCTGGCCCCAAGCTCTCGGGAAAGATTATGCTTGAGGAATTGCAGGCCATCCAAGGTTATAGTAAACATCATGGCCCTGTCTGGGATTATAAGGGCCTCCTCCAGGATGACCCATAAAAGGTTGGTTGGGCATCATTCCAATAGGAATGTTCTATTGAGGGTTATAGAAATTTCCCCCAATCGGATTGGATCCAGGTTGGGGGTTGCCCAAAGCGTGAAACTGACCTCCTCCAGTTTCCCAGGTGGATTCGTCATGCCAAATTTATTGGTCAGAATCAGCACCGAGGAGGTAAGGGTGTAGGACAGAAATTGAGCAGAAGCTTGTCTTCCAGGTTGGTTGTTCCACCCAAAAGCAAGAGGGTTGGACCCGGGGTTAAAAGCAGGAAAGCCTCCCATATTAGGAGTCGTTTAAGGGGTTTGAGACCCACCAAACGAAAATGGAGTGTAATGAGGTGTAGTGCCCCCAAGCCCAATGCTAACATTAGGGCCAATAGTTGGGATGGCATTCGAAAACTATGAAGTGAAGTTGGGCATACCATAGAAAAAGGGACTAGAAGCCATAGGTATGGACTGAACATTATAGCCCGGTTAGTGGCCAAGATACCCAAAAGGGTTCGAAGCGGTATCTTGAGCATTCATTATAGGTTGATCCATAGTAATGATAGGTGCCTCTGGCACTACAACCTGTTGAAATAATGTAACTGCAAAGTGTATTCTAATTATTATTTGATATATTATTCATTGGATCAATCCCCATTGTAGATTGATCGTGTCAGCTATTGTAAAGGACCAAATCCCCTTTTGTGGATTGGTCAAAATGTAATTGTAATAAGCAAAAGAAGAAGTCGACCCAGAATATATTAAAGAATCCCCGAAATATATTAAAGGTGGTTATAACCACCCAGAAGAAGAAGTCGGCCCTACCAGTGAAAAGACACTTCCACACGTGCCAGTGTTGTATAAATAAGGAGACTAGTGCCTCAGTTAGAAACACAATCACTTGTTCATTTGAGAGACAAGTTTTGGAGCTACTGTTGGAGAAGAGAGAGAGAGAGAGAGAGAGAGAGAGAGAGAGAGAGAGAGAGACGCATCTTTGGGAGAGGACTTTCTATATTTGTTTGATTTATCTCTTGGCATTGTATTGGCTATCTATAATAAGGAAGTTTTGCTGGGTTTTCTGCCCCATGAGGGTTTCCCAAGATAAATGATGTGTCTCTTGTGATTGTGTATTTATCAGTGATTCTATCTTATGCTATTGTTATCTAGTGAAATGAAAAGAACTATAATAATGTCTTAAACATTAACATGGTATCAGAGCCAAGCTGAAGAGAGCATCTTTCACAAGAAAAAGTGAAAAATGTCACTATTGTCGTACATGCAAATTAGGGATTTTTGATGGTGAAGCTTCTCAGCCCTAAAACCATCTAGAAAAGTGCACCCTCCCCCAAGGATTACTTTGGCACTCTCAGTGCACCTTTTCAGTGGATAGATCTCCCGAAAAGTGAAACCCTAGTTTCACAAAGTACCAGAAGTACCAGAAAACCAGAGAACCAGAAGTACCAGAAGTACCAGAGTACCAGAGGTACCAGAAAACCAGAAGCACCACTCCAAAAAACTGCAGATCAAGTTTGGAGGGGTAAAAGTTGGATTTTCTCAGATCCAAGCTCACCAGACTAATCGCCTTAGCCAAGCACATCTCCTGGTAAGTTCATAATTTGATTTTGAGCATTTTCATTTTTTGGTCATTTTCCTAGCTCCAGGTAAAAGATGTCTGCAAGCACGAAGCTTGCTAACAAACTGGAAGGCATGGAAAACTTTTGTGCCTGGAAGTATAGGATTGGCCTGATCCTTGAAGAGAATGACCTAGCAAGATTCGTCAAAGAAGAAGTACAGGAACCCGACAATGCTGTAGAAAAAGCCAAGCATCTAAAGGACACGATCAGGGCCAAAAGAATCATTGCAGATTCAATCAAAGACCACCTAATTCCTTATGTGTCATCAAAGAAGACTCCAAAAGAAATTTTTGTTGCCCTAAGCAGACTGTACGAAGGAAAGAACATAAACCGGAAGATGAATCTAAGAACTCAACTGAAGAATACAATGATGCAGAAAGGAGAAACAATCCAAGAATATTTCTCCAAAATCTCATAATTTAAAGAAAAGTTAGAAGCAATTGGAGACACCATAGATGAGGATGAGCTCATAATGATAGCTCTTAATGGTCTCACAAGACCTTGGGATGCATTCATCCAAACAATTTGTGCTAGAACGAAGAAACTGAAGTTTGACTGTCTATGGGAAGAATGCATTCAAGAAGAAACAAGAGTAGCTAACCGTGAAGCACTACTAGCAAGAGATGATGATCAAGCCCTAGCTACTCACACCAAAAGAGGAAGGAAGAAACCCCACTTCCAGAAGGAGACTCATAAAGAGCCTCAACCGCCAAACAAATTCCATAATAAAGAATCTCATCCAAGGAGATTTCATAGGAGAGGACAACAAAAGGAAAGAGATTACTCATCTGTACAATGATACCATTGTGACAAGATGGGACACATTGCGAAATTTTGTCCAGCTAGATGAGAAGAATAAAAGAGGAAACAAAAGAGGCACCATGTCCATGCAGTTGAATATGAAGAGCCACCCGCAAATATGTTAAGAGAACAAATTAAAGAACATCTCTTAATCTCGGCCCTCTCAGGATTGGTAACACCTGGAGAGGACACTTGGCTCATTGATAGTGGTGCCTCCAAGCACATGATAGGTCAGAGAGACATTCTCTCTTTTATTTCAGAAAATAAGTTTTCTCAGAAAGTGACACTTGGAGATGATTACCAATATCCCATCAAGGGAGTGGGAGAATCAAGATATAAGCTTAATTCAAGAAATTCAATGAAGATGAAGGACGTACTATATGTACCAGGTTTCACAAAGAACCTACTCTCCATATCAGATTTAGAGAAGAAAGGCTTCAAATTTGTCTTTATAGATGGAGAAGTTCTTATGTGGGCTAAAGGAGAAACCATGAAAGAAGCAATCATCATTGGAAAAGAAGAAGGTGGCTTGTATAAGCTAAAGGGTCACTCAGAAGCTGCCATGACCCAAGCCATTGAAAACCCATGTGAACTTTGGCATAGAATATTATATCACATTAACTACAAGGCGCTACCATACATATGCAAAGTGGTCACAGGTTTACCAGAACTCAAGGTTGACCATGAAGGCGTATGCAATGGATGTGCACAAGGGAAGAACATCAAGAACCCTTTTTCTGAAGAGAGACAGCAAAGCAGAAGGAGTCCTAGAACTCATTCATTCATATGTGTGTGGCCCAATGCCATCGTCCTCCATTAGTGGGTATGTATACTATGTATCATTCATTGATGATTATTCTCATAAGGCCTGGGTGTATCCTTTGAAATCTAAAGATGAAGTGTTCATCAAATTCAAGGAATTCAAAGCCTTGATAGAGAATCTTTCTGAAAGAAAAATCAAGATACTCGGGTCAGATAATGGAGGAGAATACACCTCAAAGAGTTTGTGAAATTCTGCAAATATGTTGGGATCAAGAGGGAACTCACTACTCCCTATAATCCTCAACAAAACGGTGTAGCTTAAAGGAAGAACAGAACGATAATGGAAGCCATGAAGACCATGATCCACGATCAAGATCTTCCTATGTGCTTATGGGCAGAAGCAGAAATGACAGTTGTATGTGTGAAAAAACGATTGTCCCATAGTGCACTTGGGTTCAAGACCCCGGAAGAGATGTTCACCGGAAAGAAACTAGAGGTAATCCATCTCAAAATATTTGGCTGCCCATTTTTTATACATATTCCGAAAGAGAAGAGAAACAAGTTGGAACCCTCGGGAAAGAAGGGAATATTTGTGGGATATTGTGAGGTCTCCAAGGCCTTAAGGATTTATATACCAGGTCACCATCACATTGAGATCAGCAGGGATGTGACCTTTGATGAAGATGTAGTGCTCAAGAAATCGAGAAGATGCCAGCTTGAATAAGTATATGAAGAGGAACTCGTAATCCCCCAAATTGCAGTGAGGGAGGTTCCCAGAGCTGCTGAACCAGTGAGGGAAGTCGTAACTTCCCCTGATGAGGAAATTCTAGAAGATCCTGACATAGTAGAATTTCAAGAACCTCCTCAGATGACAATCTCCCATAAAAGAAAGCCTGCTTGGGCAAGAGAGATTATTCAAGATGGAGAGAAGTATGGTGTTCCCGAAGGAACCACAAGATAGGTAAAGAGACCTAAGCCATTCTCTAGCTACATGGCTTTGATGTGTGACCTCCTAGAGAAAGAGTGTACTTGCTTTGAAGAAGTCATTCAGAAGAAAGAATGGGCAGATGCTATGACAAAAGAATACCAATCCATTATAAAGAACGATGTATGGGAAATAGTTCCCAGACCGAAGAGTGAGGACGTGGTATCTTCCAAATGGATTTTCAAAATAAAACATGTTGTTGATGGAAGTATTGAAAAGCATAAAGCAAGATTTTTCACTCGTGGCTTTTCTCAAAAGGAAGGCATTGACTATGAAGAGACATTCACTCCTGTATACAGATACACTTCGATCAAAACAATCATAGCTCTTACAGCTAAGATGAAGTGGAAGTTACACCAGATGGATGTAAAGACAGCTTTCCTAAATGGTGTCATCGAAGAGGAAGTGTATATAGAGAAACCTCAAGGATTTGAAGTTGAAGACAGGAAGTCTCATGTCTGCAAGTTGAAGAAAGCCTTGTACGGATTGAAGCAAGCTCCTAGAGCTTGGTATGGCCAGATAGACAGTTTCATGACGAGCTTGGGCTTTACCAAGAGTAAAGAAGATTCTAAACTCTACTTCAAGGTTATGAACAATGAACAAGTGATATTACTGCTATATGTGGATGACTTATTCTTAACCGGAGAATAAAAGCTCATCATTAAATGTAAGAAGAGACTTGCCTCAAAATTTGAAATGAAAGACCTTGGCCTAATGCATTATTTCTTAGGTCTTGAGGTAAGGTAGAGTCCAGAGAGGATCGTCCTTAACCAAGGGAAGTATGCAGTCGAAATCCTGAAGAGATTTGACATGTTGGAATGCAAGTCCATGAATACACCCATGGAAGTGAAGTTGAAGATGTTGGTGGACACTTCGTCAGAATTGATTGATGCCACACTGTACAGACAAATTATTGGATCATTGATGTACCTGATGAACACTAGACCAGACATTTGTTTTGTCGTGAACACCTTGAGTCAGTTTCTGGTAGAACCCAGACATGTTCACCTAGTGGCTGCAAAACATGTGATGAGTTACCTTAAGGGTACAATAGATTGTGGTCTCAGCTATGATGGAGATCATGATTTCACATTGAGTGGATATACTAATGTATATTGGGCAGGAAGTGTTTATGACAGGAAAAGCACTTCAGGATGTTGTTTCAGTTTGGGATCAGCCATGATCTCATGGCAGAGTAGAAATTAATCCAGCATTGCTCTCAGCACAGCGAAAGCAGAATACATTGTTGCATGTTCTGCCAGCTGGGAAGCTATATGGCTTCGAAAGTTGTTGACCGGTCTATTTGACCTAGAGATGAAAGCAACCACGATCCTATGTGACAACTAGAGCTACATAAAGATGACATAGAATCATGTATTCCATGACATGTCGAAGCACATAGAGATCTGATATCATTACATCTGTGACATGGTGCAGAGAGGAGCCATAAAGTTCTAGTACATTAGCATGGATGAGCAAGTTGTTGATGTAATTACCAAGCCTCTATCTCATGTAAAGTTTGAGCACTTTTGAGATAATCTTGGTATAGTCCGAAATGACCCTCCTTGAAAGGGGGAGTAGTTGTTATGATGAGATGAGACTAGCACTGAGCTTCCAGCTTGATAGTTGTGACGTAAATCCAGTCTAGTATCTTGCTTCCATCTTGATTGTTATGACGTAAAGCAAGACGATGAGATGAGACTAGCACTGAGCTTCCGGCTTGATAGCTGTGACATAAAGCCAATATAGTATCTTGCTTCCAGCTTGATTGTTGTGACATAAAGCAAGATGATGAGATGAGACTAGTACTGTGCTTCTGGCTTGAAAGTTGGGACGTAAAGCCAGTCTAGTATCTTGCTTCCAGCTTGATTGTTGTGATGTAAAGCAAAACAAGTATTGTGCTTCCAGCTTGGGAGTTGTGACATAAAGCCAGTCCAGTATTATGATGATGAGCCAGCATCGTGTTGTGATGATGATGTATTAGTTTTATACTAATCTATTTTGATGTAGATGATGATGGCATTCCTTTGAGAATGAAGATGTTGCCGATGAGAAAACTTCCGATGATTTATAAATATGTCAGTCAGTGTTCCAATGTGATATTGATGATGTTGTCCTCCTGATGTTGTTGATGATGCAGTCCTCTCTCTCGCTTAATGTTGTTATAGAATACCCTTCTTGTTAAGAGGGAGTGTTGAAATAATGTAACTGCAAAGTGTATTCTAATCATTATTTGATATATTATTCATTGGATCAATCCCCATTGTGGATTCATCATGTCGACTATTGTAAAGGACCAAATCCCCTTTTGTGGATTGGTCAAAATGTAATTGTAATAAGAAGAAGAAGAAGTCGGTCGGCCCCAGAATATATTAAAGAAGCCCCAAAATATATTAAAGGTGGTTATAACCACCCAGAAGAAGAAGTCGGCCCTGCCAGTGAAAAGACACTTCCACACGTGCCAGTGTTGTATAAATAAGGAGGCTACTGCCTCAGTTAGACACACACTCACTTGTTCATTTGAGAGACAAGTTTCGGAGCTGCAGTTGGAGAAGAGAGAGAGAGAGAGAGAGAGAGAGAGAGAGAGAGAGAGGCGCATCTTTGGGAGAGGACTTTATGTATTTGGTTGAGTTATCTCTTGGCATTGTATTGGCTATCTATAATAAGGAAGTTTTGTTGGGTTTTCTACTCGATGAGGGTTTCCCATGATAAATGGTGTGTCTCTTGTGATTGTGTATTTCTCAATGATTCTATCTTATGCTATTGTCATCTAGTGAAATTCAAAGAACTATAATAATGGCTTAAACATTAACACAACCATGGAGGTTTTAGGAGTCGAAGGGGTGTCATTAACTATAGTAGGTATGGGAGTCGAAGGGCTCCCAGTGTTCTGAAGACTAGGTTCAGTACTCATCCTTGTAGAATCGCAAGTCTGAAAAGTGGATGTGTGTGTACCACGTCTAATAACTCTACTCCTTTTAGAAGGCAAAGACTTGAAATCTGGTGGTAACTGTAACAAGCGACGGGACCGACAGGGAGGCTGGTCCGACTCCACGATGACTTAAGACTCTAAAGATAAAAGAAAAAATATGCATACAAATGGGGTAAAGTGGCTGAGTGGCCTCCCTCCCTAAAGAAGGTATGTCTCACCCAAGAGGGGCCTGAGACTCCCTGCTAAAGATTGTAGGTAACATAATCAGTTATAAGGGCCCTCGTGGGCTTAGCATACAGTCGGTCAGATCCCCCCAGAAAGTTAATCCTCCATAAAGGTTGTGTGTTGTCTAACCCTTATTTGACCCAGGGTACCTGCACAATAACCCCTGCAAGTAACCTATGAGACACCTAATTCAAGAAACTAATAAACCACTATATAATTGATGCACAAGTGAGAAGTCATAAGTCAGGTCCACCATATGGGCAGGGTATCAAAGCCTGAAACCTTGAAAGCATCACCTCTCACGGAGGTAAGGGCACTAACAAGATCCCTAGATATGAATAGATCCCCAGAAATATCTCTGACGCTAGGAAGTTATCGGGGGGATATCCCTTCAACTGACTTCGCATGACCTCGTGATTAACTCCGGTGTGAGCGGAGCCTCCTAATCTTACCAATTATACAATGGATTTCTCCACTCCCTGACTCGGACACCTATTTTGATTTAATTGCCTTGGAGAAGTTTACTCACAAAATCCTATTCCAAGGCACTAAATCCTAAGCTAGTTTGTGCACCCTAGAAAATAAAATCATGACTAATCAATTTTAAATTATAGCGTTGATTTTAATGGCCATGATTACTCAAAAAGGTATGGTAGTGAAACTCATGGTGTTATGACTCTACAAGAGAAGTAAATATGAAAAATAATGCAAAGTCCTAACTTTAACTTTCAATGAATGATATGCTTCTAAAAACCAATGCAATTTTCAAATTCAACTCTGCAATTTTGAAGTAAAAATGCAATCTTTCATTATACGCACTAAGCTAATGAAAAAGACTCAAAAGACCAAAATGCCAAGCAATGCAAAATGCTTATTTTTTTTGTATTTTCAATATAACAAAATTGAAAATGCATGGACTGAAAAGTAACCTGATATATAATCCTACTGTGTATAGAAAAAGATAACTCAAGCAGAAAAACACCTAGCCAAATGTACAAGGACAACAAAAAATGAAAAGATGATGAGAAAGACTCCACCCAGAAATTCAACCAAAGATAGGTTCACTGTCATCCCACAAGCACTTAACACGCACTACTGAGACCCAAGAAGGCTCAGCAAACATCAAATCCCATCCAGCAATCACCAGACTAAGAAAACAAGCAAGGAATATTGATGTACGTGATTGTTTAGGAAAACAGAGCGTATATATGCATCTTGCAGTGGGACAGCTTGCGTATGTATGCGATTGTCAGGGAAAAAAGTGTGTATATGTTTCAAAACAAGGCCAGGCAAGGGAGAAAGGTTGAAAACTTAGACCCAAAGTGAACAGAAGTTGTCAAGCAATGATGCGACAAGAAACACAAAAGAAGCGAGAGAAATCTAAGGAGAAAAGTACTCCAAACCCTAAGAAAGAAGATTTGATCCCTAGTATGGTCGTCAATTCTGTTACGAGGAAAATCTCTCTATGGCTAGGGTAAACCACAATAGATGGAAATGACTGCAGAAATCAACTCTATCCCAACAACATGCTATATAAACCAATATGCAAGCAAGATAAGAAAGAGGCCTACCTCGTACAGATGTTTGATAAATTCCACCGTTGAGCACTTTGACCTAAAGCTATATACATGCAGTAATTTATCAACAAACAAGCAAAGCAAGCATATGGTGATAATATAAAAGGTTAGCACATTAGCTAGCATAATCCATTAATAAACATGACAAATATTCCCATGGGATAATAATTCAATATATTTGCAAGATATCAATTGGACATGAAAGGAGTATTTATATTAATAAATGATCAACAGAAGTGAAAATATTACAGACTTCTATGTCGGAACGGTTTGGAACCGCGAAACTAAGTTCCTTCCAGCTGGGCCTCCACCATTTCAATCCTCCACCAAAGGCAAGCTCATAAGAGAGAAACAATGAGGTTCTTAATCAATAAGGGAAGAGCTTTGGGGATGAACACTATGTTCAGACTTAAAGGACAAAGGGATGCAAACTCAATATGAAGTAAATAATTTCTCCAGAGTAACTTTGCTCTCAAAGTTGAATTCTTTCTCCTTTTCCATAGCTTGGAATTGGCCCATTTATAGCCTTCAAAATGAAACTAAAGGGCCAAGTCGGAACGTTTCTAGTATATGGAAGGCCAAGGATCAGAGATCTCGTGTCATGACATGGAAACCCGACATATAATTTTCATTTTCTATCACAAATCTTGATGTACGCGGGTTGTAGTGGAGAAGCCTGCGTATACGCATGTTGTATAGTGTGCAAGGTGCATACATGTGGAAAAATATTTGTTTTTAGCTCTGGATCTTACAAACAAGGATGATAAGTCTACATGGGGAAATGGAAAAAGGCCTTTTGGGCAAGATTGCATAGGGTGAGGCACATCTTGCTATAACATACACAACCATCAATAATTTAATCCCTTGGATGAAAAACCGGTCCTTTAGTGCCATTGACGCAGAAGGAATGTCAAGAGACCTCCTCACTGGATGGAGTCCAGATTTTAAGGATGTCACCTCTTCGTCGATCCACTCTTCCATTTCGGTCAAACTCAAGTACGAGAATTATGATTTTTCTTTTATAGTAATAAACATTTATGGATAGTATGTTGACAAACCCTTGTTTTGGGAAGACTTAAAAACTGTTGGTTTATTTAATGACCCTCTCTTAGTGGTAGGAGGAGATATGAATTTTACTTTGTCTCTTAGGGAATTTTGGGGGCCTAACCCTAGAGAGGACCTACAAAAGGTCTTATTCCTATCCTTCATTGAGGAAGCAGGACTGGTTGATATAGAAATGGTAAAACTTAGCCCTACGTGGTATAATTTTCATTCTAGAAGAGAGGAGGTAGAAAAAAGACTAGACATATTTTTGGTAACAAAATATTTTCTGGAAAAGGGATGGAATTATAAAACCAAGGTAGAAGAATGGGAAAGCTCATATCATCACCCCATCTCTCTAATTTGGAGGTCAAGAAGCGATTCCCCTCCTACTTCTCTTAAGATAAATCTAGTTTGGCTAGAGGATGAAGATTTCAGAAAATTGGTTATCTCAAACTGGGAAAGGATGAACCCTACGACGTCGGAACCGGTGATGGTTCAATTTGAAGCCAACTTAAAAAAATTCAGAGCCATCAGAAATTATATTCTTGAATGGAAATCTAGAAGACAAAAAGAGATATTGCATATTGGAAGCAACCTCTCAAGGCTCTTTTCAAATGAAAGTGGGGAGCCTCTCAGCCCGGCTATCCTAGAAGAGATAAAAGGATTGGAGGAAAGGAGAAATGATTGGCTCAAAAAAGAGGAACAGGAATGGAGGTATAAAAGTTGAGCTATTTGGACGCAAGCCAGAGATAACAATACTAAATTTTTCCATAAATTTTCAAAACATAGAAGGAATGTTAATACAATTTGGTAAATTAAAAATGAGTCGGGAGACATGGTAAGCTCCTTTCGCGAAAAAGCAGAGGATGGAGCCTATTACTTTGAAAATATTTTCAAGGCATCAATGGGATGACCTATCCAGGAGATATTGGAGGTAGTAACCAAGTTCCAACCCATTTTCATGAGGAAGATGAATCAAAATATAGTAAAAAAAAAGTCACGGAAGAGGATTTTGACTTGGCCCTCGCTTTAATGCAAAATGGTAAAATCCTAGGTCCGAATGGTTTCACAGTGGATTTCTACAAGTCCTTCTTTGAGATGATGAAAGAGGACCTTCTCTTGATGTTCAAGGAATCCCAAAGAGAAGGAAGAGTTCACGAGCCCTTAAACTCACCCTTTCTATATCTTATCCCCAAAAAGAAAAATATAGAAGGATTTGAGGACTTCCATCCAATATCATGTTGCAATGTGGTGTAAAAAATCATAACAAAAATTATCACTAGAATATTAAAACCCATGTTAAGTAAAGGAATAGGGGAGAACAATTTGGATTCCTACAGGAAAGACAGATCCATGATGTAGTGGCAATAGCTCAGAAAGTCCTTCATTCGGTACAAAAGAAATATTTAAAGGCAGCAATTCTAAAACTAGATCTATCCAAAGAATATGATAGAGTTAATTGGAGCTTCTTAAGACTGGTACTTATCCAAACAGTCCTAAATCTACCCTTGGTCAATTGGATTATGGACTTCCTTCAAAGCTCATCCTTTACAGTCCTCCTCAACAGATCTCCTTCGCGTTTTTTTCAGGGCATCAAGAGGGCTACGTCAGGGGTGCCCCTTGTCCCCTTTCCTTTTCCTAATCATTAAGAGGGTTTAAGTAGGATTATAAAGGAGGTTTTTTCCCTTCGATTGCTGAGAGGGATAGAAGTAACAAATTCAGATATAATCACTCACCTTATGTTCGTAGACAACATCCTATGATGTGTATATGGCTCCCTAGGTAATGTGTTGTCTCTCAAGCGAGTGTTGGAATTGTACTACAAAGCCACGAGGATGATGATAAATATAGATAAATCTTGCATACTAACAAATAAATGCTCTGAAACCAAAGAAATATCCTTTTTAAATATAATCCTGATCCAAAAGAAAACTTTGGATGATTGGGTAAAATACCTGGGATTCTCTCTAAAACTGGATCGATATAGAAAGGCAAAAAGGGATTGGCTGATCTGAAACATAGATGCAAGAATTTCAATTTGGGTCTTTAGGACATTATCAAGAGGAGGAAGGCTTGTGTTGTTCAAATTGGTCCTGGAAAGTGTATCGGTATACTGGAACTCCATAGCAGCGATCCGTAAGAGGGTTCTCGAGAAAATCGGAAGGATGAGCTTTAGATATATATGGGTTAGACATAACCCTTCTGTGGGTACCCACTTGGTCAAGTGGACTGCAATTACATCTCCTAAGGACCTGGGAGGATGGGGACTTAAGGATATTTTCCCTTTTTCTAGATCACTTGTAGGTCGGAACCTCTAGTGCCTAACTCAGGGAAACTCTCTTTGGTCTAGGGTGTTGAACTCCAAGTACTTCCTAAACCTCTCCATTGAACAATGGTTTCAATTACCAGAAAAAGACTCTAAGGTTTCCATAGTGTGGAAGGATTTAGTAGACGCATTTCCTTTAATAGAAAGCTGGACATTCTGGAAAATAGGTAATGGTAGAAAGGTGAGGGTCGGAGAGGAACCTTGGTTGGGGGATGGAAACTCTTGCATGCTCTCAAACCCTCTTATACAAGTCCTAAGGGATCATAATTGTACCCTACTCCATGACATTCAGACGGGTGGCCCATAGCCCTGGGGGCAAGCTGGATGGAAAGACGTTGCCACTCTTGGAGTTCCCTTAGACCTGAAAGAGGAATGGAAAGCCTACATCTCCAGGATGTGTGAAAATTTTATCTCTCTTGAAGAAGAATTAAAAGACTCTTTATATCGATCCCTCAATTCAAAGGACGACTTCTTCACTGCAAAATTAGGCTAAAAGGCTTGGCAGGAAGACAGACTAAGGGTCCAACCAAAATGGTGGTGGAAATATTTGTGGAAGTGCAAAGCCCCACTTAGATGCAAACTAACCCTTTGGCTTTCTCTAAACAAACTCCTGAACTGGGAAAATGGAATAAAAAGAGGATGGTGTGGTCCTAACAGATGTGTGCTTTACAAATTTGATGTTGAAATTGTATCAAATCTCTTTATCTCTTGTCCCTATGCAAGACAAGTCGCCAAGACTGTAAAGGATAAGTTGAAAGCAGGAGTAGATTGGAATAAGGAAAGTGTTGAAGAATGTTACTAGTCTTGGGTTTTGGACAGATTAGTCAATCTATATGTAGGACTGCCAAGTATTTTGGTGTCAAACTTATGGTGGGCCCACAACTTGACCATTTTTAAAGTCAAGTGGGTGGATCCGGGGATAAAAGTAGCTATCACTCCCATCCAAGCAACATAATTCAAGGAAGAGCCTAAGAGACAAAATCCTTGTTTACCAATTCTTCCCCCTTTGGATTACAGTACACCCTGGGGTTACTTTGACAGAGCAATTCAAGGCCATCCACCTTCTTGCGGAGTTGGAGTGGTCCTTTATTTAAATCAGAACCACTATATCTTCATCAAATACTCTTTAGGAAGCGGAACGAATAACAAAGTTGAACTTACCACACTGTTGACTCTACTGGAGACTGCAAAAAAGAAGGATGTAAGGAAGCTACAAGTATTGGGATGTTCAAAATTAGTCATAGACTAGGCATAGGGAAAAATTGACATCCAAAACTTAAGTTTGGCCCGAGTCATGAGAGAGATTTGGCTTACCTTTCAGTCCTTCGAGTGGTTTTCCTTCCACCACATTCTTAGAGAACTCAATGAAAATGCAGATGAGTTGTCCAAAGAAGCCATGTTACTAAAAAAAGGGCTTTCAGGTACTATGAGTACTTTGAAGGCATCGAAACAAAAGCTATGGAGTTCAGACTGTAATAAAGAACAAAATAGAACAGACAGATGGAGACAACAACACCTTTGTTTATGTTTTTGTTTTTTTGAAATTTTGTATCATGTGTAAAAACAATTATGCTGGAAGTAGTAAGCCTGCACTGGCGGCTGCAATAGGTTTTGGAACAGATGTAACGTGTATATTCTATGAATATAATATCTTTTTTTCTATGGAAAAAAAAAGCTTTGCAATTATTTGCATTCTTTAATAGTAGGCGATGAATTTATGAGTCAGCATATGGCAACTCCATAAGGTAGTCTATTTCCAATAGACTAGAACTCAAAAAAATTGGTTGAGAGATTTGGCTTACCTTTCAGTCCTTCGAGTGGTTTTCCTTCCACCACATTCTTAGAGAACTCAATGAAAATGCAGATGAGTTGTCCAAAGAAGCCATGTTACTAAAAAAAGGGCTTTCAGGTACTATGAGTACTTTGAAGGCATCAAAACAAAAGCTATGGAGTTCAGACTGTAATAAAGAACAAAATAGAACAGACAGATGGAGACAGCAACACCTTTGTTTATGTTTTTGTTTTTTTGAAATTTTGTATCATGTGTAAAAACAATTATGCTGGAAGTAGTAAGCCTGCACTGGCGACTGCGATAGGTTTTGGAACAGATGTAACGTGTATATTCTATGAATATAATATCTTTTTTTCTATGGAAAAAAAAAAGCTTTGCAATTATTTGCATTCTTTAATAGTAGGCGATGAATTTATGAGTCAGCATATGGCAACTCCATAAGGTAGTCTATTTCCAATAGACTAGAACTCAAAAAAATTGGTTTTGTTGTTGCATTTTTTTGAAATTATACTTTCTAATTGTTTCTTCTTCTCTAGTAATTCAACAGAATTTTCATCAAAAATATAACATGCTCTTCAAAAACACTCATGGAGGGTAGAATAATAAAGAAGAATATGGGAAAGAGTTGTGACCATCAAATCTCAACAAGCTAATCTGATTGGTCCGGAAAATACTACACAAGTAGTGTTGCTGACAAAAGATAATTCATTCATATGTGTTGTTTGTATTCTTTCAAGACAAATTAATCAAAGTTTTTTAAACCAATGAAAGAAAATGTAACTTATCTAGCTTTTGAACAAAATCTTCAACTATATTTACAAGAGAACAACTATTAAAATAGCAACAAAAGCAATACATAAGTGAATGAAATAGATCAAGCAACAAAGTTGCTAACTACAAATTGCATTTGATGCTTGATGCAACAAAAGAAACAGAAAAGGAAACAAAGCAACAAAGCATGTAACGTCCCCCAGCCTAGTTGAGGTCCATTATGTGCGGAATACTCATAAAATAAAAATTTCTACTAACTAATTGATTTCGTGTAGCTTATCAACTATGAATTACATACAAATTTAACTATTGTATATTACCATAAATTAGATGCATCTACAACATGCTAAAATCACACATGAATGCAATAAATAGCTTATTACAACAACATATGAATCATTCTCATTTACAAAGTTAATACACAACAAATAAACTCATAATACAAATAGAAACAAGATAAAACACTTATCTTTTATAAACAGTTATGCAACCAGTTGCTTGGGACGAACATTCCACCCAACCATAGACTTGATGTTTCAAATATCAGTGGAAAGTCACCCCCGAGTTGGGGCTAGAAATCTACAAAAGAGAGTGGTCTCTTACTATCCACTCACAGATCAAAAATCCCACAACCCACTGGAATTATCCTATAGCTATCCTGATATTCCACCAGTTCTCTTCCTCTCGACCTGCCCAACCTAAGGAATGTGCCCCTTCACTAATCTCGGTCCCTCAAGAATCCCATTTGTTTATTAGGGTCTCTTTGGCACATGTAACTAGGAACCTCTCAGTTGGGAAACTCAAAGGAACTCACTTCCAAGAAAACTGCCAGCAACAACATGAAACACTTGTTATTACAATGCAAATCACACAAGACCTCACTTAGGACCTCACTCAAGAGCTCATTGTTTAGGCCTAACAACCTAGCTCTTCAATCTTCATCTCCAAAAATTCTCCAAATTCTCCCTCCATGACTTCTCCGGCTCCAAGATCCCTTTTTCCTCTCTCTCCTTGTTTTTCATGTCTAAAAACTCAATGTCTAAAATTGTTGTAGCTACCCATAGGAGTTTCCTCTCTTTTGCTTACTTTCTTGAGCCACACACTTCCCCAAGCTAATTGTACTTGGCCCTCATGCTCCTAATAACTATGGGATGTGACTTCTCACACCCACCCTCTAACATGCATTCAATGATTAGCTTTGGGAACACTCAATTAGAAAATAGAGTTTAATACATAATGATAATAAAATTCAAGAATGTGGGTGGAATTAATAGACATGGGTAATTCCCCCTTAGACCCCTCTCTTAGACATTCTCATATACTCCCCCCCTTCTTGTGGATTAATTCAACCCCCAAATATATCCATGTCCCCTTAGCAACTGACATCACATTTTATTATTAAAACCAAGAAATACAATTCGCATATTACATTGCTTGGCCGTAGCCACATACTATATTTACATTAAGAATTAATTAAACCAATGACAATAGTGGAGATGTTATATTCCCCCTCCCCTAGAATTGTGTGTTGTCCTTGGTGCACATTATGTCAACATACGTAGACAAATTTACATCACAATGCTTTAAAGAAATACAATTTTTCAATTTTCACAACCCCAGCAACAGTTCCAACCAAAATCTCATGTTCCCCTCAACCCGTAGACCTAAGGAATGCAGCAATCGTTTATCAGGGATAACCCAAGGTATCATTTGTTTATCTAGGATAACCCAAGGAATGATCCATTCTTTTATCAAGGCCCCGAGCACAGGCTGGCCAGGACTCTGAGATGTGGTTTCGGAACTCTAGCTGCTCAAAATGGATTATTGCATTATGTTTTCTTGAAATTGTTGAAACATTGTGGGTATTATTCTCGCATATTTTCTTCATGCTCCCATGTATCATCTTTAGGACCGTAGCAAGTCTATTGAACCTTTACCAGCCATATGGCCTTGTTCCTTAACACTTTGAATTTCCAGTCCAAGATGCGTACTGGTTCCACCCGCAAATCCCCTTCTTGCTACACCTAGATCACATTCCAATCAATTATGTGGTTAGGGTTAGGCACATATTTCTTTAATAATGACACATGAAATACATTATTAACTCTCATGGATGCATGCAATGTTAGCATGTATGCAATTGACCCTATCTTTTTTAAGATTTCAAAAGGTCCACAATATCTTGCTGCCAACTTTGGGCAACTTCCTAATCTTAGCAAACTTCTCTTTGCTTTCTCTTTTAAAAACACATGTTCACCCACTTTGAAATCTCTAAAAATTCTATTCTTGTATGCATAATTTTTTTCCTACCTTGGGAAACCTTTAAGTTATGCTTGATTTTTTTTCCATATGTTCTTCTATTTCCTTTAACAAAGCTAGCCCAATAACCGCTCTGTCTACTGGATTATCCCAAATCACCAGTGAGTTACACTTCCTACCATACAATGTTTCAAATGGAATTATTTTTAATGAGGCTTGATACCCATTATTGTAATCAAATTCCACTAAATGAATATAATCTTCCCACTTTGATGGCTAGTCCATCTCATACATTTTGGGCAAGTCCTCGATTATTCTATTAGTCCTCTCTATTTTTCCATTTGACTTTGGGTGATATGTTGTACTAAGATATAAATTTNCAAATTCCACTAAATGAATATAATCTTCCCACTTTGATGGCTAGTCCATCTCATACATTTTGGGCAAGTCCTCGATTATTCTATTAGTCCTCTCTATTTTTCCATTTGACTTTGGGTGATATGTTGTACTAAGATATAAATTTGTCCCAAAGAATTTGAACAAACCCTTACAAAAATTGGAAGTAAATTTTGGATCTCTATCTGAAACTATTGCCTTAGGCACTCCATGTAGCCTAGTAACTTCCTTCATGTAGATCTATGTGATATTTGTTTCCTTATGTGTAGTCTTTACTAGAATAAAATGTGCTGCCTTGGTTAATTTATCCACCACCACCATGATGGAATCATGTTGTTTCATTGTTATGCGCCACTTAATAATAAAATTAATGATAACTACTTCCCACTTCCATTTTGGAATGGGTAATGGTTGCAATAACCCAATTGGATGTCTGTGTTTAGTCTTCACTTTCTGGCACTCTAGACATCTGCTTATGTAATCAACCACTTCTTTCTTCACTCCTGGAAAAAAATATTGTCTTATTACAACTGCAATTGTCTTTTGATATCCTGGGTGTCCAACATATGGCACATTATGCATTTCTCTTAGCATTGCATTTTTCAACTCATTGGAATTCGACACATATATTTTGCCTTTGTACATGAGAATCCCATATTATTTCAGTTCATAATAATCAATTTTTTTGTTGCAATAATCTTATCTTTCAGATCAGTTATGTACATGTTAATGGCTACAATATCCACTTCACGTGTTCTCCTGCTAAGTGCATCAGCCACTTGATTTTCCTTTCCTTTAATGTGCTTAATCTCAAAGTCATATTCACTTAGAAATTCCAGCCATCTAGTTTATATGAAATTTAATGTTGGTTGTTCAAACAAGTGTTTCAGACCATGGTGCTTTGTCCTTAGTTCAAATTTCCTCCCCATAAGGTAATGTCTCCACATTTTTAATGCATGTACAATTGCTACTAATTCCAATTCATGTGTAGCATAATTCCTCTCATGCTCTTTTAATTTTCTAGACTCATAGCATATCACATGATCTTTCTGAGTGAGGACTCCATCAATACCTTATTTGCATGCATCAGTGCACACAACAAAATCTTCATTCGGATCTGCAATCTTCAATATTGGTGCACTTGTAAATATGTCTTTTAGCTATTGAAAACTCTCTTCACACTTGTAAGTCCATTCAAACTTTACTCCCTTCCTTTGCAAAGAAGTGATTGGGCTTGCAATATTTGAGAATCATTTTATGAATCTTCGGTGATAATTGAAAATACCCATGAATGATCTTACCTTCGTCTCATTGTTCATCGTTGACCATCCTCTAATGGCCTCTATCTTCTCAGGATCAAATGTTATCCCCTCTGCTGAAATTATATGCCCCAAGTAGTGAATCTTATTTTGATAAAAAAAAATGCACTTACTTAGCTTGGCACACAATTTATGCTCTCTTAAAACTTGTAACACCATTTTTAAATGTTGCTCATGTTCCTCTTTTGATTTAGAGTAGACGAGTATATCATCTAGGAACACAATTACAAACTTGTCTAGGTATTCCCTGAACACTCCATTCATCAGGCACATAAAAACAATTGGAGCATTTGATAGTACTACCATGAATTCATAATGCCCATATCTTGTTTTGAGTGTTGTCTTGTTGATGTCTTATTCCTTTAGCCTCACTTGATGGTAACCCGATCTCAATTCGATCTTGGAAAAGATTCTTGTGTCTTTCAGTTGATCAAATAAATCATCAATTCTTGGCAAAGGATATGTGTTCTTTATGGTGACCTTATTCAGCTGCCTAAAATCAATACACAACCTTAAGGTTCCATCTTTCTTCTTCACAAAAAGAATTGTGGCTCCCCAAGGTGACACACTTGGACGTACATACCCCTTTTTTAACAACTCTTCAAGTTGTATCTGCAACTCCTTCAACTCTAGTGTTCCCATTTTGTATGGTGTCTTGGACACTGGGGAAACTTCTAACACCAAATCAATAGAGAAATCAATGTCTGTCTTTGGTGGAAATCCTGGAATCTCCCTAAAAACATCTTCAAAATCCCTCAATATTGAATGGTCTTCAATACTTTCCACTTTATCTTTGGTTGCCTCTTCCATATGAGCTACAAAAATTTGACATCCCTTCTTGAAACTCTTTTTCAACTGCATAGCTGAAATTTCTCTAACAACTACAGCTCTTGGAATGCCTTGAATCTTGTCGTGCTTCCCTTCTTCATCAAGAAATGTGATTGTCTTATTATAATAGTTTGGGACATAATGGTGTTTTTCCAACCAATCCATGTCAATTAGACAATCATATGAATCCAATAGTATGATGTTTGCATATACCTTTGTGTCGAGTCCATTCATGTTTATTTGACAATCTTTAACCAACTCATTGATATTTCTCTTAGCCCTTGTGGCTAACTGAACTAGCCAACATTTCTTATGCTTACTCCTTTGTAAGTGAAATCTTTCAACAATGTTAGAGTATATGTAACTATGGCTAGCTCCATAATCAATTAAAATTTCTATGGGTTGGTTATCAATCTTACCTTCCACTTCAATCATGGGGGATCGATATTATGCTTGCTTGTTGTCCAATGATGCATAAATCCTTGGCATGGTTCCTCCCATGTCTTCAATTGTTTCATCCTCTTGAATGTTGTGGAAAGTCTTCATTCTTTCTTCTTTGTGAGGGAAGTCCCTATGTGGGGTCATTGTTTTGGCTCATTCTACACTACCATTTGGCCTCCTTTTTGTCCATTTTAACCTATCCTTACCTATCCCTTTGTTATATTTCCTTATGTTTTTAAGTTAAAGTGACAATACAAGCTACAAGGTATTTTATTGCTTAATTTGTTGATTTCTCTTACTCTTTAGTGAATTAGAGAAGTAAAGGAATTGTTTTACTAATGATGGTTCATGCAGTTCAAATCTAGTAGTAGACATTAATCTTGTAGAACATATTTGCTACAGGAATTCCTATAGCAACATGTTTCTAGAAGCAATTTTTCCACGATATTTTAGGAGAAATGAAGAGGAAGTTGGCAAATCCAAGACATGGGTTTCGTGCAAAATGTCCCAAAATAAGTAAGTGTCGGGCATATTTTCAAAAAATGAAATGGTTTGGGAGATACTGGCAGATCTTCAAGATGAATTCTGCCATAAATCCATGTTTTGACAAGATCCTGTAACTACCTTGACAGTTGGGATATTCACCAAACATTCCAGTTGATTCAAAGATATGGGTTCTATGGAGAAATGCAAACACGTGGACATCTAATATCCAATTTTTCCAACACTACAGCAACAAGAGAGCTATTTTTGGTTAACACTTCAACCAATTCCTATAGCACGCACGAGTATGTTGTGATTTCATGCCTTCGATCATGAAATCATAACGAAATGACTTATTATGTAATTTGGTTGTCTGATTAGTTTGTTTGAAGCTAATATTGTAATGTCCCGACTATCCTTAGTAGTTTATACGGGATTGGATGTCTAAAGAACTACTAGTTCTGATTTGAATGTAATTGTATAAATATTGAGGGAATTCATGCCTGAATATATATAGATTGATAGTAGTGGTAAGAGAAAGAAAAGATTGAACTCTGTTTCAATTTCTCTACTCAGTTTCTATGAAATACAAGGCAGTTTTATGTGTGTTCAATTCTTGAAATTATGAGTTTGTAGGTACGTAGCAGGCCTTCTTATGAGTGAAGGCAAGGCCCCATTCATCATAGAAGTAGCACCCTTGGTAGTTTTATTTTTGCATTAGAATTAGTTTGATTTCATTGCTGGTATAATTTCAAAATTCAATTCTTGTAGACACTTTGATCAATTAATGTTGCAGTTTTACTCATGCTTGTATTTTAGCTAATGCTTGTGAAAACGGGATTTTCATGCTTGATTTCCTAACAGTTTAATTGGTGTTTCTCTAAACAAAGGATTGTCAGAGTTGTAGATTGATGCAATTGATGATCACCAATCTTCATTGGTCGACAACTTCCCATGAAAGATATCTTGTTCACATGTATTAGTTTTTCTATTATGTTGCTTATGTTTTAATTGAAGGTTGTCAATCTAACCAACATAATGGATCTAACAGAATACTATTGTATAAACAATCTATAGTCAACCTGCAATTTTACCTTAGAAAATCCACTGTTAAATGAGCAACCATTTTTAGAGAGTTATAATTTGATTTAATGCTAGTGTGATTTTATTTAATTTCTGAGTGCAATTCATTTGATGTTGTGTGGATTGAAAAAATAGATTTTGCAGGATCAGATCATCATGCTTCAGTATCAATCATTGCTCATGAACACAAACATAGTACCCTCTAAACAATAGATTGTTAAGAGTTGTGTTGCTACACATACCTATCATTTAATTCCTCGTTGATTGGAAAATTTCTCATGCAAAGAATCTTGTTTGCATTAATTAGTTCTAGTTGTTTTCACTGGCACATAAATATTATATTAGGCTCTGATCATGCATATACTTTTCTTGCATATCACAAGCTTACGATCCCTCGAGTTGATGATTTAATGTCAATATTTTATGCATATAAATATCCCCACATTTTTGGCGTCGTTGTTGGGGAGATGCTTAAGGGATTAGAGCATCCATAGTTCAGTTCTTTAGTTTTTCTTTTATGAAAGTGTTTTTTTTATTCATGGAAGGACTAACTCATGTGAAAAGATGACTTGGTGATAGAAGGGTCTTAATCGAAAGAGTTCAAGTACATGAATTATTTTTGTAGTTAATCTCATTTCATTTCTTCAATAAATTAAATTTCAATTATTTTAGGTGTGATAAGAACCTATGTATACTAATCCATTTATGAGTAGGACCTCTAAACCAACGGGAAGAACTTAAGAATGCTCAATAATTTTTTGAGTAAAGGAGGACATGCCACCAAAAGGATCTTCTCAAATCCATGTCCACACTACATAATTTCCACCAGGGATGAGTTTGCATTTTAGAAATCAGTGGAGGAACAAAGGATCCATGAACATATTCTACAAGAAGATCAGATATTGGAGCCAAAGATCGAAGAATTTTTGGCTTGTTTATCTGTGGATCGTTTGTGCATTAGGAGTGTGATGGCCAACTTTCAAAAGAACCTCATGAAATGAGAACGAAGGGAAGCCAAGGAGTTAAAGACTATATTGAAAATTGGTTCCAAACAGTCATCAGGCCACAATACCACTCCATATTTTGACAATTCTTGGCATTATCTCCACAAGACACCTGGCCTCTCATATCATGGTACTTATCAAGGTATACTTTTCAAATTTGGATATGAGTTTAATTGAGATCATGTTATGTAAATGGATGCATTGGAAGTATTCCTACACTTGAAATATATTTTATTTTCTTTCAAGTAGACTAGGATAAGGTAGAAAAATAAACAAATAAATAAAATAGTAAAGAGAAAAATAAGTATAACTATGAAAACCAGGATTCTTGGCGTAGTTAGACACAAACTTTGCTTGAAAACTAGGTTTCTGGTTGGAAAGGTTTGCAATAAAATTTTGCATACAGTTGTTGGTTCAATCTTTCATTTATAACTCTTCAATCATTTTTGAATGAATCTTGTGTTGGATGATGGGAGATTCATTAAGGCCCTCCTTCCAACAATCTTGGCCCATCAAATCCAACTCCTTATCTAGGTACCAAGATCAGAGATTTTTTATAATGCCTTGGAACTTGTATGCCTCAATGATAGGTTTTCTCACTGACAACAGTGGGGATGCATTAATAGCTCCTGACTGTCAGATCCTGCAAGTTACTCAACTTCAACACATCTATTCATGCTTAACAAGATGCATTGAAGTACCTCAATGCTCATTGACATTATTGGTGGGTAATCTCACTTTGGTTAATGACATCTATTAATGGCCAGTAATCTAATGATTCCTCTCCATGTTGGACTTCAATAAATTTATTCGCATGGAAGGGAATGTACATAAAGGGGGTAAAGACGAAGATTTTTGAAGCAATTCAAGCATGCAACATTCAATTTTCAATTCCTATTATAGTTGTTCTTGTTCATGTTCATGTTCATGTTCCAGTAGCATTTTGTTTCCAAGATTATTTGTATACAGTGGTTTGAGTTCTCACATATGTTTTTTAGCATATACATATTTAACAACAAATCGTTCCACTCCATCTATCATCTTTAGTTGCAGCCTTCATTTCCTCCAACAATCTTCAATTGCAGAGTATTCAACCAAAGGAAAGTTTTTCATAGCAGTTAAGGGGAATCTTGTAGCTTGTTGTTTTGTATTTTCATGGTTTAATATTAGTTGTGATGGCATTAAGAAACAGATATATGATTTCAATAGTAAAAGGATTCTCCCCAACTCTAGTCATCATGATGGATCCTTTTTCAAGTTCCAACATCTACATCAAAAATAATTTTGAGCAGCCTTGGTATGTTCACTCTTCACAACTCCAGGTCTCCCTGCAAATTCCATCCATGTAAGTATTTTTGCAATTGAACAACAAGGAAATCGGAGGTAAGATGTTTATGTTTCTTCCTAGTTCATTTAAAGAGTGGGAAGTTGATGGAAATTGAAATACTTGATCTTATTGTGATTATGATTCTATCACCCTAGTACTATATCCACCATTCATTATCCTACCTATCCTTCTATATTATATCCACCCCTTGGAGATTTATACCTTCTAAATTAGAGAATGTTCAACATGTTAAGCAATTTGAATATGGCACATCAGTGTTTGATATTCCAAATGTTGATACAGGACATGTGGCATCCATCAAACAAGCAACTTCTTCAAATTTTGTTGTCCATTTAGCACCTATCAAATTGAAAAGGAAAGGGTAGGAAGATTAAGAAGTTGACAGAAGATCTCCAAGAAGTTGCACAGATTGATATTGAACACTGAAGAAATATTGAGAGTACGAAGAGACGGGGAAAGGGGCAATCTCATCATACTCATAGATGTTGCTAGACTCTGCTAGGATAAGTGAGGTTGATTCAATTTTTCCAAATTTTGCAAAACCACCAATTGACTTTGTTTGCATGAGGACATGAAAAAGTGCATGTGTGGGGGAGATGTTGGATCATTGTTTTGGCTCATTCTACACTACCAATTGGCCTCCTTTTTATCCATTTTAACCTATCCTTACCTATCCTTTTGTTATATGTCTGTATGTTTTTAAGTTAAAGTGCCAACAAAAGCTACACGGTATTCTATTTCTTAATTTGTTGATTTCTCTTACTCTTTAGTAAATTAGAGAAGTCAAGGAATGGTTTTACCAATGATGGTTCATGTAGTTCAAATCCAATAGTAGGCATTAATCATGTAGCACAGATCTGCTACATCTACTACAAGAATTCTTGTAGCAACCTATTTCTAGAAGTATTTTTTCCACAACATTTTTGGATAGATGAAGACGAAGTTGGAAAATCCAAGACATGGGTTTTGTATAGAATTTCCCAAATTGAGTACAATGCAAGCCAATTTTCAAAAAAGAAAATGGTTTGGTAGATACGAGCATATCTTCAAGAAAGGTTTTCCCAGAAATCCACGTTTTGATAGGATCATGTAACTGCCTCGACGATTGGGATATTCACCAAATGTTCCATATGATTCAAAGATATGGGTTCTATGGAGAAATGTAGACACATGGACATCTACTATCCAATTTGGCCAACACTACAACAAACATAGTGTTATTTCTGGTTAACACTTCAACCAATTCCTGTAGCGTGCATGAGTATGTTGTGATTTCATGCCTTCGGTCATGAATCATAACAAAATGACTTATTATGTAATTATGTTGTCTAATTGGTTTGTATGAAGCTAATATTGTAATCTCTCAACTATCCTTAGTAGATTGTATGGGATTAGATGTCTAAAGAACTGTTAGTTCTTATTTGAATGTAATTGTATAAATATCGAGGGCATTCGTGCTTGAATATATATAGATTGATAGCAGTGGTAAGAGAAAGAAAAGACCAAACTCTGTTTCAATTTTTGTACTCTATTTCTATGAAATATAAGACAGTTTTATGCATGTTCAATTCTTGAAATTATGAGTTTGTAGGTACGTAGAAGGCCTACTTTTGTGTGAAGGCGGGGCCCCCTTCATCTCAGAAGTAGCACCCTAGTTAGTTTTATTTTTGCATTAGAATTAGTTTGATTTCATTGTTGGTATAATTTTAGAAGTCGATTCCTATAGACAGTTTGATAAAATTATGTAGTGAGGTTAGTCAATTAATGTTTCATTTTTACTCATGCATGTAGTTCAGCTAATGCTTGTGAGAACATGAGTTTCATGCTTAATTTCCTAACTATTTAATTGGTGATTCTCTGAACAAAGGATTTTCGGAGTTGCATATTAATGCAATTGATGATCACCAATCTTCACTGGTCAACAACTTCCCATGATAGATATCTTGTCCACATGTATTAGTTTTTTTATTATATTGCTTATGTTTTAATTGAAGGTTGTCAATCTAACTGACATAGTGAATCAAACGGAGTATTATTGAATATATAAATCTCTAATCAACCTGCAATTCTACCTTAGAATATCCAATGTCAGATGAGAAACCATTTTTAGAGAGTTATAATTCGATTTAATGTTGGTGTGAGTTTATTTAATTCCTGAGTGCAATTTCATTTGATGTTGTGTGGATTGAAAAACTAGTTTCTACAGGATCATATCAGCATGTTTCATTGTCAATCCTTGGTCATAAATAGGAACAAAGTACCCTATAAGAAATATATTGTTAAGAGTTGCAATGCTACACATACCTACCATTTAATTCCTTCTCCATTGGCAAACTGCTCATGCAAAGAATCTTGTCTGCATTAATTAGTTCTAGTTGTTTTCATCAGCACATAGATCTTAGATTAGGCTCTGATCCTGCATATACTTTGCTTGCATATCACAAGTTTATGAGCCCCCAAGTTGGTGATTTAATGTTAGGAATTTATGCATATAAATATCCCCACGCCCTATATAAGTGATTTCCCTCAGATCCCCAACATTGTAAAAGCTATTTCCTTGGCCTTTTCCCAAATGAATCTGCATTCTTGTGCTCCTTTTGGGTTGAATGACCTTATTGATTTTCTTGGAAGCTATTCTTGAAAAAGGGTGGCTTGAAACCTTTCTACCTTTGATCGGTTTTCCCTTTCATCTTGTCATTCCAAGCTTTTTGGAAAAATGGCCTTTTTATACTCAGAGATGCTTTTCTCTCCTTATGGATTCCTCCAAAGTTTTGGGGTTATCATATTGTATCTTATCATTGTAGAAGGAGGGTAACCCACTTAGAAACCTTTGGATTTTGAATTTTTCATCCTTTATGAAGTCAACATATTTCAACAATTCAAAGAACCTCTTCTCATATTCGTCCATTGTCATGCTTCCCAACTTGAGTTCAAATAACTCTTTCATCTTCATCTTCCCTTCATAGTAATGCTCGAACAAATATTTCTCTTGGAAATATCCTTTGAATTGTCTCCATGAGATCATTTTCTCATCAAGGTTATTGGCTTACTTAAGTTGATCCCACCACATGGTTTCCTTTGCTTGCAAGTGGTAGGTTGCAATTCTAGATTCTACCTTTGAGGGGTAGTCTTGCAGATGGAAATGTTTATTTATTTCCAACAATCGGGCCTCGACCTCTTCGCCTTTCCTATGCTCACCATTGAAAGTTGGTGGCTTGATTTTCCTAAGTTCACCTTGCAAGATGTCTGCCTCAAGCCTTCTTCTTTTCCTTTGGACAGGAGACACACTTGGGATGCTCCCTAGACCCAAAATTGCATGAGTTCTTCTAGTGGATTTCCTTGGAGAATGATGGCACCTGCTTATGCTTCTTGACTTCCTATCATTTCCAAGATCATCCTTTTTTCTATGGGATATGGATGTTGACACTTGTCTTTCACTAGATTCATGCTTGGTTCCAGAGTCCTTGTCAACTTGCTTATGAAACATATTCAAACTTTGAAGTATCTATTCTCGAGCCTTCACAATCTTTTCATTATTGACCCTATAGTTATGCACTTCCCTATGCAGAATTCTCATAGTTACAGGTTATTGCCTGCCTCTTCTTCCATTTGACTATGTTTCAACATTTCCCATGCTGACATGCAGACCTATAATATCTTCCTCATGGATGTAATATTCTTGAGAATCTTCCATAACTATAGTCCGCATATAAGAACCAAAGTTGATTTCCCATATCGCTAATTCTGCAAGAAATGTTCATGTAGTAATTATTGTTAGAACATGCATAACTTAAAACATTTCATCAATTAGAATACAGGTTATTATTTATTCCAATTTATGAAGGACGTAATGCACCAAAACAAAATATGATTCCTTATATGCATTCCTCATTGAAACATCTTTCCAATGGTTGTACTCATGCCTCATTCTGAGTTTTTAGCAAAATGTTTCAACATTACAAGTTGAAATTTTCCACTCACTTACTGCTACAAAATTTTCTTTATTGATTTCTAAGAAATTTAATTCCCAAATCAAATTTATAGGTGGACATATCTCTTTTACTTCTCAATACCTTTCCAGCAATTGTTTGTTTTCTCAAATCCGAGCTTCGAGCTGAAAGTTATGGTCCGAAGAAGTTTTGGTTTTTTTTCCCTTTTTATCCTTGTATGCTACATGTGTCTTCTTTCTCTCCCAACACATTTTTGCATACCTAGATTCTAAATATGGCTCCATGGTTGTGTTCTATGGTTCATAATATTTCCATAGACTACTTCTGAGCTCCAAACAAACTTTTGAGTAGGGAGTTATGCCCTCTGGAAATAAATTGGTGCCAAAATTTTACCTTAGTTGTTTCAGTTATAAATTTCTCATGCGAGATATGTTTTGCGCACGGAGTATCTCATTGGATAGCTCTCTCTGAGTTCTTATATTTAAGATGCACTTTACTCTTGTGGGTTTCGATTGTCTAAAAACGTCATTTAGGGCCTCAAAATCACCTCGCAAGTTAATGACCTTCAAAAATATGAAAATTTTAGAAAATTTCATATAAAACTGACTTTTACTGTTATAACAACCTGTTGATCTCAAATCGAGTGAGATATCAGTTGTTGATCCATAATCCTTTCCAAACCCTACAGATCAATTTCCACCATTGATTGGAAACTTAAAACAATATGGATTGTTGATCCGATCTCCATCAATGATCAATTGATTGGTGATTCTCTTCGGAAAACAAAACTTGCTTGTGAATGCCCCTGACACCCAACCATCGACCATTTCTCTTGGAAACCACTTGAAACACATCTCTAAACCAACTAACCTAACCATCATCCATCGGTAGTTGGAAATCCATGTTGACTGATGAAACACTTTTCCAATTCAGTCGACCTGACCATCGATCGTCGACCATTTCTTGGCTGACGTGGAATGACACATGGATGTTGATGTGGCATGAAACATCATCCTGAGGTGTCAACTTGGCTAACGTGGCATGACACATGGATGTTGATGTGGAATGACATGTCATCATATTATTTCCTTCATCGTCTATCAACCATTTCTTTTATATGACCTAAACACCTCGCTGAATCAATCGACGCTCGACCATCGGTTATCAACGAATTCTCATGGCCAACTCCAACACTTCGAATTTATGACCAAAACCACGACAAATTTGGACCATCGATTTCCTGTTCAAAATGATCACATTCATTGATATATCAAACTTATCCCAAATCTACCAATGCCCGACCATTGACCATCGACCATCGAAGATTCCCATTGGTAACCAAACACTTTGTCAATCTGGTCGACCCGACCATCATCCGTCGGCCGATGATGATTTCCTTTAGCCAACTCCAACACTTAAAAAAATATCAACTAATATTCAATTAATATGGGTTTTCAATCTATTATTCAAAATGATCTTGACCATCGATCTTCTCCACTTCACAAACCTTCGAATTGAATCCTGGTCATTGATCGACCCCAACCTCCCAACGACGAAAATGAATCCAAACCATTGATTTGATCAATTTTTGAAACAATCGAAAATGAATTCCAGTCGTCGATTTGATCTATTTTCCAAATGGTCGAAAATGAATCCTAGTCATTGATTTGATCAACCTTTCAAACAGCCAAAACCTTATAATTTTTTAAATTTATCAAAAGGAATCTAGGTCGTTGATCACTAGATCAAATGTGACCTCAATAGTCGATTCACCAAACTTTCTACAACTCTACAACGGCCATGAAAACATGAAATTAAACCATTCCAAGTCGAATTTAGATCTGCAACCTGCAAAATCACGTCCCATATCATCTCTTTGACTACTCTGGGGTATTTAAATTCAAATTTTGCTCACGAATTTGGGGATTTCTCTCTAATTTATCCATTTTCCCCCAAATTCGCACAGACTAAAATTTGCAACAATAAATTTGTCAAATTCATATTTATTTTGGCCCATACAAGCTCAGTGTTGAACCAGACACTTTGATACCATAATGTAACGTCCCCCAGCCCAGTTGAGGTCCATCACGTGTAGAATACTCATAAAATAAAAATTTATGCTAACTAGTTGATTTCCTATAGATTATCAGCTACGAATTACAAGTAGATTTACCTATTGTCTATTACCATAAATTAGATGCATCTAAAGCATACTAAAATCACACATGAATGAAGTAAATAACTTATCACAACAACATATAAATCATTATCATTTATAGATTTAATGCACAACAAATAAACTTAGAATACAAATAGAAACAAGATAAAACACTTATGTTTTATAAACATTTGTGCAACCAACTGCTTGGGACAGACGTTCCACCCAACCATAGACTTGATGTTTCAAACCTCAACAACAAGTCATCCTTGAGTTGGGACTAGCAATCCACAAAGGAGGGTGGTATCTTACTGTCCACTCACAGCTCAAAAATCCCACAACCCATTGGTAGTATCCTACAACTATCCTGATTTTCCACCACCTCTCTTCCTCTTGACCTGCCAAACCCAAGGAATGTACCCTTTCACTGATCCCAATCCCTCAACCATCTAATTCTTTTATCAAGGTATCTCTGACATAGGTAACCAGAAATCTCTCATTTGAGAAACTCAAGGGAACTCACTTCCAAGAAAACTACCAACAACAACAAAAAACACTTGTTGTTACAGTGCATCTCACACAAGAGCTCACTTTTTAGGCTCAATAACCTATCTCTTCAATCTTCAGCTCCAAAAACGCTCCATCATGCTCCAAATTCACCCTCCAGGGCTACTCTAGCTCCAAGCTCCCTTTTTCCTCTCTCTCTTTGGTGTTCATGCCCAAAAACTAAATGTTTAAAATTGATGTAGCTACCCATACAAATTTCCTCTCTTTGGCTTAATTGCTTGACTCACACACTTCCCCAAGCTGATTGTACTCAGGCCCCATGCTCCCAATAACTATGGGATGTGACTTATCACACTCACCCTCTTACATGCATTCAATGATTGGCTTTGGGAACACTCAGTTAGAAAATATAGTTTAATACACAATGATAATAAAATTCAGGAATGTGGGTGGAATTAATAGACATGGGTAAATCCTCCTTGAACCCCTCTCTTAGACATTCTCCTAGACTCTCCCCTCTCTTGTGTATTAATTCAACCCCTATCTATGTCCATGTCCCCTTAGTAGTTGGCATCACATTTTATTATTAAAACATAGAAATATAATTTGCATATTACATTATTTAGTCGTGGCCACATATTATATTTACATTAAGTATTAATTAAACTGGGGATTATAGTGGGGATATTACAAAGAAAAATAGAATTATATATATATATATATATATATATATATATATATATATATATATATATATATATATATAAGGAGAAGGATGGCCAGTCGTTGAAGATTGAAATAGGGTAAAACTTGGCATAGAGGAATGCATCCTTAAGTTCCCATGCGGGATACATGGCTTAGAGGGCATTAAGTGAAGAATGTCAACCAACTAATGCATACAATGCATGTGGGGAACCAGTCAAAATATAGAAGAATTGACTACCATCTTGTAAAAGAGACCACCCAACAAGATTAGTATTAGATCCACTGCCATCATTGTTAGTCTGATCATACTCATTTGGATTCCAGATTGAGGTTTCAATGGAAGCTTTGGGTTCAGATTCATGTTGGTAGAAAAAAACAATGACTAAAAGGAAAAGGATGTAACCTTTCCTCTCTAGTAATAACAAGGGTAATCCTTTTGCAGTCATAAAGTATCTCCATGGGTTCTACGTTGTGAAAAGGGAAAGAGTTGTTATCAAGGCATAGAAACTCGGTTTGGATCTCTTTATGGTCATCTTCATTTGGCCAAGCAATGATTTTAGACTGACAAGTGTTAGAAAAAAGGTATTCTACCATGCCCTCAAAATAAAGGTCACGTGAAGATATATCATCCCCTAAATCCTCTTTCTTACTTTCTTCAAAATGATCACTAGAAAGAGGGATATGAGGGGTGAGGCCATGTAAGTCAAGATTGTTTTCCTCACAATATTCATCTTCGAAGAATGTTTCATTGGATAAAACATTGTATTCCTTAGAATGAGTTTCGAAAAGAGCATCATTAAGTGGGAGAGAATCGAACAAGGCTTCATGGTCAAGGAAAACATGGGTAGATTCATAAGAGTAATATTCCTCATTGTTAGATTTTGTTTATTTACAGAGCATTAGAGTTACCAGTGTTCTTTTAATTCTTTATCATTAACTTATATATCATGTACTGAGCAATAGTAACATAAACAAGAGACAAAAGAACACAAGAGATTTATCCTGGGAAAACCCCAAATGGGGGGGGGGACCCAAGAACCTTTCTTAGACAGATTTTGTTCACAAATCAAGTCCAATAATGAACCAACAAATAAACCCTATCCCAAAGGATAGCTCAAAGTACAACCAGAAATACCACCCCAATTGTAGCAGCAACACAATACTAAGATAGCACACCCTTTCCAAGAGTAGTGCACAAGAGAGAAATACCAGAAATATTGAACAAGAAGAATCTTTGTCACTGCAGTTTTTGTGTCACCCTTCCTTAGACTTGCGTCTTACTTCTGTGTAGATGAGAGAGTGTGAGTGAGTGTGTCCAAATGAGCTAAGGTGCCTTCTATTTATAGCCTTTGTGTCCTCTTTATTAGGTCGACTTCTCTTCTGGGAAGGTGTCACTTCATTGTTCTTTATTCGTATGGGTCAACTTCTCTTCTAGGGTATTTCCACATCTATTCAATGGTTTCTCTTGCTTTCAAAATCTTCTTCTCATCTCATAAAGGTCATCTAGGAGGGAAAGTACCTCCCCCAACTACCAAAACATCAACACTCCCTCTTAGTTAGGTAGGTATCTTTCCACAATGTCTTCATACAGCTACTACAATGTCATTGGTAGCTCAAAATCGTTCGTAATAGTCTCCAAGACTATGATGCAATTATCTAGTAGCACACAGCTACTCATACTATCCAGTAGTGCATAACTATTGCCATAGTCCTCATGACTGTGCTACAATCAAACAGTAGCACACAGCTACTTCCAAGCAGTCGGGTAGTCTCCATGGAAATCAACTAGTAGCACACATCTACTAAAATGCCATCCAATCTGTTGCCAAACCATATTGTAATGACTACATAGAAATCAACTAGTAGCACTAAGCTACTACCATGCTATCTAGTAGTCTCTCATGACTATGAAAGAATCAACTAGTAACACTAAGCTACTACCATGTCATCAACCATGGTCATGATCTGCAATCCACTAGTAGTTGTAAGACTACTAACATGCAATCCAATAGTCTCCATGACTATGCAACAATCAACTAGTAGCACTAAGTTATTACCATGGCATCAGCCATAGTTATGATCTTTGTGACTATGCAACAATCAACTAGTAGCACACAACTACTACCATGCCATCAACCATAGTCACAAACTCTATGACTATGCAGCGATCAACTAGTAGCACACAACTACTACCATGCCATCAACCATAGTCATATCCTGCAATCAACTGGTAACTACATAAGCTACCACCATGCAGTCCAACAATGTCTATGATTATGCAACAATCAACTAGTAGCACACAGCTACTACCATGCCATCAACCATAATCATATTCTGCAATCCCCATGACTATGCAGCAATCAGCTAGTAGCACACAACTACTATAATTCCATCATCCATAGTCATAGTCTCTATAACTATGCAACAATCAGCTAGTAGCACACAACTACTACAATGCCATCATCCATAGTCATTGTCAATGTCTCTATAACTATGCAACAATCACCTAGTAGCAAAAAACTACTATAATGTCACCAGCCCTATTTATTGTCTCATCCAGTAGCATGAAGCTACTCCCATAGTCCTCACGACTATGTGTGTGATGTTTCTTCTCTCATCATGTCCGGCAGTGCAGTACCCTCTCAGTCACCTCACATGAATGATCTAGGGAACCCTTGGCCAGAGGGGTTAGCTGGCATGAGAAGAAACAACACACCTCTCTCTCAACGAGGGTGGACATTATGCATCACGCCAAGCTTGTCTCTGAAGTACTCATACTTCACTCTAGACAGAGGCTTGTTGAGAGTGTCTAATATATGCTCATCCATGGATATGTACTGGAGCTCTATGGCTCCTCTCTGCACCATGTCTTAGATGTAATGATATTTGATCTCTATGTGCTTTGACTTGTCATGAAAGATAGGGTTCTCTAAAAGCCTTATGCAACTTTGATTGTCACAATGTATCAAAATTGGCTCTAATTCTAAATCAAATATCCCTGCAAGCAACTTCTGAAGCCATACTACTTCAGGGATTTCCACATTAGATGTGATATACTTTGCCTCTATTGTATTGAGTGCCACAGATGTCTTCTTCCTGCTCAACCATGACATCATGTTTGATCCCAAACTAAGGTAGCATCTAGAAGTATTCTTCTGATCCATTGCACTCCATGCCCAGTCAGAATCTGTATATCCCTGCAGCTTCACATCTTCACCCAAGACATATCTCAATCCATATCCAATCATACCATGTAGGAACCTCAAAATATGTTTTGTTGCCATCCATTGTACATGTCTAGGTTCCACCATGCACTGACTCAAGGCATTCATTGCAAAACATATGCCCGACCTGGTGTTAACGAGGTACATCAAGGATCCAATCAGTTGTCTATACATCGTGGGATCCACCAAATATGAAGATGAATCACTCGGAAGCTTCAGATTTATCATCATGGGTGTGGCCATGGACTTGTAGTCCATCATCCTGAATCTCTGTAGGATCTCAATAGTATATTTTCCTTCGCTAAGAAAAATATCATCTAATCTTTGCCACACCTCCAATCCCAAGAAGTAATGCATCAAACCTAGATACTTCATCTCGAACTATGAAGCGAGCTCCCTCTTGCACCCAACTATGAGCTTCTCATATCCTATCAGAGACAGGTCATCCACATATAGAATCAATGGGAAACCATTCTCAAGCTCATCAAGTACATGTCTTATCTGTCATATCATTCCCCGGGTGCCTGCTTAGGCTTGTACAAAGCCTTCTTCAATCTGTAGACATGAGACTCCTTCTCATGTATCTTGTGGTTGCTCTATGTACACTTCTTCTAACTACTAGAGCAAGTGTCTCATCATAATATTATCCCTCTTGTTGGGAGAATCCTCTAGCCACAAATCAAGCTTTGTACATCAGTATGTTGTCATCTACAACATGCTTAATCTTGTAGATCAACTTGGAAGTCACCATTGACTTCCCTTCTGGTCTCGGAACTAAGGAAAAATCCATATCCCATTCCTTTTGACTGGCTTCCTCCTGTGTCACTAAAACAAGGGAATCTTCCCAGGAGGTCTCATATCTCCTCGAATCCTCTGAATCTTCGATCTAGCCTCCTCAACTCATGGCATCTGTTTGTCATTCCAGGAAGACATCTCTCTCTCCCATCTGAATTTGAGGAGGAATACTTTATGAATGAAAGTCTCTAATCCACCGACTCTCTCTGAGATCAGGCTCACTCTGATTCTGCATGCTCCCTCTGAAGCTTGACTCCTTCTGAGTCTATATAATCTCCAGAGCCATCTGCTCCCTTTGCATGTGTTGACCTCATCTGAAGTCTAATCTTCTACGAACTTTTGTGGAGAGGCTACTCCTCCCTATTGGATCTTGAGGGCTGACTCCCTTCGAACTCTAGCTCCTTTTGAGCTGGTACTTGGTGGGGTCACCTGCCTCACCACTGGTGGATCCATCTACTCCTCCTCGTGATATGGCTCATCAATTCCATATATATGTATCCCCCTTTGCATCCTGCAAAGTTCACAGGACCATGTTGGTCTCTTTGTAATGATTCTGAGTAGGCCATTCTGGATCTACTGACTCTTCCTAGTGATATGAAGAGTGATCAACTGAACTAGAGGGATCTGTATGGTCATCTTCATCTCCTTCTTGTCCTTACAATCGATCTCCATATGAGATACTTTGTATCTGCAAAAGTACCATTCTTGCCAGAAGGTTATAATTCTGTCTCTTCTCCTTCATTACATGGATGTGCACAACTCTATGTATGGATAGTCTTCTCCATGTCTCAGTTAAAGACCATCTAAACTTTTACCTCTTGCAACTGTCATTATAGCTCCCTCTTAGATCTATTACCTGTGACCTTCCCAAAACAAGAAACAAGAACAACAACATCTCCATGGTAACCTCCATGGAATTTACAAGATAACCTGCCTAGAACAAGGTCAACAACCAAGAACATATCCTAGAGGAGACAAATTTATCTTGTTAACAAGTGCATTATTGATATGAGAATTTACTTAATGGTAATCATACCAAAAGTATTCAAGTGTTACTGAACTAGCAATATCAATAGCAATAATATAATTCTAAAGACTGTTATTCTAGTTACAACACTTACTTAAACTGCAACAATATAAAATATCAAACCTGATATGCAAACCTGGAATCTTGTTGATGTTGACCTATTTGAGTTGGTCTCTATTTTAGGAGACGTCGTCACTACTGGCTCCAACTCTTGGGCTTCCTCTGAGTGCGCTAGATCTAAGATCCTTAATCGAGTCTATCAAGATCCTCTTGGCCTTGACCTTATTCTTCCCGAACTTTGCTTTGGAGTCTTCTTCTTCTGGTTCTAGAAGTATCTGCTTGACATGATCTAATAGCTCATTCTCTTCTAGAATACTTCCAGGATCTAAAGTTATCTTCTCCATCCAATCTATCCTCAACTCTCATATTGGTTGACATTTTCACCAGTAGAAACCCTAGCTTTGAAAAACTTCGATTTTTCAAAATTCACCAAACTTCACATTGAGGGTTGTAGTGGGTGCGCTAGGGTAGGGCACACTTCTCTACGGAAAGAAAATTCCCAATGCCTTTGGAACTAATGCTCAATGAGCTTGACAAAGATATTATGGTGCAACGACAAGGTGTTACTGCAAACGATCTTCCTTTCAGTGGTTAGACAGTTTTGAAGGTAACCAGCTCTGATACCATGTTAGATTTTATTTATTTACAAAGCATTAACATTACCAGTGTTCTTTTACTTCTTTATCATTAACTTATAAATTATGTACTAAGTAATAACATCATAAACAAGAGACAAAAGAACACAAGATATTTGTCCTGGGAAAACCTAGCAACCTTTCTTAGACAGATTTTGTTCATAAAGAAAGTCCAATCATGAACCAATAGATAAACCCTAGCCCAAAGTCTAGCTCAAAGTACAACCATAAATACTACCCCAACAGCAACAACAACACAATATCAAGATAATGCACCCTTTCCAAGAGTAGCGCACAAGAGAGAAATGCCAGAAAGACTGAACAAGAAGAATCTTTGTCACTGCAGTTGCTACATCACCCTTCCTTAGACTTGTGCCTTACTTCTGTGTAGATGAGAGAGTGTGAGTGAGTGTGTCCAAATGAGCTAAGGCGTCTCCTATTTATATCCTTCCTTTCCTCTTTATTGGGTCGACTTCTCTTCTGGGAAGGTGTCACTTCATTGTTCTTTATTCTCTGGATCAACTTCTCTTCTAGGGTATTTCCACATATGTTCAATGGTTTCTCTTTCTTCTGGAATCTTCTTCTTGTCTAAGAAAGGTCATCTAGGAGGGAAAGTACCTTCCGCGGCTACCAAAACATCAACACTCACAAACCCCTAAATTTTTCAATAAAGAATCATGAGACACATAATTATCTTCTTGGATATTCAAGAAGAGATAGGGGTTCACCTGGTATTCCTGCTTAGACTCTAAGAGTAACCTATAAGTCAATTGTGCATGAGGGCCATTGCAAAAATCACATCGAGGAGGGGTAGGAAGAATCTCGGGCAAGAGTTCAAGGTGTTAGGAGATGGGTGAAGGCGGAAAGTTAATAATGACCTTGCAAAAATAGTTTCTCCCAACATATTAGGATTAGGTGATATGGACCTATACCAATCTACTTCTTTTCCACGAAGAGTAGTGGGGAATATGTCTGAAGAAGAAGAAACATCTTGGACCCCTACAAATTGACAAAATTGGACGAACTTGTTAACATGATCGTGAGATGATTCCCATGGGTAACCTTCAAAAATAGGACAACTAGCCAAGGATAGGTTAGTAATAAAATCAAAATCAGGTTTATTCATGATCATGCAAGGTCAGAAAATGCATTGTTACAAAAAATGTGGGGCATTAAATGAAAACTGGAGAAGAAACATTAAGCGATTCTCCCTAGTATGATCGCCAAATAAATTTTGATGGGAGGAGCATCAAAATCCTCACTCAAGCATTTTGGAATCTCAGTAGACTAGGTGAGATAGACAAGATTATCACCTTGGGCTTATAGCCTATCAAAAATTTCAACCATACCTCAAGAAATATATTATTGGATCCGATGCTATTATAAAATATGTATGCTTTTATATGAAATAATTTAAAAATAGAAAAATGTACTTTCAAAAGAAGTTATAAAATAGTTGAATAAGTAAATGCAAGATAACATAAATTTAGAAATGAGAATACAACAAGTCTCGTAAATTAGAAGAAATCAACTGATAATTTTATTAATATCAATTTGAGTTACAACCAAGTTTATCTTTTTCAAACCCCTACGAGGGTTTGGATCGGAATTAGACTTAGAAGTCTAAGATGTAATTTGACTCATACATAGATAACTAGTGTCCAAAAAGAACAATATTGAACTAAAAATTGAAATGGATCAATCCAAGCTTCAAGTGCATCATTGTCTTGACTCTGCAAAACTAGCATTAATCAACACTGAAATAAATTCAGAACTTTCAACTTTCAACTAAATAGACTTTCAAGAAGAATGAATGACCTTGAATCATGTCAATAATCGATGTTTCCTAGTCCTTTTTCGCTACCTTTAGAATAACCCCGCTATCAACAAGTTAACTTAGCTCTAAAGAAACTCAGAATGGAATGAATGAACATGTATTCTCACTTGAGGCAAGAGAAAACCTTATCAGAAGTATTTCTCTCTATTTTCTCATGTTCTTGATTTGTCTTGCTCTCCTCCTTTTATGTCTTCAAAAAACAATTTGAGTAGTTCAACTACCCTTTTGTTATAAAGTTAAATAACTTTTGTTAGGAGAGTACAATTTTTATTTTATAATAAAGATAAATAAATAATAAACAAGAGTAATAGTTGCAAAGAAGCTAATACATGTCTTAGTATCATAAGGTTCTCAAAGAAAAACAATATTTTATTTGCAATTTTATAATATTTAAGTATTATATTAGATTTCTAATTTTTGTTAATTTGTACAAAATTATATGAAATTGCTATATATATTAAAATAAAATAAAAAAATAAAAAAAATTGATATAACATATTTATCAAATCAAACTTTTTGAAGTATACTCATGTGTGATAAATTATTTTGTGCGAAACTATGTTTGTGCAATCATAGGATTGACTTTCTTGGTGTCTTCTTTATTTTCAAATGTAATATGAATAGTCACGATGCCTCTAGTTCAAATTTAATCAGAACTGCCATGTGCCTCTCGTTCACATCTTGCTTGTCTTTTTCTTCTGTGAGAAATTGGTTCTTAGGGGATTTATGTCATATGCCACTTATTCCAGCCTCGCAATTTCTCTACAAAATGTTTTTCAATTAAAAAATCTATCCTATATGTTTTTCTTCTGTGAGAAATTGGTTCTTAGGGGATTTATGTCATATGCCACTAATTCCAGCCTCACAATTTCTCTACAAAATGTTTTTCAATTAAAAAATCTATCCTATATGACTTATACTTCATTTTTTTTCATATTTACTTTAAGGACATTGTATAAAAAAAAATAAATCAATTATATAATTTTTTGTGTCCAAGCTTTTTAAAGACTTTTGTTTACTTCAATGAACATTTTTGGAGCCTAGTAGTTCATGGTAGGGATGAAAATTGAATTAAATAACCATGGTGAAACCTTATTTTTTCCACCTATATAATTTTTCAAATAATGATTGTGCCATCTATATTGGCAATTTTATTGGATTGTCTTAAATAACTAAGATTTTTTTGTATTCAAGGTTGGTTGGTACACATGTATTTGCAATTCTCAATTCTCTTAGTTAAGACTCTCCTTAAGTTTTCACTTGGCATGTTAATAGGTTTTGAATGAATGTTACAAATGTATGTTGAAAGCTTTCTATAAAAGTGAAGAAAATTTCATTTATAAAATAAAACCAATTTCATTTACTAATAAGATTGCCAAAACTATTTTTTATAGGCAGTAAGAGATATGACATTGATTACCAAATTTGAAATCCAAAACCAAAGTCATGCATCCTGTGGACTATCCTATAATTTGTGAGATAAATGTGAGAGAGAAAAACAATCTTCTCCACTGCAACCTCATCACATAAAAATGGCAACACACCTCACCTTTAACTGTATGCAAGGAATGTACCAGGCAAGCAAAACACCCTTGTTGATTTCTATAAACAGTCACATGAAAATTTATGCCTTTGTGATTCTCGAAATTCAAGCATCTGCTCCAATGGGTATTCATAGATGACATCCTTGTTGAGTACAAAGAAGGGCTCAGTAGAACCATCATCTAACTTGTCCCTAGCAAGGTCCATAGGCCTAGCGGTGCCCATTGGTTCAGTCTCTTGTGAGCATGTGATATTAATCCCAAGCTTTGCTTCAAAGTCCTTCAGAAAGCTCAACATCACCTACATTCAACAATTAATTATCTCAAAAATTTCCCTTGGAAACTCGAATTCAACTAATTAATGGTGAAAAAATAGAAATATGTAATCAAGCATGCCAAAAATGCACAAGTATTCATTATACTGTAATTATTTACTTTCAAGACTATATTATGTAAAATTCTAGAAGAAGAAAACCAACATAACCCAAATTAACAAAGCAAATTGGGTTATGCGTGCTCAACTTTATACCTCATGTTGTTAATTGATTGCCAAAACAACTTCAACAACTCCAATAGATTGCAACGCTTTGATCTGCACAGAAAGTGTTCTTCAATTGATTTTTCTTATACATTTTTATCTAATCCAGGTAATCAAGACACAAGGATCGAAACCCAGTAGCTCCATACCTGATGCAAAATCATGGGCTTATTAGTGAAGTCGACAAGGGGCTTGGGAACATTGAGTGTGTGGGGACGCAGATGGGTCTCGAACCCACCAACCAAAATGGGTGCCTTCATTGTCTATTCAAAATATCCTTATATGAAACCACCTCAAAATAACCTTCCCTTGCTCCTTCCACAGCCTTAGAGAGCTCAATGTTCAGGATTACAGATCATAGAGTTAGTGCACTAGAAAACAATTACTAGAATAAATGGGTAAAAGGACTAATCAGACAAGTTGGAAACACAATATTTGTAAATTCAATTTGCATAAATCTAACAAAGGAGATTTTTCATATAAAACAAGCAAATTATCACAGAAAAAAAAAATATAAAAATTGAATAATCAAATACAGAAAAAAGATGCAGAACATTTTCTTCATACTACAAACAAATATTACCAATTACCTTAGTAAAATAGCCCAAATCAACAAAGAGTGCTTATGTACCTGCAATAAGGATGAAGTTCATATCAAGAGGAGTTGCATTATTTAAGCATATAAATTATTTATACTAAGATAATGTGCCACGACCAATTGAAGAATACAGAACATTTTCTTCATACTACAAACAAATATTAACAATTACCTTAGTAAAATGGCCCAAATCAACAAAGAGTGCTTATGTACCTGCAATAAGGATGAAGTTCATATCAAGAGGAGTTGCATTATTTAAGCATACAAATTATTTATACTAAGATAATGTGCCACGACCAATTGAAGAATTGTTATCTATGGATGTTAATGTTGTTGGACAAACATAGTTTTCTCAATGGATCGTCATAATAGTAATGCATTTAATTTTCCACGTGCATTTTCCCAATCTCCTCGACTACTTTCACTGTCAACCACATTGGGAAATGCTATGATTTATTACATGTTTATACACAAAAGTTAGAGTTGAAACATCACATACATCGTATCTTCACCTTCTAATACTATGTAGAAAACATTAGCTATGAATGAAGGCAATTATTATAAGAATATGAAAATTATTACGCGGCTTAAGTTACTTTGTAAAGTTTTCTATAAAAATATTCTATATTTTTAAACCATTTAAAGTTGTTTGTATGTTCTGTAAGTTATCAAACAATGTGTGTGACGTCGTTAGAGAAACGTGGCCTTGATTTTTTGTTCACAGTGGAGACATGTTACTTAATGTCGGTTGTCCCTACAACATGCCCATGATTTTCTAATGAAACTAAAGATGGAAATATCACTCACTCCATTGCTTTAGCTCTTGATTTGGATCTGCATCGAGTTTTGCACTTCCATGTTCGAAACCTTTGACATTTGTTTGACAAGTCAACTCCCGTTTTACAAATAGTTGCGACTGCTATCCAGGAAAATCTTCTTTGGAGCTTCAAATGTAGCCCCAACTCCATGTTTCTTCTTTGGAGCTTCAAATGTAGCCCCAACTCCATGTTTCTTCTTTGGAGCTTCAAACGCAGCCCCAAATTCATGTAGGTATCTTGAATGTATTGTTTGCTTCATTTGGAATAGACTTGTAGTATTTGTCATAGACTGTATGAGAACCATGGTGATGGTTTACAAACATGGAACCAACTTAGGGCTTTGGATTTTCAACTAGGCGGATAGAATAACTGCATTAAATTTTCTTATCAAATGAATTGGCACAAGCCCTGATTTTATTACAAAATTTTAGGTGTCTCAAGTTCAAGTCCCATATAGGAAAGCAAATCCATGAAATAATAAATCCCTTCATTGAACACCATCGGAAATAGCAAAAAATACAGTGGTCTTACATTGCAAATTACACATATTTCTCATCCTTATAGAATTTATAATTTATAATTGTCATTAGATCATTAGGACTTGCATGTATAAACATAAAGGATCATAAATAAAGAGCATATTTCAACTTACTCCCTCCGTAGGATCCTCCAACAACAACTACAGGGGAATCCTCTAATCCTCTTCTTTGCTCACAAATTTTTCTTCAAATTTATAATTAGTGTGGTGAAATTGACCAAAGCTTGTGTGGAATTAAGGTAGCCTTGGGTACTTGAATTATTCCAATGGCATTGAATGAACATAAAAGTGGTGTTGAAAAGAACAATTAGGAAACCATATCAACACGATTACATGAAATCACAATTCTCAAATTCTCATTCTTATTTTCTCAAATTAGGTGGCCTTGAATGTTTCGATCGTAATAAAATAGCCCATATACCTCAATAAAAACAAACAAGGCCTTAAACTATGGGGAAATGTTGAACATGAAGTCTGCATTTTGTGTAAACCATTTAATAAAATCTTTGTTTTTGTATACACAAATATCAGAGATTTGTTGGGAGCACTGCCCCAGTGGTCCCAATTGATGAGATATTTATGTTGAAACCTCTGATAACTCTCGGGGACGAAGTTAAAATGATCAAGAAATTGTGTGTAGTATCTCTCATGGTATTTTGCTACAGATTCAGAGGTAGTACTAGCGTTCCATTTTGGCCATGGAGAAAAACTAGAATGGAGAAGTTCTAGTTCGGGCACAATTGAAGGTGCCTACAAGTGAAATAAATAATAGATGAACCGGATTATTTTCGGCACGAAACGAGAGCGGAGATATAACACAGAAATATACAAAGATATTGAAAGAGAAACAATAATATAACCAGAGGCAAAGATATACAGTAATACATGATTTCTATTAATGAAATAAATGTACAGAGACTATAAAAATACAGAGTGAAAGACTCGCTAGAATGGTGGCAGCTTATCTCTGAAAAGAGATGTGGCGGCTACTCGCATTAGCAAGAAGATGATTACAATGAGGCTCTGAAGGCCTTTTTACAATAAAACAGAATGCCAAAAACCCTAGACATCCAAACACCTAACCCTAGGAGATGAAGCGCCAAAAGTCATGTGGGCCCTGTTTGGGTAAGTTAGTACATCAACTTCCCGGGGTCGTAACTTTTGCATACGATCTCCATTTTAGGCGTATGATAGCCCGTTGGAAAGGTATCGTCGAGGAGATTAATTTTGGGGGATCAATCATGCCTTCAGCTATTTTTTAGAAGCTCGATCTCAAAAAACCTTCATTAGGCCCTCAAAATAGCCCCGAAAGTTAAAACTACAAAAAATAGTAAATTGTCAAAATTGCCAGAAAATTGTTTTGAGCCAGTTGGAAAAGGTGGGTGGCCACCAATATCCACCTGGATCAATCCTCCCTCCTTAGAAATAAATGGTATCCATTGCATTAAGTTCCCAGGGGAGAGGGAAAAGCGTTTGTTGAATCTGCATCTTGGTGAGTTGCTTACCTTGCTGGAGACGTCACGCTACTCAGTTTGTGGAAGTCTGTCACCAACCCGTTGAGGCTGAGGTTGTTCAACAAGTCGAGTTACATGAGAGGACAATGTGCAGATGGAATATTTTCACTTTGTTGCAACCTTGTCGACCTGCTTCTGTTGGATAGAAGGTGCTTGGGATGAGGGTGTAGTGGTTGCAGTGTCCTTTTGTTCCCCTTCTGAACAGATTGTGAAGAAGATGAATTTTGCAGTATGAGATACTACCTTGCGGCATTGTTTAGGTGGAACAATAGTCAGAACTACCTCTGGTATTCTGTAGAGATGACCCCCCAAAGTAACAATGACACTATAGCGTCGAGACACATAAATAGCATGGTGCTTCCACATATATGGTTGGTCCAGGAGAACATCATAGACATCCAGTGGGGAAACATCACATAATACCTCATCCTTGAAGGGTTGGATGTCATATGACAATCGACATTGTTGGCTCACATGAAGATCTCGTCTTTGGCGAAGCCACCCGATGTTGTATGGTTGCGGGTATGGTGTTGTCGACAATACTAATTGTTTGACGACCTCTGTTGAGATGAGGTTCTTCTGGCTTCCGCTATCAACAATAAAATGCAGTGGGGTCCCCTTCACCCACATCTATGAATGAAAAAGTCGCTCCCCCTCTTCAGGATCTATTGGTTCTTCTGGTTGAATTGTTGCGGTCGCAACAATAGCAGTGGGGTCTGCGACGATGATCTGTCTTTTACCAATATTTTCAGAATCAGATTCTGAATCAGGGTTTGGCTCCTTGTCTTTGATCTCGGCCACCAATGACTGTTTTGAGCAACATTCATCAGTGTTGTGCCAAGGGATTTTGTGGAAATCGCACCATTTTCCGGTGTCCTTCTTCATCTTCCCATGACCCTTATTTTCCTGTGGCTTAGACTGGTTTTCAGGAAGTTGTTTGTTAGGGCTATCTTTATCATACTTTGGCTGTTGTGCATTTGCAGACCCAAACTCTCATTTGTTCTGGTGCTGAAATTTCTACTCGATTTTAACAGCATATCGATTAGCAACACCGAGTGATGAGATGTCTAGAAAATGCATTTTAGTTTGAATGTATCTGTGTAGAGCCCCGCGAAATTTCAGAACCAAATGTCATTTAGAGTCTTTGATACCCAGCTTGGTGCGCAAGGTATGGAAGGTATTGGTGAAGTCTGGAACTACTTGGCCCCTCTCTTGCCACAGTGTGGTCCATCTCATGTACTGGTCATCATAGTTGCCAACAAGGTAATACTCTTCCTTTACCGCATCCACAAAAAATTCCCAAGTGGGCTCAGCCCCATATATTCCAGACTCCTCTATGGAAATTTTTTCCCAGTAAGTTTCCCACCAATGTTTGACATGAGGGAGAGCTTTAAGGAGTGCGAAGGTGATCTTTTCTCTGTCGGAAAAATTGTGAACAGAGAAATAACCTTCTAGCAGATTTAACCATTTGTCTAGGGCTTCTACATCTATCTGTCCTTCAAATACAGGAATATCAAAATTAACTTGTACCTTGAAAGGCGAGGTGCTTCCAAAGTGGTCGCTTGATGAAGATGCGTCTATTGCTATCGGCAGGCGTTGAAAGATGTGGAAAAAATTCTCCATCATTCCGTCCCTCTGTCGCCTGAGAGCTTGCTCAAGCAACAGATTGATAGGATCGTTTGCTCCGTCATTTTTCTTTTCTTCCACCATGGAGGGTTTCTTGGGCATGCAAGAGCGATTGTCTTCAAGAGATACAAGCTTGAGACCCAACTTTCTATACTCGGACCTTGTCGGGGACATGCACTGAAAAATGATCAAGAGCAGCCTACTCTGATACCACTGATCTAGATTATTTTCGGCACGAAATGAGAGCGGAGATATAACACAGAAATATACAGAGATATTGAAAGAGAAACAGTAATATAATATAGATATATCAGAAATATAACCAGAGGCAAAGATTTACAGTAATACACGATTTCTATTAATGAAATAAATGTACAGAGACTGTAAAAATACAGAGTGAAAGACTCCCTAGAATGGTGGCAGCTTATCTCTAAGAAGAGATGTGACGGCTACTAGCATTCGCAAGAAGATGATTACAATGAGGCTCTAAAGGCCTTTTTACAATAAACCGGAATGCAAAAAACCCTAGACATCCAAAAACCTAACCCTAGGAGATGAAGCGCCAAAAGTCATGTGGGCCCCGTTTGGGTAACTTAGTACATCAACTTCCCGGGGTCATAACGTTTGCATACGATCTCTGTTTTAGGCGTATGATAGCCTGTTGGAAAGGTATCGTCGAGGAGATTCATTTTGGGGGCTCAATCATGTATTTAGATATATTTGAGAAGCTCAATTGTGATAAACCTTCATTTAGGCCATCAAAATAGCCCCGGAAGTTAAAACTGCTAAAAATAGTAAATTGTCAAAATTGCCAGAAAACTATTTTGAGCCAATTGGAAAATGTGGGTGGCCACTGATATCCACCTCAATCAATCCTCCCTCCTTAGGAAGCAATGGTCTCCATTGCGTTGAGTTCCTGGGGGAGAGGGAAAAACGTTTGTTGAATCTGCATCTTGGTGAGTTGTTTGCATTGTTGGAGACGTCGCGTTGCTCAGTTTGTGGAAGTCTGTCACGAACCCCTTGAGGTTGAGGTTGTTTAACAAGTCGAGCTACATGAGAGGATGGTGTGCAGAACGAATCTTTGCACTTTGTTGCAACCTTTTCAACCTGCTTCTATTGGATAGAAGGTGCTTGGGGCGAGGCTGCAGTGGTTGCAGTGTCCTTTTGTTCCCCTTTTTAACAGATTGTAAAGAAGCTGAATTTTGCAGTATGAGATACTAACTTGCAGAACTATTTAAGTGGAACAATATTTAGAACTACCTATGGTATTCTGTAGAGATGACCCCCCAAAGTAACAATGACACTACGGGGTAGAGACTGATAAATAGCATGGCGCTTCCACATATATGGTTGCCCAAGAGAACATCACAAACATACAGTGGGGAACATTACATAATACCTCATCCTTGAAGGGTTAGATGTTGTATGACAATCGACATTGTTGGCTGACACGAAGATCTCATCCTTGGCGAAACCACCCGATGTTGTATGGTTGCGGGTGTGGTGTTGTCAACAATCCCAACTGTTTGATGACCTCTGTTGAGATGAGGTTCTTCTTTCTTCCACTATCAACAATAAAATGCAGCGGGGTCCCCTTCACCCACACATGTGAATGAAAAAGGCGCTCCCCCTCTTCAGGATCTATTGGTTCTTTTGGTTGAATTGTTGCGGTCGCGACAATAGCAGTGGGGTCTTTGACGATGATCTGTCTTTTACCACTATTTTTAGAATCATATTATGAATCAGAGTTTGGCTCCTTGTCTTTGATCTCGGCCACCAATGACTGTTTTGAGCGACATTCATCAGTATTGTGCCAGGGGATTTTGTGGAAATCGCACCATTTTCCGGTGTCCTTCTTCGACTTCCCATGACCCTTCTTTTCATTTGGCTTAGACTGGTTTTCAGGAAGTTCTTTGTTAGGGTTGTCTTCATCATACTTTGGTTGTTGCGGATTTACAGACCTAAACTTTCGTTTGTTCTGGTGCTTAAATTTCTGCTCAATTTTAACAGCATATCGATAAGCAACACCGAGTGACGAGATGTCCAGAAAATCCATTTCAGTTTGAATGTATCTGTCTAGAGCCCCACGGTATTTCAGAACCAAATGTCGTTCAGAGTCTTTGATACCTAGCTTGGTGCGCAAGGTATGGAAGGTATTGGTGAACTCTGGAACTGCTTGGCCCCTCTCTTGCCGCAGTGTGGTCCATCTCATGTACTGGTCCTCATTGTTGCCAACAGGGTAATATCATTCATTTACCGCATCCACAAAAAAATCTCAAGTGGGCTCGACCCCTTATATTCCAGACTCCTCTATGGAACTTTGCTCCCAGTAAGTTTCCCACCAATGTTTGACATGAGGGAGAGCTTTAAAGAGTGTGAAGGTGATATTTTCTCTGTCGGAAAAATTATGAACAGAGAAATAACGTTCTAGCAGATTTAACCATTTGTCTAGGGCTTATGCATCTATCTGTCCTTCAAATACAAGAATATCAAAATTAACATGTACCTTGAAAGGCGAGGTGCTTCCAAAGTGGTCGAGTGATGAAGATGCACCTGTTGCTATCAGCAAGCGTTGAAGGATATGGGAAAAATTCTCCATCATTTTGTCCCTCTGTCGCGTGAGAGCTTGCTCAAGCAACAGATTGATAGGATCGCCTGCTCCGTTGTTTTTCTTTTCTTCCGCCATAGAGGGTTTCTTGGACGTACGAGAGTGATTGTCTTCAAGAGAGACAAGCTCGAGACCCAACTTTCTATACTTGGACCTCGTCGGGGACATGCAATAAAAAATGATCAAGAGCAGCCTGCTCTGATACCACTGATCCGGATTATCTTCGGCGTGAAATGAGAGCAGCAGTAATATACACAGAGATATAACACAAAAATATACAAAGATATTGAAAGAGCAGTAGTAATATAACAGAGATATATTAGAAATATAACCAGAGGCAAAGATATACAGTAATACACGATTTATATTAATGAAATAAATGTACAGAGATTGTAAAAATACAGAGTGAAAGACTCGCTAGAATGGTGGCAGCTTATCTCTGAGAAGAGATGTGACTGCTACTCGCATTCGCAAGAATATGATTATAACAAGGCTCTGAAGGCATTTTTACAATAAACCGGAATGCCAAAAACCCTAGACATCCAAAAACCTAACCCTAGCAGATGAAGCACCAAAAGTCATGTGGGCCCCATTTGGGTAAGTTAGTACATCAATTTCCCGGGGTCGTAACTTTTGCATACGATCTCTGTTTTAGGCAGATGATAGCCCGTTGGAAAGGTATCGTTGAGGAAATTCATTTTGGGGGCTCAATCATGCCTTACTATAATATTGTGAAGCTCGATCTCGAAAAACCTTCATTTAGGCCCTCAAAATAGCCCTGGAAGTAAAACTACTAAAAATAGTAAATTGTCAAAATTGCCAGAAAATTGTTTTGAGCCAGTTGGAAAAGGTGGGTGGCCACCGATATCTACCTGGATCAATCTTCCCTCCTTAAAAATAAATGGTCTCCATTGCGTTGAGTTCTCGGGGGAGAGGGAAAAGCGTTTATTGAATCTGCATCTTGGTGAGTTGCTTGCCTTGTTGGAGACGTCGCGTTGCTCAGTTTGTGGAAGTCTGTCATGAACCCGTTGAGGCTGAGGTTGTTCAACGAATCGAGCTACATGAGAGGACGGTGTGTAGAAGGAATCTTTGCACTTTACTGCAACCTTGTCGACCTTCTTCTATTGGATAAAAGGTGCTTGGGGCGAGGCTGTAGTGGTTGTAGTGTCCTTTTGTTCCCCTTCTGAACAGATTGTGAAGAAGCTGAATTTTGCAGTATGAGATACTACCTTGCAGAATTGTTTAGGTGGAACAATAGTCGGAACTACCTCTAGTATTCTGTATAGATGACCCCCCAAAGTAACAATGACACTACAGCGTCGAGATTCATGAATAGCATGGCGCTTCCACATATATGGCTGGCCCAAGAGAACATCATAGACATCTAGTGGGGAAACATCACATAATACCACATCCTTGAAGGCTTGGATGTCGTATGACAATCGATATTGCTAGATGACATGAAAATCTCGTCCTTGGCGAAGCCACTCTATGTTGTATGGTTGCAGGTGTGGTGTTGTCGACAATCCCAACTGTTTGATGACCTCTGTTGAGATGATGTTCTTCTAGCTTCTGCTATCAACAATAAAATGTAGCGGGGTTCCCTTCACCCACATCTGTGAATGAAAAAGGTGCTCCCCCTCTTCAGGATCTGTTGGTTCTTCTGGTTGAATTGTTGTGGTCGCGACAATAGCAGTGGGGTTTGTGTCATTGATATGTCTTTTACCAATATTTTTAGAATCAGATTATGAATCAGGGTTTGGCTCCTTGTCTTTGATCTCGGCCAATAATGACTCTTTTGAATGACATTCATCGGTGTTGTGTCAGGGGATTTTGTGGAAATCGCACCATTTTCCGGTGTCCTTGTTCGTCTTCCCATGACTCTTCTTTTCCTGTGGCTTAGACTAGTATTTAGGAAGTTGTTTGTTAGGATTGTCTTTATCATACTTTGTTTTTTGCGGATTTGCAGACCCAAACTCCCATTTTTTCTGCTCGATTTTAACAGCATATCAATAAGTAGCATCGAGTGATGAGATGTCCAGAAAATCCATTTCAGTTTGGATGTATCTGTGTAGAGCCCCACGGTATTTCAGAACCAAATGTCGTTCAGAGTCTTTAATACCCAACTTGGTGCACAAGGTATGGAAGGTATTGGTGAAGTCCGGAATTTCTTGGCCCCTCTCTTTCCGCAGTGTGGTCCATCTCATGTACTAGTCCTCATAGTTGCCAACAGGGTAATAATGTTCATTTACCGCATCCACAAAAAAATCCCAAGTGGGCTCGGCCCCATATATTCCAGACTCCTCTGTGCAACTTTGCTCCCAGTAAGTTTCCCACCAATGTTTGACATGAGGGAGAGCTTTAAGGAGTGTGGAGGTGATCTTTTCTCTATCGTAAAAATTGTGAACAGAGAAATAACCTTCTAGCATATTTAACCATTTGTCTAGGGCTTTTGCATCTATCTGTCCTTCAAATACGGGAATATCAAAATTAAATTGTACCTTGAAAGGCGAGGTGCTTACAAAGTGACCGCTTGATGAAGATACGCCTGTTGCAATTGGTAGGTGTTGAAGGATGTGGGAAAAATTCTCCATCATTTCGTCCATCTGTTGCGTTAGAGCTTGCTTAAGCAACAGATTGATAGGATCATATGCCCTGTCGTTTTTCTTTTCTTCCGCCATGGGGGGTTTCTTGGGCGTGCGAGAGCGATTGTCTTCAAGAGAGACAAGCTCGAGACCCAACTTGATATACTCGAACCTCGTCGGGGACATGCACTGAAAAATGATCAAGAGCATCATGCTCTGATACCACTGATCCGGATTATTTCCGGCACGAAATGAGAGAGGAGATATAATACAGAAATATATAGAGATATTGAAAGAGCAACAATAATATAATAGAGATATATCAGAAATATAACTAGAGGCAAAGATATACAGTAATACACGATTTCTATTAATGAAATAAATGTATAGAGACTGTAAAAATACAGAGTGAAAGACTCGCTAGAATGGTGGCAGCTTATCTCCGAGAAGAGATGTGACGGTTACTCACATTCGCAAGAATATGATTACAATGAGGCTCTGAAGACCTTTTTACAATAAACCAGAATGTCAAAAACCCTAGACATCCAAAAACTTAACCTTAGGAGATGAAGCGCCAAAAATCATGTGGGCCTCGTTTGGGTAAGTTAGTACATCAACTTCCCCGGGTCGTAACTTTTGCATACGATCTTCGTTTTAGGCGTATGATAGCCCGTTGGAAATGTATCATCGAGGAGATTCATTTTATGGGATCAATCATGTTTTTTTCTATCATTCAGAATCTTGATCTTGAAAAACCTTCATTTAGGCCCTCAAAATAGCCCCGAAAGTTAAAACTGCTAAAAATAGTAAAATGCCAAAATTGTTAGAAAATTGTTTTGAGCTAATTGGAAAAGGTGAGTGGCCACCGATATCCACCTAGATCAATCCTCCCTCTTTAGGAATCAATGGTCTACATTGCGTTGAGTTCCCGGGGGAGAGGGAAAAGCATTTGTTGAATCTGCATCTTGGTGAGCTGCTTGCCTTGCTGGAAACGTCGCGTTGCTTAGTTTGTGGAAGTCTGCCATGAACCTACTGAGGCTGAGGCTATTAAACAAGTCGAGTTATATGAGAGGACGGTGTGTAGAAGGAATATTTGCGCTTTGTTGCAACCTTGTTGATCTGCTTGTGTTGGATAGATGGTGCTTGGGGCGAGGCTGTAGTGGTTGCAGTGTCCTTATGTTCCCCTTTTGAACAGATTGTGAAGAAGCTAAATTTTGCAGTATGAGATACTACCTTGCGGCACTGTTTAGGTGGAACAATAGTCGGACTACCTCTGGTATTCTGTAGAGATGACCCCCCAAAGTAACAATGAAACTACAGCGTCGAGACTCATAAATAGCATGGCGCTTCCACATATATGGTTGGCCCAAGAGAACATCACAGACATCCAGTGGAGCAACATCACATAATACCTCATCCTTGAAGGGTTGGATGCCATGTGAAAATCGACATTGTTGGTTGACAAGGAGATCTCGTCCTTGGCGAATCCACTCGATGTTGTATGGTTGTGGGTGCGGTGTTGTCGACAATCTCAACTATTTGATGACCTCTGCTGAGATGAGGTTCTTCTGGCTTCCACTATCAACAATAAAATGTTGTGGGGTCCCCTTCACCCACATCTGTGAATGAAAAAGGTGCTCCCCCTCTTCAGGATCTGTTGGTTCTTCTGGTTGAATTATTGTGGTTGCGACAATAGCAGTGGGGTCTGCGTCGATGATCTGTCTTTTACCAATATTTTCATAACCAGATTCTGAATCAGGGTTTGGCTCCTTGTCTTTGATCTCGGCCACCAATGACTATTTTGAGCTACATTCATTGGTGTTGTGCCAGGGACTTTTGTGGAAATCGCACCATTTTCCGGTGTCCTTCTTCGTCTTCCCATGACCCTTCTTTTCATGTGGCTTAGACTGATTTTCAGGAATCTGTTTGTTAGGGCTATTTTTATCATACTTTGGTTTTTGCGGATTTGTAGACCCAAACTCACGTTTGTTCTGGTGCTTAAATTTATGCTCGATTTTAACAGCATATCGATAAGCAGCACCGAGTGATGAGATGTCCAGAAAATCTATTTCAATTTGGATGTATCTGTGTAGAGCCCCATGGTATTTCAAAACCAAATGTCGTTCAGAGTCTTTGATACCCAGCTTGGTGTGCAAGGTATGGAAGGCATTGGTGAACTCCGGAACTGCTTGGCCCCTCTCTTGTCGTAGTGTGGTCCATCTCATGTACTGGTCCTCATAGTTTCCAACAGGCTAATATTGTTCATTTACCGCATTGACAAAAAAATTCCAAGTGGGCTCAACCCCATATATTCTAGACTCCTCTGTGGAAATTTTCTCCCAATAAGTTTCCCACCAATGTTTGACATGAGGGAGAGTTTTAAGGAGTGTGAAGGTGATATTTACTCTGTCAAAAAAATTGTGAACAAAAAAATAACCTTCTAGCAGATTTAACCATTTGTCTAGAGCTTCTACATCTATCTGTCCTTCAAATACGGGAATATCAAAATTAACTTGTACCTTGAAAGGCGAGGTGCTTCCAAAGTGGCCGCTTAATGAAGATGTGGATGTTGCTATCAGCAGGCGTTGAAGGATGTGGGAAAAATTCTCCATCATTTCGTCCCTCTATTGCGTGAGAGCTTGCTCAAGCAACAAATTGATAAGATCGTCTACTCCGTCGTTTTTCTTTTCTTCCACCATGGAAGGTTTCTTGGGCATGTGAGAGTGATTGTCTTCAAGAGAGACAAGCTCGAGACCCAACTTGCTATATTCAGACCTCGTCGGGGACATGCACTGAAAAACGATCAAGAGCAGCCTGCTCTAATACCACTGATCCAGATTATTTTCGGCAAGACATGAGAGCGGAGATATAACACAGAAATATACAGAGATGTTGAAAGAGAAACAGTAATAAAATAGAGATATATTGAGAATATAACAAGAGGCAAAGATATACAGTAATACATTATTTCTATTAATGAAATAAATGTACAAAGACTGTAAAAATACAGAGTGAAAGACTCGCTAGAATGGTGGCATCTTATCTCTGAGAAGAGATGTGACAGCTACTCGCATTCGCAAGAAGATGATTACAATGAGGCTGTGAAGGCCTTTTTACAATAAACCGGAATGCCAAAAACCCTAGACATCCAAAAAACCTAACCCTAGGAGATGAAGCACCAATAACCATTTGGGTAAGTTAGTACATCAACTTCCCGAGGTCATAACTTTTGCATACAATCTTCGTTTTAGGCGTGTCATAGTCCGTTGGAAAGGTATCGTCGATGAGATTCATTTTGGAGGCTCAATCATGCCTTCGACTATCATTGAGAAGCTTGATATCGAAAAACCTTCATTTAGGCCCTCAAAATAGCCCCGAAAGTTAAAACTATTAAAAATAGTAAATTGCCAAAATTGCCAGAAAACTGTTTTGAGCCAGTTGGAAAAGGTGAGTGGCCACCGATATCCACCTGGATCAATCCTCCCTCTTTAGGAAGTAATGGTCTCCATTGCATTGAGTTCCCGGGGGAGAGGGAAAAGCGTTTGTTGAATCTGCATCTTGGTGAGTTGTTTGTCTTATTGGAGACGTCGTGTTGCTTAGTTTGTGGAAGTATGTCACGAACCCGTTGAGGTTGAGGTTGTTCAAAAAGTCGAGTTACATGAGAAGAAGGTGTGCAAAAGGAATAGTTGTGCTTTGCTGCAACCTTGTCGACCTGCTTATGTTGGATAGAAGGTGTTTAGGGTGAGGCTGCAGTGGTTGCAGTGTCCTTCTTTTCCCCTTTTGAACAGATTGTGAAGAAGTTGAATTTTGCAATATGAGATACTACCTTGCTGCATTGTTTAGGTGGAACAATAGTCAGAACAACCTCTAGTATTTTGTAGAGATGACCCCCCAAAGTAACAATTACACTACGAAGTTGAGACTCATAAATAGCTTGGCGCTTCCACATATATGGCTAGCCCAAGAGAACATCACAGACATCCAGTGGGGCAACATTACATAATACCTCATCCTTGAAGGGTTGGATGTCATGTGACAATCGACATTGTTGGTTGACACGAAGATCTCTTCCTTGGCGAAGCCACCTGATGTTGTATGGTTGCGGGTGTGGTGTTGTCGACAATCTCAATTGTTTGACAACCTCTGCTAAGATGAGGTTCTTCTGGCTTCCACTATCAACAATAAAATGCAACGGGGTCCCCTTCACCCACATCTGTGAATGAAAAAGGCGCTCCCCCTCTTCAGGATTTGTTGGTTCTTCTGGTTGAATTGTTGTGGCCACGACAATAGCAGTGGGGTTTGCAGCGATTATCTGTCTTTTACCAATATTTTCATAATCATATTATGAATCAGGGTTTGGATCCTTGTCTTTGATCTCGGCCACCAATGATTGTTTTGAACGACATTCATCAGTGTTGTGCCAGGGGATTTTGTGGAAATCGCACCATTTTCCGATGTCCTTCTTCGTCTTCCCATGACCCTTCTTTTCCTGTGGCTTAGACTGGTTTTCAGGAAGTTGTTTGTTAGGATTTTCTTTATCATACTTTGGTTGTTGCAGATTTGCAGACCCAAACTCCCGTTTGTTCTGGTGCTTAAATTTCTGCTCAATTTTAACAACATATCGATAAGCAACACCGAGTGATGAGATGTCCTAAAAAATCATTTTGGTTTGGATGTATTTGTGTAGAGCATTGCGGCATTTCAAAACCAAATGTCGTTCAAAGTCTTTGATACCCAGCTTGGTGCAGAAGGCATGGAAGGTATTGGTGAAATCCAGAACTGCTTGGCCCCTCTCTTGTCGCAGTGTGGTCCATCTCATGTACTGGTCCTCATAGTTTCCAACAGGATAATACTGTTCCTTTACCGCATCCACAAAAAAATCCCAAGTTGGCTCGGTCCCATATATTCCAGACTCCTCTGTGGAACTTTGCTCCCAGTAAGTTTCCCACCAATGTTTGACATGAGGGAGAGATTTAAGGAGTGAAAAGGTGATCTTTTCTCTGTCGAAAAAATTGTGAACAGAGAAATAACCTTTTAGCAGATTTAACCATTTGTCTAGGGCTTCTACATCTATCTGTCCTTCAAATACAGGAATATCAAAATTAACTAGTACCTTGAACGACGAGATGCTTCCAAAGTGGTCGCGTAATGAAGATGTGCCTGTTGCTATCGGCAGGCGTTGAAGGATGTGGGAAAAATTCTCCATCATTTCGTCCCTCTGTCACGTGAGAGCTTGCTCAAGCAACAGATTGATAGGATCATCTGCTCCGTCATTTTTATTTTCTTCCGCCATGGAGGGTTCTTGGGCGTGCGAGAGCGATTGTCTTCAAGAGAGACAAGCTCGAGACCCAACTTTCTATACTCAGACCTCGTCGGGGACATGCACTGAAAAACGATCAAGAGCAGCCTACTCTGATACGACTGATCCGGATTATTTTCGGCACAAAATGAGAGCTAAGATATAACAAAGAAATATACAGAGATATTGAAAGAGCAACAGTAATATAATAGAGATATATCGAAAATATAACCAGAGGCAAAGATATACAGTAATACACGATTTCTATTAATGAAATAAATGTACAAAGACTGTAAAAATATAGAGTGAAAGACTCGCTAGAATGGTGGCAGCGTATCTCTAAGAAGAGATGTGACAGCTACTCGCATTCGTAAGAAGATGATTACAATGAGGATATGAAGGCATTTTTACAATAAACCAGAATTTCCTAAAACCCTAGACATCCAAAAACCTAACCCTAGGAGATGAAGCGCCAAAACTCATGTGGGCCCCGTTTGGGTAAGTTAGTACATTAACTTTCCGAGGTCGTAACTTTTGCATATGATCTTCGTTTTAGGCGTATGATAGCCCGTTGGAAAGGTATCGTCGAGGAGATTCATTTTGGGGGCTCAATCATCCCTTTGGGTATTGTTGAGAAGCTTGATCTCGAAAAACCTTCATTTAGGCCCTCAAAATCGCCCCTGAAGTTAAAACTGCTAAAAATAGTAAATTGCCAAAATTGTCAGAAAATTGTTTTGATCCAGTTGGAAAAGGTGGGTGGCTATCGATATCCACCTGGATCAATAGAATAATAAGGTAGACTATTATGTGCATAGATGAATCTATTGCCATGGTTCCATAGGTAGCTCAAGGAGAAACACGACATAGTTTATGGAGATAGAGACAAAGATTGATGAGGATATTTTTTTTGTTTTCCATACAGACACATATTGATGAGGATATATTTTCTATTTTCCATACAGACTCTGTGTCTATGCGATTAAATGTTAGTTCTTTAATTGCTTATGTAACAACCCTAATTAAATATTTTATTATCATGGTTGATAAATATTAATTTAATTAATTATTAAAATAAATTTATTGAGTCTTTATTATAATATTATTAAAATTGGTAGTTGAAGTAATTAATGGGAGGGATAAGGTGGTTGAGGAATTAATGGGGGGATAAGGCGGCTGGAGAATTGAAGGAGGGAGTGGGATTCGAGGGAGGAGGATAAGGAAGAGGGGAGAGAACTTGGAGAAGGATCTTTTTTTGTTGTTTGGGGGTTTTTGGGAGGTGAAATTGGGGAAGAAGAAGGAGGAAGAAATTTTGAAAGGAATTGTTTGGTGCTTGGGAACTCTCACAGGGACACAGTTGTTGCTGGGAATTTTGGGCTCGGGGGCCAGGAAATCACAAGGATTCCTGGAGCTAGGGAGTCAGAGAGGTTGTTCCTAGTTGGCTAGGAGGTTAATACTCAGTTTGGGCAGTTGGGTAGGGTCATCAACAACTAGGAAAGGGCTAAATCAACTAAGCTTCAGGTTGAGGTAGATACTTTATGCATTTTCTGCTATCATTATATTGTTGTTAATTATTATGTTATTAGTATGTTGTTGTTGCTATGATGTTTGTTGATATGTTGTTAGTATGTTGTTGTTATTAGCTTGTTGTTGATTATCATGTTGTTGTCAATTATTATGCTAGTAGAAACTGTCAATTATTATGCTGATAGAAACTGTCAATTATTATGTTGGTAGAAAGAAAATTGTAAACTAAGTAGCAGTAATTAAAGAAGTAGATTAGAAAGTATTTATTTATTTTTATGAGGCTCTGTAATTTAGGCCTTACATATGGTATTAGAGCCTGGTTTCAAAACTGAAACCTAGGCTTGACCACCCACATAATTGTACAATATGTTCCCAAACCCCAAATTACAGCCTAAAAACTCTTTAAACTACAACCAACCCTTAAATAACCCATAAATGACCCTGGAACCCTAAGAAAACTACCCATAAAAGTATTAGAGAGAATGGTGAAAGTGTTAGAGAAGAGGGTGAGTGCAGCAAGGAAAAAGACCCTACCACACCTTTTGTAGTTCCATATCCACATGTTCCTAGAAAGCTCTCTCAAATATATATATATATATATATATATATGATACTAAAACAGTAAATAGAAATAAACACACACACACACACACACACACACATGTCTATATCTGATACTAAAGCCAGTAAACAGATTTATAAAAAAAAATATAGCTCAGCACACACAAAAAAATAAATAATAAAATATATATATATATATATATATAAATAAGAAATATATTAAAAATATATAGAATAAATTAAAAAAAAAAAATTATTGGGTTTTGATCATCGATCCCAATCTTCGAGGTATGCCACAAGTGCCAACACATCATACTAATGCCTAAACATCCAAGTTTCAAATTGTGCTACCAACTTCCAAGGGGAACGCCCTCACATGGAGTTCCAAGGGAGAAGCTCGCATTGATTGTAGTGCACTGCGTGTATAGAATAAATAAATAAAAATTATATAAATAAATGTAAAAATATATATTGGGACTTCCACTCAATTTTCAAGCAATCGACATCAATTCCCGAGACCAAGCACCAAGACATCAAGGGGGAGCCCACGAAAGTGTATTGCACAAGGCGTAAAAAAAATATATTGGTATTTCTATCATCGAGCCCAACTATCTCTAAGAAAGAAGAAAGAAAGCCAGAAAAGTATTTGCCAAAATTTTCAAAAAAAATAAAATAGAGAAACTAGAGAATCAGAGTAACCGACAAATATCAAAGAGAAAGAATTTCAAATAACAGGCTTACATGCTGTAAAACAACCGAAAATCCCATGAAAACCGTAAATGTTGTGAGAAGGATGTAATTGACAAGATGTTTTGAGAGTAGTAATACAAAGGCCATATCAAGATTAAGGGGAAAATGATAGCAAATATGTACAGAGTGAACCCGGCCGTAGTAGAGACGAAGAAATGGGAGACTGGTCGAACGAAGACTACAACGCTAGCAACAACAATGGTGAGTAGCAATTGGATAGTGAGAATCGAGTATATTTTCCTTATGAAAGCCCACCGGAGCGAAATTTCATCGGAGGCTTGAGCTAGGTAGAGCGTCGAGTTCCCCGTCTCCAGGTCTGCATATGGTCCAGGAAGGGTTTTCACCATCGTTACCCTATGCCACGATACAGAGAGATCGTTCTCCTAGAAAGCCGAGATAAGCACCAAAAAACGCAACAACATCACAAGTCATCCCAAAGACCAAGCAACTAAGGAGGGAGCCCACAAGGCTTGTGCACACCATGTTCTCCTGGAAAGCCGAATAAGCCACCAAGTGCAAGTCACGAGGGTGGAGGAGCGCCAAGTCTTGTCCAAGCACCACGAAAGAGGAGCCCACGATGGGCATATGTTTCATGCGCTACACCTATCTAGCCCTAACAAACAACGAGTAAAGCACCTGAGATATGGACAGTCTCAACACCAAGACTAAGCTCCAAAGCTCGACTTAGATCAAGCGTTAGGCCTTCGGCAACAGAGGAGACATGGCTGCATTAGTTTGCTGCTTCACTAGCTGTAACTTGTGCCCCCATTTTTGAATGGTATCGTCGATTTTCATGGCATTCAAGTGGGCTTGTAGGAGACTTCTCTATGCTGAAGGGGCACCATCAAAGGTCGACAGATCGATGGTGCAGTGGAAGGTTTTCATGGCTCCAACTACCAATGCCAGTGTTAGTTCCTCCAACGTCTAGCCAAGCATCGAAACCCCGACCTCTTGCTATGTAAAGGACTCACAAGTCCGTGCTCAAACCAATCGCCCAACGCCAAGCTCACAAGACCATACCACACAAATTTCATGCTCGCCAACATGCCAAGCAGTTGCAGAATGGAAGAGGTTATTGAGAAGGAACATTATGGGATGTGCGAGTGAGAGTTTGTTGTGGGTAGGGTTTAGGTACTGAGAGCGGGGGGTGAGGCACGTGGGCCTCATGCGAGGACCCACGATGTCCGATCTTAATTATTTTAATTTCTTTTAATTTTAATTTATTTATTTTTATTTTATATTTGAAAATATTATTAATAGGCCTTATATTTGAAAATATTAATATTATTTTAAAAAATATTTTAATAAGTTTAGAAAATATTATTATTATTATTATTATAAGTTTTAAAGATAATTTTTTTTAAAATTATTATTTAGAAAATATTATTAATAAGTTTTAAAGATAAAAAAAAATTAAATTATTATTTAGAAAATATTATTAATAAGTTTTAAAGATAATTTATCAATTAGAAAATATTAATCATAGTGTACCTTAAGTTAAGTGATTCAGAACTTAATAATATTAATATTGATATAAATATAATTCAAAATATTGTTATAAAACATTAAAATCAATTATAAAACATTATTAAATAAGAGAGGGTTTAATTATTTATAAGGTATATAAAGATATAAGGGTTAGAAGACGGGTTATAACGCATGTTAAGGAAATACCCCACAATGTTATCCTAGTTAGAGAGGCGAGAGAGTTAGTAGCATACTTAGACGATGATACCAAGCTTAGATGCTTTAACCCTTACCTAAGCCACTTACCCTAAAGAGAGTAATGTCTTTTTACAGACAACTAAAAAAAAAACGCCTAACCCTATGTTTACAAGTATAAGTTGAGCGAATGTGGACTGCCTTAAACTCTTCCCTGATAAGCCTTTGGTTTGATGCCAATTCAGTTATTCAAGATGGTTAGGACTTAGAGAAATCGAGGCCGAGGGGCATCGTCGCAAGGACCGTCAACGTCGGCGTTGCCACCACCATCACCTGAATTAGCTCTCATTTTGCGCTCTTTGGAGGCTATTAATGAGACATTAAAGAGGCGTCAGTCAGCAGATGTCGAAGTGGAACCCCCACCATCTGCAGTGGGTAAGCCTGAAGCGTCGAGGGACTCAGAGGGAGGGCCTCCACCTGGGGACATCACCAGAGAACTACAGAAGATCAAACTCCCAGAGTTTGTCAGCGGTCGTGCAAGTGAATGTGTGGAGGCATGGTTGGAAGGAATGACATGATGTTTCGCCTTAAGATACTATGTTTCCACATCAAAGGTGAAAATAATAATCTTTCAGTTGAGGGACAATGCCTTGAACTGGTGGGGTAACCTAGAGAAGCAGTTGTAGCTAACCCTAGACACCATCTCATGGGAGCTCTTTGAGGAAAGGTTTTGGAGGAAATATTTGTCAACTTACTATGAGGAACAATAGGTGGGAGCATTTCATGCTCTAGTTCAAGGAAACAGGACCGTGGAAGAGTACGAGATCAGGTTCATGGAGTTGGTAAAATATGTCTTGTACATGGATATCTATCAACGACAGGAAAAAAAATTTGTGTATGGGTTAAACCCTAAGATAAGGGCCATGGTACGGATGTGGAAACCGTCGTCAGTAGCTGAAGCAGTTGAAAATGCACGTTATGCGGAGGAGCATATGAGCTTAAACGGAGGTATGAGATCAACCTTTCCACGACATCCTGGATTCGTGGGAAAGGCCCCTAGGACCTTCTCGAGGGGAGGAAGCTCTAGGCCACCTCCATATGGAAATAGAGTCGCACCTAGAATAGTTGCTACAGGTATTTCAATGGCAGCGAGTGCAACATCCCACTCATCACCAACGACGCAGGCAGGTCCACGACCTTCTTAGGGAGTAGTAAGTAGGGGCAGGGGCTCCAAGGGAAGGAACTCATTTCAGAGACCATCACAGGGAAGTGCGCAGGTTCCATCTCATGTTATGTGTTGGGGGTGTGGAGGACCCCATTACGAGCGTGACTGCCTAGAGTCACAAGCGGGATTTGTGCATAGAGAAGAAAAGGCCCCGATGGGAAGAGTGAGTAATAGCCACCAGATTTATGCAACGATTATTAATCGCCAGGAAGAACATCAATCCACAGTGGTGGAGTCATCAGGTACACTAAATCATGTCAATGTTAAAATTTTATTTGATTTTGGTGCTACAGATAGTTTCATTTCACCTTGTGCATTAGACAAGTGTGGGTTGGCAACCTACGAGCACGATGAATTTAAACAAGTTGAGGTGCCTTCAGGGGAAAAACAAGTGGTAGGACCTAGTGTCGATAATTGTCTAGTAGACATGGGAGTGTGTACTACTAGGTTGAAGGTGTATGTCACTTCTCTGGGGACGTATGACCTAATCATTGGAATTGATTGGTTAGAAGCCCATCGAGCTATGGTAGATTGTTTCGCGAAAAGGGTGCTTTGTGTTGACAATGAAGGAAGGTCAATAGAGATCCATGGTGTACGGAGGAAAGTGTATCTACGCTTTATCTTGACCATGAAGGTTAAACATTGCATGAGGCAAGGTTGTCGATTATATGTAGTGGAAGCAGTCAATGAAGGGAAAGGACCCTCCTTGGATCAGTACCCAGTATTGTCGAAGTTTAAGGATGTTTTTCCGAAAGAGTTGCCAGGGTTACCTCCTGAGAGGGAGCTTGATTTTACCATTGAGTTAAAACCTGGTGCGAAGCCAATTTCAAAGACTCTGTATAGGATGACAGTGCCAAAACTTTGTGAGTTGCAGATGTAGTTGAAGGAACTACTCGACTTAGGGCTAATAAGGCCTAGTGTCTCACCTTGGGGTGCACCAGTAATTTTTGTGAAGAAGAAGGATGGTTCCTTACGATTGTGTATAGGTTACAGGGGCTTGAACCATGCTACAGTGAAAAATAGGTACCCAATGCCACAGATCAGATGAAAAGAGCAGCGATGTTCTCAAAAATTGATTTGCGATCAGGGTATCACCAATTACAGATTAAGGAAGGCGATATTCCTAAAATTGAATTTCGAACTCGGTTTGGTCATTACGAGTTCATTGTAGTCCCTTTTAGTTTGACCAATGCGCCAGCAGTATTCATGAGCCTCATGAATGGTGTATTCCGAAAGAACTTAGATCGCTTTATACAGGTCTTTCTGGATGATATCCTCATCTATTCCAAGAATGAAAGAGAACATGAGGAACACTTGCGAGTGGTGTTGTCTTGCTTTAGAGAGAACAAATTGTATGGAAAGTTGTCGAAGTGTTCTTTCTTCGAGAAAGAAATTCACTATTTAGGTCATATCATTTTCGGTGAAGGAATCTCTATGGACCCAAAAAAGGTAAAGGCCATTATGGACTGGCCAGTGCCGAAAAATGCTCATGAGGTAAGAAGCTTCATGGGGCTAGCGGGTTATTATCGGAGATTTGTGGAAGGGTTCTCTAAAATAGCGAAACCCATCACCACTTTGCAGTGCAAGGGAGTTAGGTATGAATGGACAAAAGAATGTGATAGTGCATTCATCGAGCTTAAGAGGTTACTAACTAGTGCACCAATTCTACAAGTGTCAGATATGGAAAAAGACTTCATAGTCTGCACAGATGCCTCGAAGCAAGGATTGGGGGTCGTGTTAATGCAGGATGGAGGAGTGATAGTGTATGAGTCAAGGAAGTTGAAGCAACATGAGGAGCTTTACACTACTCATGATTTATAGATGGCAATTGTAATGTTAGCTCTGAAAATTTGGAGGAACTATCTAATGAGGCGAAACTTTGAGCTCAAAACAGACCACGAAAGCTTAAAACATCTCTTCACTCAAAGGGATCTCAATGTCAAGAAGAGGCGATGGAGTGAGTTTATGAGTGAGTATGATTTTGGAATTTCGTACATCAAGGGAAAGGAAAATGTGGTCGCGGATGCCTTGAGTAGGAGACCACGTGTCTTCTCCTTGGTACCTTTAAAAGTCAATCTTAGGGAGCATGTGTTGGGGCAACTTCTTGGAGATAGTTGGTATTTAAAGGTTACTTCAACCCTCCAGAGTGGAAGGCAATTAGATCCAAAGTATGAAGGATATAACCTGAAAGCAGATGGACTATTAAGATATCAAGGAAGGATGTACATCCCCGAAGGTGGGGATATTTGAAGCATCATACTCAAGGAAGCCCATAGAGAACTTTATTGTGCGCATCTGGGTGTGAAGAAAATGTACGCAGACATGAAGAAGCTTTTCTTCTGGGTAGGCATGAAGCGTGATGTAGTCCATTTCGTCGCCAAGTGCCTAGAGTGTCAACAAGTGAAAGTTAACCACCACCACCTAGCAGGTCTCCTACAACCGCATGATGTCCCTATGTCCAAATGGGAAGTCATTTCTATGGATTTTGTTGTGGGATTGTTGCTCACATCGCATAGAAACAATTCCATTCTTGTGATAGTTGATAAGTTGACCAAGAGTGCTCATTTTATTTCGGTTAGAGACACTTACGATGTCACTGATGTGGCATGCATGTTTATAAGTGAGGTCATTTGTTTGCATGGGTTACCCAAGAAGATCATTTCAGATGGGGACTTCAGATTCACTTCTAGTTTTTGGACAAGTTTACAGTCAACGTTGGGGACTCGGTTGAACTTAAGCACAACTTATCATCCTGAAACATATGGGAAAACTGAGAGAGTAAATCAGGTTATGGAAAACATGCTTAGGATGTATGTTATGGATAATCAAACCCATTGGGAGAAGTACCTACCTTTGGTAGAGTTCACCTACAATAACAGTTTTCATAGCTCCATTGGAATGCCACCCTACAAAGCTCTGTATGGAAGGTCAAGCAGAACACCGTTGAGTTGGGAAAGGTTAGAAGACTGAGTGACAGTTGGGCTGGAATTGATTCAAGAGATGGAGAAATAGGTGATTCAAATTAGGCAGTGACTAAAGGAAGCACAAGATAGACATAAAAGTTATGTTGATGCACATAGGACTGACCAAAGTTATAAAGTGGGAGATCAAGTTTTCATTCGTATCAGGCCTAATAAGACTACCATTCGGTTCGGGAAGGAGACAAAGTTGTCGCCTTGATTTATAGGACTGTTCAAAATCTAAGAGAGAATTGGACCTGTTGCCTATCATCTCGTACTACCACCCCACTTGCATAAAACTCATAGTGTTTTTCATGTATCTATTCTACGTCATTATGTTGCTGATGAATCACATAAACTGAATTGGAAGGAATTGCAGATATCGGATGCGGGAACCCTCACGGTAGAACCGTTACACATATTGGACCATAGGGTCCGACAGCTCAAGAACCGTCTGGTAGACCAAGTTAAGGTCCAGTGGGACAAGTATAGCACAAGATCTGCTACTTGGGAGGATGCCAAGACCTTACGACAAGATCATCCCTCACTTTTTTGACCACCTCGGGAATATGTTTCTCGAAGGTTGGGTGTATGTAATGCCACCTTTTGACTTAGACAACTAGAATTACCTAAGGCCTAATCACCTTTATTTTCTATTCACTGTGAAACTATTAATGATACACTTGAACTTTTAAGATGTATGAACCTATGTGAATGTTAATTCTATGAATGTTTAACGTTATTTGAATGATGATGGATATTATGCAATCTATTATGTGAATGACAATTCTATGAATGTTTAACGTTATTTGAATTATGTTGGATATTATGCAATCTATTTCTAACTTGAAAATTTTGACATTTAAAGTTGTTGGTACGTGGATACCAAATTGAGATTATCGTTGAATGCATTTACATGATGATAATGCATAGATATGTATGAGTTTGTGTTATAGACTCATCTGCAGGTCAATGGGCTATGAAATAACCAAAGGATAATGATAATAAAAATTTGATGTCGTGAACACCGACCGAGAAACAATATGGTATGAATCTTTGTATGTGAAATTATGTTGGTTCGAATGCTTTGCTATGATATATCGAATAGTGCAGATTTTCAGGTGGTGAGACTACCTAAAACTGAATATACGATGACAAAATTCTCAGCAACACAATGCCACTTTATGTTCCATGGTAGGGTGTGGACCCTAGTCCTATTAGGAGGGGTGGAAGCATTTCCCACCGTGTATCCTCTGAAACCTGGAGTCATGGGAGGACGGTGTTAGCTCACGCTCCCCTAGACATGTGATGATGATTGTCAGTTGCCTATTGGGGAAGATTGGTCAAGAGAGTTGACACTTTCGCTTACAGGTTCTATTTGGAGTTAGGTCAATATAGTTGACGCTCCAAGATAGTCCAGCAGAGGAAGGATAGGGATGGAAGACGGAAGTAAGTTAGGGAGGAAGGATGAATATAAATAGTTGAGAGTGTGTGGGGATTTCTCCTTATAGTAGAATTTATTGTTTTCCCCCTTTTTGAAAAGAATATATGTATATTTATAATTGCTTAACTAAACTATAATTATCTAAATGAACGTTGTTTGTGCTAAATTATTATAATTGAGGGATTTTGCGAGCATTTTAATTGGTTTACTATCTTTTATGAAATGAATGGTCTTGTTGATTGGATTGGACGCATACAAGAATTACTATAGGTGTGATCATTATTGTCATTAGTACATGCGTGAGTCTTGCATGTGCTAGCTACACATGCATTCCTTGCACATGTACACTAGTATGTATAAGTGTTTTTTTTTTGTTTTTTACGGATGATGTTGTTGTTTGATGTGGATGTATGAACCATGTGTCATTACCCTTGTATTGTAAATTGCTCTAATTTCAGGACGAAGTTTCTTGAAGGGTGGGTGTATGTAACAACCCTAATTAACTATTTAATTATCATGGTTGATAAATATTAATTTAATTAATTATTAAAATAAATTTATTGAGTCTTTATTATAATATTATTAAAATTAGTAGTTGAAGTAATTAATGGGAGGGATAAGGTGGTTGATGAATTAATGCGGGGGTAAGGCGGTTGGAGAATTGAAGGAGGGAGTGGGATTCGAGGGAGGAGGATAAGGAAGAGGGGAGAGAACTTGGAGAAGGATCTTTTTTTGTTGTTTGGGGGTTTTTGGGAGGTGAAATTGGGGAAGAAGGAGGAAGAAATTTTGAAAGAAAGAGTTTAGTGAATAGTTTTGGTGCTTGGGAACTCTCACAAGGACACAGTTGTTGCTGGGAATTTTGGGCTCGGGGGCCCAGAAACCACAAGGATTCCTGGAGATAGGGAACCAGAGAGGTCATTCCTAGTTGGATGGGAGGTTAATACTCAGTTTGGGCAGTTGGGCATGATCATCAACAACCAGGAAAAGGCTAAATAAACTAAGCTTCAGGTTGCGATAGATCTTTTATGCATTTTTTGCTATCATTATATTGTTGTTAATTATTATGTTGTTAGTATGATGTTGTTGCTATGTTGTTTGTTGATATGTTGTTAGTATGTTATTGTTATTAGCTTGTTGTTGATTATCATGCTGCTGTCAATTATTATGCTGGTAGAAAGAAAATCAAGAAAGGAAATTCTAAACTAAGTAGCAATAATTAAAGAAGTATACTAGAAAGCATTTATTTATTTTTATGAGGCTCTGTAATTTAGGCCTTACAGCTTATGTGGCTCGTATGTGTGCAGTTGTTGGGTCTGTTTATACACCACCTTCAAAGTTGACGACATTCACGTCATTGTGTGTGCATTTATGGAAAGAACAGAGTTGTAAGTGGCTCCACCTCTTGTTCACTATCCACTCATGATACTTACTAAATATCAAACTTGTCTAACTTCTCACTAGATTATCGGTATCCACAAAAATTGGAAGATGTTAGTCGAAAACGGTAAAGATAGTTGTCCCTACCGACCAATTAAAGTAAAAGGTGTTGCAATAGTTAGCACATTCCACAGAGGAGTCAACTTGAAGCCAACTCAACTCATTATGCTTGGTGGCTAGGAAAGCCACTTGTTCACCTTAATTAGTATCATAGATTATGGATCTCATCTCAATCCGTGTTACTTAGACAACCTATATTACAAGACATTGACAATGGCAGTGGTGAATAAATAAACTAAAACTATTAATATCGATCTCTAATTTAATGAAAGCCGACATACATTGAATAAGTTATTAATGCAAAGGTATGCTTAGTAGTTTTTGGCGGTGGCGAATAAATAAACCAAAATTATTAATATATTGATCTCTAATTTAATGAAAGCCGACATACATTGAATAATTTATTAATGCAAAGTTATGCTCGACAATTTTGATTTTTGCAATGGTATACATGGCAAATTTTAAGTTTTTTTTTTCCTTTTTAATTTATTATTATTATTTTTAAAAGAAATGTCATGTCCAGAGAGAGGTATTTAGTCAGATCAAACTCATCGACTAATCAGAAAACAACTATTCAAATTTAAAAAAATCTAAAAAGAGTTTTTAAATTTTAAAAGATTCAAAAAAACTTTATAAAACTTAGGAGAATTTTTTTGAAATAAACTCGGTCAATTGTGTTTGACTGACCTAACCAATTGTTATATTCCCTACTTTGGCGAGGACTAATAATAGGTGAGGTCCCTCAAAATATTTGATCCTTTATTTCCAACATTTCCCTTGTAACTCCAAAATTTCATTAGATATCATGTATATATATCAACATCATAAAACATACAAAAAAGTAACCAATATAAACATGTCACACCATCAAACACTTGTACCTCCCAAAATATCATTATGTCATGATTTTAAAAAATTTCAAAAAAATAATATCACGTGTCTGTTGTCCAAAAATATGCATCAAATGTCAAGGTAGAAATGTCATCATACAAACTTAAATAGATCAGAAATAATATTTTTTGTTCAATGTTGCCTCTCTGTGCTTACTTCCCTTTGAAAGAGAAGCCCTATGCTTAAGTAAGTATTGATCAACAAACTTATTTTCTTCCACTTTCTTAATCTCAAGTTGCATATCATTAAAAGTATTTTTTCTTTCATTACTTTCATCTTGAGTTGAAGGTTGTTTTGACTATATGGATGAGGCTTCAGATGACTCAGAGCTTGGAGAATTTACGAGTTGTTTTCCTTTTTCCAATTAGGGTCTGATAGAAAGTGCTTTGTAGTTTCTAGGGACTTGAACTGAATGAGCCATAGAAGCAACAAATGCAACATGAGGCATAGGATGCAGAGGAGGAGGTGGTGGCAATGGGACATCGGGCCAATGGACTATGCTAGAAGGAGGATTTGGAAGAATATTTCCCAACCATTATTGGTTGGTTGTACAGGATGTCTAGGGAAGTCAACAATAGTTAGATAAAGTTGCAAGGGAGGAGCAAGATGATCTTGAGGAGGTGGCAAGACATGATGTCCAACAAGATTAAGGTAGTCGGCTTGCACCAACTAATTGAACTCTTCAGAGTCGGAATAAAAATGTATAGATAATCTCATCTTTGTGTTTCTTCCTTGCTGCCCAAAAACATTTGACACTCTTCCTCTTCAACCCATGTTACCTTGGTTTCCACTACGGTTACTTCTGCGACTGAAAATGTTGATATATATGCATCATTGTTCCAATTAGTAAATATACAAGACACAATATATCAAACATGTAATACATTTTTTCTTGAAATGACTTAGTTATGGCTCTAAAAAAGACAAAGTAACTAAGCATGCAAGAGAACAATGAGTGGGAATGAAGGGAAACAAGGAAGAAAAACCATTTCTGACAGGCAACCCTCTCACTAATTTTTTCTTTCAAAAATCTGATCTAGAACACTCTTTTGCAAAATTTCTTCATATGAACAGTCAATTATTCCTTTGAACATGGGAAGTGAATGAAAAATGAAATAATACATGACAAGGAAAACAATGACAATGGGAGTTGTAATTGATGAAACATGTTACAAGATGACATGAATGCATGAAAATTTCATGTTCATTATCTATAAACAATCAATCATTTATGTTCATCACTTGTATCATTCTTCATTGTAAATCTGATAATCTATGTATTGCTCACTTCAAAATACTCATAAACAACATTCAAGTGTGCCTAAAACATTCATTTTATTCCCAAAATACTTCTGGAAATTACATATTGGTATGAGTTTACTACACCCAAATCAAAATAACAAGTTGCTCATATATAATCATTTGACCAGAAACAATATCAATGTCATATATAGATTTACTTTCATAAATCAATTTAATAGAACCTCCTTAAGGGCATATCTTAATAAATTACATAAATAGTGGGGGGGAAACCGTGAAATTTAAATGAAATGTGATTTGGGAAACTTGGGAATAATGTCCGGAAAGTGATAAATCATGTGGGGAAAATGCCCAATTTGTGTAAATGATAAAACTTTTCATATGCATATACTAAATCTTCAATCCTCTACCACACGTGCATTTGTACCTTTCAAACCTTGTATCAACTTTGTGATTGGAAGTTATTTAAATGATTTAGTTAATCAATAAATTCAACCAATATTTATTTATTTTCAATGCAAACCGAACTTTCAAAATTATGACCATTCGAGAGTATTTCCAATATTGGTATGTAAGTGCAATTTGGACAACAGGCTTTGCATTATATTCATAAGAGGAACCAATGGGGTGGCCTCGATAATGAGGCAGAGTAAGCACTGTGTTGTAACTCTTTATTTTCAAAATGATTATTCCTCTGTTGAGTTGTCTAAGAGTCCTCATAGAACATAAATATAAATTGCATTATTAAACGAATTGAACCAATGACCATATGAAATCTTTAACGACTCATCAATACTAGCAAGGCTTGGACCCAATGGACAATGGGTACTCAAATAGCCTAAGACAAAAGAATAACATACCTAGTGTTATTGCGAGTAAAAGAAACAATGGGCATATAGCCTCACTGAAGAACATAGTAAGTTCCAAGCATGGGTTGTATTAAAAAAATACCTTAATTTCAACAATGAGATAAAACCATTACTCTGCCATCTAGTATGATTTCAAATCAAAGCTTGATATAAGAATGGGCATGGTTGTATGCGTATAACTTCCATTTGAACTGTATATGACTTAAACCAAATATTTCATATGTTTGGGATTCAAACCAAAAACAAAGTGAACTTCTAATGTTGGTTGCGAATTCACATTTGTTACTGTAAATAACACTTATAAGCTCAGGTTCGAACTCATATAACTGACTAAGAAAATATGAAATGAATTTGAGTCAAATTATTGTTGGCCATAAAAATTGCAATAGTGAATAGATTCCAAATCAAACCCAAGTCAAGACTCAATATATATCCATTATAGCCGACACGTGTTCAACCCATGACCATATTCAACAAGATAAATGAACAAAGAGACTATTTTTTAAGGCCGATCGCATCAACATTGAACTCAAGTCAATACTTAGCACATAATAGCTATACCAACAATGGAATTAACCCACCATCCATTTTCTTTCACAACCCACCATTTATTTTCAAATAAATCTCGAGGAAAATGAAAAATGAAAGTATGAAATTGAATAGGATAATGCATGCTATGACAGAGGGAAACAGACCATTTTTCTTCTTTTGCAAACAAAAACCCTCAAACAATAGTCAACAATTTGATTTTTATGAGTGAAAAAAGCAAGGAAGAAAACATACACAATCATTACTAGTCAATTTCAAATCCATTCCCACTTATTAAATAAAAAAAACTCTACAAGATATGTTTTACAAACTAGCAAGTACATACTTTGTCCAAAAGCAGTTATATACCAGAAATGGAGGCCGAAACGCTTGCTGCAACCACCAAGACTAAGGTTTCCCAAAGCCAAGCTCAAGCTTCTTCCTCTCGAGACCAAACAAGAAATGAAATGACAAAAACCCCAAGCAATGTGAGGTGGTAAAACACAACATTCTTAATGCTCACACCCCCCTCTATTCAATGCATGGCCAACCCATCATGTCGGCATTCAAAACCTTATATCACATACATATGCCAACTAAACGTTATATCAACACATATCATTTCAACTTATGCCCCATGATATCCATGCTTGCACACATATTCAAATCCAATGGATCAGGGCTTATACCTTGTATATAGTATAACCATATATATCATACCAATCAAATTATATGCCTCAACAACTATACAATGATAATTTTTCATATATGACAAAATCCATACCATGGAGCTCATAAAACCAAAATTTCATACCTTTCCATGCTTTGATGGTATTGTCTTTTGTTTATGTATTGATTGTATTGTTCCTTGCCATATGAAAATTGGTCTATCTATATATAACAAACCACTTAAACCATATAGACCATTAATATTTCTCAAATTCATAAACTTAGTATGCTTTGAGCTTTGAATATCATAGTATAGGAGATAACTTTTGATATGCATATAATCATAGGAACATAACAAACTCTGTTCTTTGCAAATTTCACAAGTTCCATACTTAATGCCACCATGATGCTGAGAAGTGAAACAGAGTTACCATAACTTGATGTTTTCACAAACTAACATACTCCATACTCAAGTGCAAACAAACCTTTTGCTTCATTTGAACATGTGTGTTGATAAACACCATAAGAACTTTGGATCAATATACAATTGCCTCCAAACATCATAACTGAAATTATATCACAACTGATACGATAATATGCAAACATGTTGAGGGAAATGTTAAGTTGAAAATAGTCACTTGGTGTGTTTTCTAATAGGGGACCCCACTTATTATTATTTCATTATAAATAAATATAAGCTTTGCAACAATTTGCAGGCTTTAATATTAGGTGAAGAATTTATGAGTCAACAACAACCTCATTTTACAATATAACAAATGTACAAGATGAGGATCTCCTAAAACTAGGTGTCCTTGGTACATATAAGAGAGAAATGGTATAATTACAGTTAAAGGGTCTAGAGGACCAATAAGGAAAACATTGATATAACAATAGAAATGTAATAACTCAATATCCAGGTCTTAACAAATTCTCAACTCTTTTTGTTTGAATAACCTAGAAGGGTAGTGGTTTGATTTTCATGTTAATGGAAGGCACCTAAAGCACTTCATGCAGTCTTGAGTGCACACTCATGAGATGGCCCCTAGAAGTTCCACCTGGTACCACAATTTTTTCTTTTTAATTTTTAATTATGTACTTTTCTTTCTTGTATATGTCCTTGCCTTTCATTTTTTAGGTCTAGTTTTTTACCAAGATCGCAAAAAGCATTTTGACTCCATGACCCAATTGATTAAGGCACTAATATACTCACCCTAGAGTCTAGATCTCAACACCTCACAGGGAGGACCCATCCCGCTAAAGGAGTTGATGTTATCACATTGTTTATCCACTTATCACCTTGATAAACCCAAAAACTTACTTGGCCAATTACATTTGAAAACAAGCATTGCTTTCATAGTTTTCACATATTCAAGGGTTCCTTTACACTTAACCAAATTTCCCTTGACCTTTCAACCATTGGAGCCCTTCACAAATACTTAAAACCTTGGTCTTTTCTCGCCCAACCTACACATCAGGATCGATATCCAAATTGGACCCTCCTTCACCTTTTCAAGTTGTTCCCAATACCCAATTTCATAATTGGGCCCAATTCCTCAATCAAACCCCCTTCTCATTGTTTGAGTGGGTGCCTTAGCCAATTTCATGATCAGACCTGATTCCTCAATCGAGCCCTCTTCTCACTATTTGAGTGGATGCCTTGGTTGATTTCATGATTGGGCCTGAGTCCTCAATCAAACCCTTACTTACTGTTTGAATTGTCGCCTTAGCCCAATTTCAAAGTTTGGGTCTGATTCCCCAATTCCCCCCTTACTCATTGTTCAAGTGGATGCCTTGGTCAATTTCATGATCATGATCAATTCCTTAATTGCTCCCCCCTGCTCATTGCTCGAACTATTGCCTTAGCTTGATTCCTCACAAGGGCCCCCATAGTCGAAGTTTGAATGTGTTCAAAAGAATCCAAATTCAAAGGCAAATGAAGGTCCATGCTTTGAAGAAATGGGTGGCACTATGAGGAGAAGACACCTGGCAAGGAATTTCCACGTGCACAATGTAACCATTTACATGATGAAACTCACACACATGGCCCTGATTTTGTAGGATTAAGAGAAAGTGGTGCCCCCTAAGCACGAGTTAATGAAAAGTTTGGTTAACAGGTCTTGAGATTGAAGGATTAATAAAGAGTGGTTTCCCCAAAGGTGCTTTCTGAATCAAATAATAGGTGTTCCTTTTTCCCAATTGCATATAAGTGAGATAATTTTCTCTTTTACAAAGGATGTTTTTTCATTCAAGGGAGGTTTGTTCATTTGAGGGTAAAAATTTTCAATAGTTAAATAGGGTGAAATAAAGACAGAGGTCATAAAAAAATGAAGATATTCATGGAGCATCATAGTTTTGCAATAATAAATGGATTTCTCCTTCTTCCACTTCTCATCTCCTTCATTCTCATTATTATTGTAAGCATTCTATGAGTAGCAGGTAATGTAGAGAGAAACAATAAGGCTCAAGACAATGATTTTGTAATCTCAATCCCTGATGCATTTTTTTACTAATAGAATGATTGTTTTAGATTTGAGACTTCTATAGTCCCCAACATTGGAACTACTATTTGATTAATGAACTAGTTGATGCCATTGGTCAATAATAAATTCAAAAAACTTATGATGTTTTTTTTTTTTTTTCTCTCATTTCCTGTCTTACATAATGTTGACTAAGCTAATGGATCTATGCTTGTCTTGCCCATTGGTTCTCTCTTTGACGAATATGTTCTCAGAAAGTAGTTATGCATCTTCCTTTGCCCATATTTGTTCTTTTTGAGTTATTTTCCCAACCTAACTAGATTATGGTGCCCATGGTTCAAAATATCATTCCTATGGTTGAATCTCGTTAAAACCCCTTTGTTGGTTGGCCCCCCTTTCGATTTTCCTCCAAATTAAAATTCAATATCCTATTCATGTCTTAAATCAATAGTAGAGATTGACCCCATGCACCATTTTTCTCTGTAATAAATCCATTTTGAGCTTCATCTATTAATAGGTTGTCCTTGGGTGACAAGAAAGGACTCTTACCTTAGGAAATATTAAGGATACCCCTCCTTTGACCCAAGAATTGGCTTGAAGGCCTAGAGTGGTGGAGGAAGGTGCAACCTACACACTATGCCTTAGAAGTTGGCCCCTTTGTGAGAGATAGGGGTTAACTTTTGGGACACCATATATGAAACTAGCCAAATCCCTAACAACGTTAGCAACAACCTTTGAACAAACCCATTGGGATTTTACGTTTGGAACATCTCATTCACCCTCAAGCACTTCAGTGATAGTGAGATTGCTAGTAGCTTGCAACCTTAATTGGTCCACAAGGTGAAAACATGTCACAAGTAAAATTTGAACCTAGGTGTGGAGGATAAAAAACTTTTCCTATTAACCACCCAAGATAGACCCAATTTACACACACACACACACACACACACACACACACACACCAAACACATGTTGAAATGACACTAGCCAAATCCCCAACAACATGGGTGACAATTGATTGAACTAACCCCTTGGGGTTTTATGTTTGGAAACATCTCATCCCACCCTTAAGCATTTAAGAGATAGTGAGATTGTTGTCACCTTGCCGACCCCAATCGACCCATGAGGGGAAAACATGTCATAAGTAGGATTTGAACCTAGGCGGGGGCGATAACAACTTTTCCTCTTAACCACCCAGGCTAGACCCAATTGAAATATATTTGTGTGTGTGGATTTTGTTTCCTCCTGGTGTACAAGGTAAAACTACTTATATCTAGTAGACTAGAACTTGTCTTTGCCTAAGTTGTTAGTTTTCATTGATACGATTAGGCCATCTCACAGTAGTGGAAGACTACTCAGGTATCTTGTTGTGGACTATTGTTATTTGCACATGGTGGGTTTTAGGATTACATAGGTGATTCATTGGCAACATTAGAGGTTATTATACCTTTTGAGTTGGGCATGATTTATGACTCACTTCCCCCCTACTCGAAAAAAAATATTGGGATTTTGTACCACATTAATACTCTTGTTTTAACTATGTGTGTGTGTGTGTGTGTGTGTGTGTGTGTGTGTGTGTGTGTGTGTGTTGTGAATAATGTCACATGTATGTTAATTTGTGATATGGAGGTGGTTTATAAGGTATTACCTACACCAAAAGATTTACCAATATGGAAGTTGGCTTTAGGGTGCATGTCCCCAGATTGATATGATAACATTCTCTCTCATTCGAGCACTAACATCCTCTACAATTCAGTGTCATGATGTGTGGATTGTGTTTGGAATGTGGTTGTTATCTATGTGATGTCTACAATAATATATTCTACAATAACATATCCCCATTTTAGGATTTCGTTCCACATTAATACTCTCCACCT